>JBAWJU010000078.1:0-165729 GCA_037356035.1 Xylaria sp. Z50
ATATATATATTTTTACTTATAGTTTTTTTATAATTAAAAATTTTAAAGTATTTATATTTTATATAATATTTTAATATTTTATATAATATTAATTATTAAATATAAATTAATTTAAAAGTTTATTTATTATTATAGCTTAAATATTTTTTTAAGTTATATAATATAAAAAAATATTATTTATAATATATTATACTATTTTTTTTTTATATATATTTAAATTTTTTTTTTTTTTATTTTTATATAAATTTAAATAACTTTTATATTTAATAAAATAAATAAAAAACTCTGTTAAAATAAGTTTATTATTAAATATTATTTTATATATATTAAAATATTAATTTTTTATATAAGCTTTTTTTTAAAAAGTATAATAAGTTAACTAATATTTTTTTTTTTAATAAATAAAACATTTTTTATTTATATATATATTTTTTTAAAAGTATATATTTATATAGTTTTAATTAAAATATTATTTTTATATATTTTAAAAATATTATTTTTATATATTTTAAAAATATTATTTAATATTTTTATATTATATAAGGTAATAGTTAGTTTAATTATATTGCTAGTTTATATAGTAAATATTTTTTGCTTTTTATATAAAATATTTATTTAATAAGTTTTTTTTAACTTAAAAATATATATAAAAGTTAAAAAAAAAACTTTTATATATAAGTTTTTAAAAAATAAATGCTATTTTAAATTTTAAAATATTTTTATATACTTATATAATAATTATACTAAAATATATTTTTTTTATATACTTTATTTTAAATACTTTTTATATTTTTAATAGCTTATTAATTATAACTTTTAATACTTTATATAAAAAAAAGTTTTTTTTTTACTTATATATTTATATAAAAATAATATTAATTTAATTAGTTTAATATTAATTATAGTTTATAACTATATTAAAATATATATTTATAATATTATATATTTTTTTTTATATATAATTAAATTTAATATAATATATATAATAATTTTTTATATAATTAATTAAAATAATTAAAAATATAGCATAAAACTATTTTTTTATAATTTTTATTTTTTAGTAAAAGTTAATAAATTATTATACTTTATTATAAAGCAAATTATATAGTTTTTTAAAATAATTTTTTTTTTTTGCTATATTTTTAAAAATATTTAATATTTTATTACTAAAATAATCTTATTTTAAATATTATATATAAATAAAATCTAAATTTAAAATAAAAATATTTTTATATTTAATATTATATAAAATATTAACTATTTAAAAATTTATAAAAAGTTTTATAAAACTAAATATTTTACTATATATTAAAAATATAGTATATTTTTTATTTATATAGCTAAATTATATATTAATATATTAAATAAATATTATTTAATTAATAAAAATAGCTTTTAAAAATATATTTTTAAAATTTTATTATTATATAGTAATATATTATCTTAATTAATAAATTTTTAATTTTATATATAAAAGTTTTTTTAAAATTATATTTTTATTATTAAAATAAATATAATAAAGCTAGCTTATTATATAAAAAAGTTTTTATTATTAATATTTTAATTAAAAAATTATTAATTTAAAATAAAAAAATTTAATTATATTATTTAAAACTATTATATAAAAAGTTAAAGTTTATATGCTAAAATATATTATTTTTTTATAAGTTATATAAAATAATTTTTTTTTAAACATTTTATAAGTTTTTAATTTAAAATATTTTTTATATAAAAAGTATTATAAATTTATATAGTAATTTTATTATTAATTAATTATATTTTTTATATTTTGCTTAATTTAAAATTTTTTGTTAATATTTTTTAAAAAATTTTTAGTTTATATAAAAATTAGCTATATTTAGTATATAAATATACTATTTATATATTAATTTTTTATTAAGTTGCTATATTAAAATTATATAAAATATTATTATATATATAAAAATTAATTATTTTTTATATAGTAGCTAATAAAATGCTTATATATTTAGCAATTTTTTTAGCTATAAACTTATATAAAAAGTTAAGCAAATTTATAAAAAATTGCTTTTTTAAAGCTTAAGCATTTTTATATATTTGCTTTTAGTTATTATATAATTAGCTATTATTTGCTATATTTAAAAATATATAAAAAAAAAAAAAATTTTAATTATAATATAAACTTAAATATAATTTATATAATAATAGTTAAAAAATAGCATAATTATATACTATTAATTAAGCGTTTATATAAAAGCTAAACTAAAATATAAAATAAATAATTAATTTTTTTTTTTTATTAATACTGCTAAAAAAACTAAAGTATAATATAAAATATATAGTTTATATAACTAAATTAAAATTCTGTTTTTATTTTTGCTAATTTATATTTTTTATATTAAAAATATTAATTAATATTAAGTAGCTAAAAAGTATAATATTATATATAAATAAAAAAATAAAATAAATAGCTTTTATATTAATCTATTTTTTATTTAAATATAAAAGTAAAGCTTTTGTATATAAAATTCTTTTTTAATATAAAAATTCTGCATATATATGCCGCCTTCCTAGTTAAACTAAAAAGCTAGCATATAAAGCTATTTAAATAACCTTATATATAAGCAGCCTTATATACATATAAACTTATACGCAGTTAATATTACTATTACAACACTTAAGCAAATATAAACATATTATATAAAGCGTTTTAACTAGCAAACTATATAATATAGTTAGCAGTTTTAATAATACTATAGCTTTTTATATAACTTTTTAAAAAATTATAAAAATATTATATTTGCTTTTAATATTTGCTATTTTATATATAAATTTAAAATTATTATATAACTATTTAATTAAACTAAAAATAATATAAAAAAAAAAACTTATAATTAATATTATATTTTTTTAAAAATTATATAAAAAAAAAAAAATTTTTAAAGTATAATAAATTAATAATAAAAATAACTTTATAAATATATTTATAAAACAAACTTTTAATTAAGCTTTAAAAACTTTAGTTTTTATAAATAAGCTATTTATATAAGTTAAAACACTTATAAAAAAACTATAAAAAGTATGCTTATATAATAATTAGTAGCTAATAATTAAATAATAAATAAAAAATAAATATTATATATAAGTATTAAATATTATATATAAGTAATAAATATTATATATAAATATTAAATATTATATATAAATATTAAGTATTATATATAAATATTAAAATATTATATATAAATATTATATATTATATATAAGTATTAAAAAAAAAAAATTACTAAAAATAAAAATACTAATTAAATTTATACTTTAAAAAGCTAACTTACTTTAAAAAGCCTAATTATATAACTAAAACAACTTTTTTTTTTTTTTTAACTATAATTTAAGCATCTTATTTTATAAAAACGCTAAATATATATACTATAAACGCTGTTTTAAAACCTAAGTATATAATAACAATTTTAAAAAAGCATACTGCTATAATAACAGTAGCTGCTTTAAAAACTATTTAAATATAACAAAAACACTATTTTTTTTTAGCTTTAAACTAGTATAGCTTTAAAATAACCTTTTTATTAAACAAGCTTAGCTTAAATATTTATAAAAATATTTAAAGCTAAAACTTAAAAAGTAATATTAATTAATAAAATAGTTATAACAATATTTTTTTTTGCTTATTATATAGCAAAAAAATATAATTAGCTAATAATAATATATTATAAATTATTTATATAAAATAAAATATATATATATATATTTATATAAAAAAATAATATTAAAGCTTTATAAGCTATGCTTTTTATTAAAAGTATATAAACTTTAGTATAACTTTTGTTTTTAAGTTATATAAAATTATAAAATTATTAAACGCTTTTTAAAAAAAGCAAAGCTAAATAAAAATAAATAAAAGCAAAAATAAAAGCAAAAATAAAAATAGCTATTATACTTTTAATATTTATATCTTAGTTAATATAATACTAAAATTATAAATAGCTTTATATATAATAATAGTAATAATATTATTATTATTACTGCTATAGTTGCTAATAATAATAATAATATTATTGCTATTACTATATAACTATTTTAAGTTAGTATAATTTTTTAAATAATAGCTAAATATATATATATAAAAAAAAAAAAAGAAAAAAAAAAAAAAATAATATAAAAGCTATTTTATTTAGTATATATAAGCAAGCAAACAATTTTATATAATTTAGCATTAAGCATTTTTATATAAAAAAAAATATATATAAAAAGCAGTTACAACTTAACTTTTTTTTTTTATATATATATAAGCTATTTTATAGCATATTTTATATATAAATATAAACTATTAAAAAAAAAGCTTTTTAAAAAAATAGCATTTTAATATATTATTAAATAATTTTACTAGCTATAAACTTACTATATGCTATAGTTAAAACTTTTTTTATATTTTTTATTTTCTAAATTTAAAAACAGATATATAAAAGCATACTATAGTTAAAAAAAAAAAAGCTAATATTATAATAGTAGTATTAACTATATATAAAGCTATTTATATATAAAGCTATTTATATATAAAGCTACTTAAATAGCTTTATATACTAGTTTTTTAGCTTAACTAAAAAAGCGGCATATATATATAAAATTTTCGTACTAAAAAAAATTCTATATATAAAAGCTTTACTTTTATACTTAAATAAAAAATAAATTAATATAAAAGCTATTTATTTTACCTTTTTATTTACATATAATATTATATTTTTTAGCTACTTA
Organism: Xylaria sp. Z50; assembly: GCA_037356035.1. NCBI lineage: Eukaryota > Fungi > Ascomycota > Sordariomycetes > Xylariales > Xylariaceae > Xylaria > Xylaria sp. Z50. The sequence continues at coordinate 4,750 of JBAWJU010000078.1, forward strand.
ATAATAAGCTTATTTAAAAACTTTAAAAGTTAAATATTTTATATTATATTTTAATAAATATAAAAAGTTTTTTAATATATTAAGTTTAAATATATTATATAAAAAATTTTTATTTATTAAAAAATTTGCTATATATAAAATTATTTTTTTTAAGTTTTAAATATTAATATTTTTATTATAGTTTTTAATAAATAGTTATATTAAATATTATTAAAAAAATAAAAGCTATTTTTTAAAAGTATTTTTTAAAAGTATTTATTTAATATAAATAGCTAACTATTATTAAAATATTTTTTATAGTTAATATTTTATATTATTTTAAAGCTAAAGTTTTATATTTTTTTTAGCTTTAAAAAAAAAGCTAAAATAATAAATATATTTTATTTTATTATTATATATACAAACTTAATATTTAAGGCTGGCATTGTATATGTAACGCCTCCCGCTTATATTTCTGCACTCCTAAGACCATGTCTTTGATAGATGCTTCCTGGGGTGTGTGTGTAATGTAATATATTGACTAGAAGATGTAGGAGAAAAGGAAAGGCCAAGACTCTAGGTCTTGGAAAGAATCTAATTATAGACATGGTGTGCCAGCTGCCTGACAGCCGTCAGGCTGTCACAATGGCCTAATGGCTCAATGGTCAGTGGCCCACAAACAACACGCGTTCTGGCGCGTGACACGCGATACACCCCCTATGGGGTCGTATCAGTCTTATAAGTGCAGAATTTACTTAAAACGGCAATTTATGCCTCTTTTTTGGTAAGTAAGGTAACCAAGCTGACAAGGTCGGCATAATATCAAACCCAAGGCCATTCGATATATTAGGCCACTTTGTCTTCGCTCCCTTGTTTCAATTTAGAACAGCAGCAGCGAGTTGAGTAGCAATATGATCAACCGCTTAAACGCAAACACAGGTGATGAGTGTGTGGAACGTGACTCCTTCTAATATTTCATTAATATTAAAACACTGCCTTATGTTCTCAGCTAACAATGACGGTGCCCTATCACTTCTGTTCTACCGCCTTCTAAGATAATTGCTATAAAATCAGGCCTAAAATATAGACTGCCTTCATGGCAATAGATATATTGATGCCGACGGTGTGAACGCTACTTACTTGCCCCGTGAGTCGTACACGTGGGATATAATATACGAGTGTAGTATGACACATTATCTTGGTCACCCTTCTTGAACTTCTATTAAAGAAAAGAAGATATTAAGGATGATAGTCACCTATAGGAGGCAGCAGAGGAAGTATCTTACGTGATAACGGCCAGTTAGTTATATAGGACTTAGAACGTAGTTAATTCAGCTAAAAATTTCTTTAGGTCCTGAGGTCTATGATATTCTTAACTTTAGTGTGGGGATTTCCTGACCTATTTATCCTGTTGGGTCTGCTAGACATTCTAGACAGTTAAGCCTCACGTCTTATTGTTAGGCTTCCTAGCATCTACAGCTGCGTCGGCGTGGCTCTTTATTTCCAATCATCCTTATAGTCATTCATGTAGGCGCATATTTCCATGTCTACGGAATACTTAAATGGCCTCTTGAGTGCTAGCATCACCTGCCAGCACTTCATTAAATTCAAAGTCACCATAGGCCAACTCTTTTAAATACGGAAATATACGGCCACACTTATAAATAAAAACATCTATTCTATGAGGAGCGAGCCGCCTAAACTAAGCAATACAATCTATCCTACTGCTGTCTACTAAATCTTGAGAAAGTAGTCATTCCTGACCGCACCTCACATCGTACATAATTAATTTGCCGTATAATTTCACTCCTAGATCATAAAGTCACCCACGGTATCTTTCCTGATTTGAGATCTCCTTCAATAAAGTCGAACTTATGCGCCCCTCGGACAAGTTCATAACCGGCCTTCGCCATCAATTTTTCATCTGATACCATCCAAGGAAAGATGACATCACCCAAAAACCAAGACATATAGCTGTCCCAGGTGTTAACGCGGATTGCCTTGGCTGCGATGTCACATATAACTCGTGATTCTTCGCGGCGAGTATTCTGTCCAAGAACAGTGCGTTAGCAATCACCACCTATCCTAAGTGTTTCAGGAGGATATACGATAACAGGAGTACAAGGCCGCCCGATTGGACGTGTCTTGCTCTCTAGATACGTTAAAAAGAGATATAATACACTTCAGCATACTGACCTGGTATTCCTCAAAAGCTCGCTCGAGCGTTTCCGTGTCCGGTTTGGGGTCATTACTCAACACCTTTTGAATCTTGTTCACCAGCAACACAGCTGATTGAATACCATTGTTAACACCCAATCCCTGCGTGAATAGAGGCATGTCAGCTGAGGCGCTTATGTCCAACATAATAAAACCCGCCAAATGGCATAAGGTAATAATGTTAAGGGATTGAGTACGAGAAATTTTATACACACCACAGCTGCAGTCATCTGCGCGCAAGAGTCACCGGCCAGCACCACACGACCATAATACCAGTGCTTCATCAGGCCTTCGTGCTGATTGACGAGTCTGATCCACTCGCAGTTCTCGTAAAGTTCTGGAAATGACAGGTTGGGCATAACCATGACATCTGAAAAGGCTTCTACGAATTCGGCCACCTCGTCCTTGCTATACTCCTTTCGCAGATCCGTAGTCGGACATGTTAACTTTCGATAGATGCCGAAGTGCATGCGGTCTTTATCTGCCGATATCTGCGAGCTCCTATAGGTGCCATGTGCCTCAAAGAAATTCCCAATTTCGACTTTTGGGACATACTTGGCTCGTCCGTACTAGGGGTATCTACGTTAGGAAGGATCTCTAGTATCCCTATATAGGGAAAAGTAGGTTCAACTTTGAAGATTGCTCAAGGCAGAAAGATATCGGGGTAAGTGGTAGGACATGTAACACATACCAGAATCTGATAATTGGATACAATGGGTTCTTCCTCCCCTGAGAACCCCTCTCCGGCCTCTTCAGCGAGTCTCTGCATTATATCTCGTGTTCTCGAGTGAACACCGTCGGCACCAATGACAATAGAACCATCAACGAAGCCCCCACTAGTTAAATGAACCCTTACACCGTTCTTGGTAGCCTCGATGTCTTTGATACCTGCACCCGTACGAATTTTGGACTTAGTGTCTTCGCCTAGACCGTCAAGTAATGTTTGGCATAGCATCGGCCGAGAGAAATTCATGCAGGGGTAGCCGTGACTAGCACCTTACGTTAATATAGAGGCGGTGTAAATACTATTGGGGTAACGGACTTGTCAGAGAGATAATCGAAAATCGGACCTGTCCTCGTCGGCGTCCCATCAAGACGTATGCCTGTCTTGCTATGCACGGCAATGTAACGGCCCTCACAAAACCCAGTGAGTCCTAGCTGATCGAATATTCTTACGGTATGCGGCCACGCCATTATACCAGCTCCTGAATCAGATATAATGGTAGGATGACGCTCGATGATTAGGAAATCTAGGCCTGCTCTATCTAAGCCGTTGGCGATAGTGAGACCGACTATTCAAGTAGCTAGAGTCAATAATTGCCATTCGAAGGAAAACTTGGGACGGATTTCAGGCGCATGCAGGAGGGACGGGAGTATGATAGCCTCGATTGGATCAATTATGCTCCCGAGGCATATCAAAATAGAAGACCGTAGGAGGCTTTTAGCGACTGACCTGGGCCTCCACCTATGATAATCGCGCGGAACTTGCTTTGAGCCATGTTGATACTGATAACACCTCTGAAGGGATAGCAGCAAAACAAGTACGAAGAGAGGCGGAGCTAGTAATATACGTCGTAATAAAAACAGTGTCAAGAGACAGCCAAGGAAACAATAAAAAAATACTTGGTCGTCGAGCTCGTCTTGCACGGGTTAATTACAGGTGACAATCCGAGATGGAGGAATAGTTGAGAATTCATGATTTACTTAGACAGGTCTACATCACGACTTTTATAATCGGATCTGGCAAATTCGTTAAAACTCTATAACCCTACATTGAACATCCCATTCCTCTTTATTCGTCAGGTGTGGTCGGTTTGCGATGTTAGCTAGGATGAGCATATTTCCCTAATAGGGAACATTTCGCGCGAGTATTACTAGGTAGTACCTGAGTAGTACAGGGGGAACATGCGGCGGAAGCCGGTTTGTGGAGCCACCTGACCGGGATTTATCACGGGGCTTAGCCAGAGATTTCTTAGGCAATTTCTTTACACTACAACTTCATTACTCTACCTATATAGTACTTACCTGGTAAGCTCTAATATAGTAGTTACACTATCTACACGAGTATAAAACCACTTATACGACCTACAGCAAGACGTGTGTATGTAGGTTTAATTATAACACAAACGGTAATGGAACTACAACCGCAACTACAATGACGGACATATAGGTACATGGCAGCGTAACGGTACGTATGCCTATCGTCGAATAGGGCATACTCGGAATCCTTCATGAGTCATAAGAGGCAAAACCACTCTCTAAGCAGTATCTAGACTAAATTTAATCTAGTTAGGACTTGGTAGCTAGACTTGTCAGACTCTTACCTACTGCATATAAACTACGTGGGAAGATAAAATGAGAACAGCTCGCTTTCTTATAATTAGTATCGTACTTATCACCTCTTTTCCTGAGCATTGTCGCTCTCCGCAAGCTCTGCACATATCCTGCAGGTGATGGCCTGCTCGCCTCTAACACGGATCATTGATCTCATCCGAGCTCAAAAAAGACAGATTCATGGAGCCCTCTTGCATCCGGAAGTATTCATGTGACTTTTCTCCCAGCGAGCTTGCTAACACCAAATAGATCAAGTTGAGTGCGATGACTAGAGAAGACCACTGCAGGCTGAGATACCCATAATGTTAGTAATAGTGCGATAAAAAGTGAGTTGGTGATTCGGCGGGACCTTATCTCAATCTTGACCGCCATCCAATGTTGGTTGTAGCCGTTAGTGGGAGTGTGTAAGTTGGTAGGCGGCTGTATAAGAGATAGGAGTTGACGGATGTACCCCAACGAGGGCGCCGGAGGCTGAACAACCAAGCAGAAGCTGAACATAGGCCAGGAGGCACGAGACGCAGAGATCGCATGCCCGTTCTCGAATAATAGATATGCATCCGGCGGTTACGGCCTCCAGTCGTCAGATGAGTCTAGGTTTCACGACAGAAAGTTCACATTGGTCTATATCTTTCGAGTCCGGAATTCCGGAGTGTAATTGCTGACGAGACTACTACAAATGCTGTTACCAACCTTAATGCATATCAAATCACGATCTTAGTGCGCTAAAGACAATACAAAATATCTTGATTTACTCAAGCTCCAAGTACGGCAACAAAAGCCAAGTTAACTGTAGCCTCGTGTCTTAAAGCGCATCTTTTAGGACTAACACCATTGAATGGGTCGTAGCGGGTGGATGTGCAATAGTGTGAGCACCAGTCAACCGTAGCGGGCTTCACCAGGGTGGTCGAGGCCAATGGGGAGAAATTTGCTTATATACTTGTTTGGGAGAGAGGTAAAACGAGTTGTTCAAATTACGATTTATTTCAAAAATTGATGTAGCGAATCCGTCACCGAACGTGATAGATCCGCGAAACCACGGGGGAGCTACAGGCAGGTTTGAGAATTCCCCGCGCCCTTCTCCCCAAAGATGGCTTCTAGCGGCGGTTCGCGTAGAATTGCTAAGCGATGCATACCTCTCGGCGTTACCGCGGGCATTGTACCCCAGAATTATCTTGTTGAGCTTATACAAAGCTGGGAACAAGCGCCAGTTGCCGGGAATACATTCGTCTCTAAGGCATCCTCCCTTCACACCATATTGCAATCTCAAGCTAGCTGGATTGGCTTTGCACTTCTTGCCCCCGATGTTTTTCAAGCTCTAAGCGATGAAGATGATCTCAGGCCGTAGCTGACAATATCTCTTAGAATTAACAAGGGGAGCTTCGCCGGCTCTATTGCAATTGGGAAAGAGTGACGCCGATGTGCGGCTCAGTCTTGAAGCAGATGATCCTTGATTAAGTGGGAGCGATCCATTGATCGTGTGTGCTGATGCCAATATCACCCCAGCTGTTCCTACAATTGCATGCACGACTTTTACTAATTCGGGGCAAATTTGTAAGACGCCTAAGCAGATCGGATTTGCATGCACGAATCAATTTATCAAAATCTCCTCTCCGTCATAGCTGCGTATATAAAGAGCTTCCGATTGACGTATTAGTCCAATATCTAATAAGTCTCGCATCAACATGGACACAATTCCTACCTGATATTGAGGAGAATAAGCTCGACGTACTTATTGGGAGTATAAGCGACCAACCCCGTTTCTTTCTGTCCCTAGGCCGTCTTGATGAATTCACAGAGGGTTAATGGTCGTTGTGGTTGAGGAGTCTAAGGAACGTACACGATAAAAGAATAATATATAGTAGGTATGGCTTTACAAGTGTCTAATTTGCCCCAAACCTTAGTCCCTGTGTAGCCGAGTCGGGTATATTGCGAAGACTTTCCCCTCCTCCTTCTCGCTTCTCGGTAGAGATGATCCGCAGTACCCTGCTGTTTTCGACCGCCATGATGGCTGGTCACTATAAAACCAAGTGTGTTATTAAATTTTTGCACTATATTCCACCGAAATTGGGGGAAGTCACATTTCGACTTTGCTGTTTCATAGCCCTTCTGCTTCTAGAGCGTGATCGGTATTGTCCGTTGCTCAAGTAAATAGAATGAAGCTCCTATTTATTCTTTTCATATCGACTGTGGTGGCCGAAATCCCACGGTACCGGAATCAAACCTGTGATAGGGCGCTTTTACAAGAAGCCACGAGCCGATATATTGCGGCGCAAAGCACAGGGCAACCACAGTGGCTGTCCGCGCTTCTCTCGGACAGTGTGACACTGATTGAGAACAACGCAAAATCTTCTGTATCCGGGAGTCTCGTCCTTCACCAGTCGCTCGCAATTGCGCACGCGCGACACATCTACGATACCGTAGCCTGTGCCTCATTCTCCGAGCTCGTATCACTCACGCCGGGTCCGGGATATCAGATCGGGACACAGCTACGCCTCGACACAGACACGAGAAAAATCACGAAGATCGATAGCATCGTGACGAGCGGGGATGATCTATACTTCAACACCACTCACGCGCTACACTACCTCCTTCGCGAGGACTGGACGCCCATCGCGCCTTCGGACCGCGACTCGCGCGCAACTATACAAGCTGCTGCTGATGCGTACTACGCATATTTCAGCAACGAATCTACGATTGTGCCGTGGGGGACCCCCTGCGATCGCCTTGAGGGCGGCGCGTACATGGGGCAGGGTCTAGCGAACGATACGTGCGATGCCGGACTGCCGCCTTTCAGTGTCGAGATGCGGGATCGCCGATATGTTGTTGATGAGTCTGTCGGCTCGGTGAATATACTGAGTGAGTTTGGGATCCTGGGGCCGGATAGTCATGAGTTCCGCGTTGAGAATGGAAAGATACGGTGGATTCATGCCATGACAAATTGTAGGGACGTGCCTAATTGTGATGCCCCTGAGTTCCCAGGGTTGAGCGAAGAGGTTGGATGGTGAGACGCTATTGTGAGGAGGATGTGTTAGTCAATCAATTTCAGTGAGAGACTTTCCCCTTTATACAGCTCAGTTAAGGTCTTTTCGTTCGTTTTCGAGACTTTGTCGATTGGAGCAAAAAGGATTCACCAACAGGACGGAAAGCTCTCTCGTTCTGAGAGGCCAGAGGCTAGACGAGAAGATTGGGGAATATTAGACGAAGGTAAGGGAGAGCTTCATGACAGGTCGTCAAGGTAGTGAAGAATGTTAGCTCACGTAAATAGCTTGTTATCACTACCCATAGATTCGAGAAGGTTCAATCCTACATCCCGCAAGGTAAACAAGGAGACGGGGCCTCGTTGTAACTTTGGGCGTCATGCCAACGCAGGAAATGGTGAACTCGTAGATCAATTCTATAGTTCGGAAAATTCCACCATACGGGAGCATCGAATGATTCTCCTATCACGATAGCTAAATGACTATATTTCCCTATATCTTCCCTTTATGGACCCGAAGATGGTTTTAGTCAACGCCTCTCCATCACCTAAGCAACAGTCATAGCAACGGACCCACTGCTCTGGTAGCCCTCAGTAGCCAGGATCTGGTAATTATGGTTACCCAGTCTCAAACCAGTATTTGCCCAAGCATTGAAGTGGTTGGCAGTAGTGACGGTTCCTTGGCTCCGTTTGTTCTGGCGCACGGACGAGTATTACTGGAAGTTCGAGGTTCCCTCGATAGAGGGTGTATCACTTCGGTAGGAGGAGTAGATGTCGTAGTTGGAGCCGTCGCTATAAACAGTGCCTAGGTGCGTGCCCCCTAAAAGTTCCAACCCATTAGTATGATGCTTGTGTCTCAGGATCGGACGAGCTCTTCACTCTCTTACCCGAACCCGGGTTATAAGTTCCAAAGTTTTCAACAATGTAGTATTTGACCAGTGAACTGTAAAACTCAGAGTTAGTCTTCGACGTGATATAAGAGCCAGGCAGCATCCAGGGTCAGGTCTTGAGCCGAGGAGAGGGCTTTTGGACTCTTAATGCTGCTCATCAAGAAAATACCTCTGAAGTGTCTGACTTCTGTGTCCACCCGTAGACGGTGAGGTAACTGTTCCCGCTGGGATTGTAGCTGCCACCAAAGTTGATGTTTCTTTTTTTATCACGCGTAAGCATCTAGCCAGCCATAAGGAAGGGGATCCTAGATCTACCTGGTGCTACCTGTAGCCCAACCCTTTCCACCGACCCAGTTGTCGACATTTTGCCATTCTACATGATATGTTCCTGCATCCCACTACAACACTCGAGGTTAGTTACCGCAATTTCGTACATCATCTAAAGGGATGTGAGGCGGCGGGAGGGCTCTAATGGAATTGTTTTACTCCCCAAAAAGGGGATTTGTACCATGGAAGTCACCAAAAGAGAATAGCATCGAAAATTACTGACATTGTCGCATGCAACGTAGCCGCCTCCGTCGGTCCAAAAACTGTAGTAGAAGCCACCGTGATAGCCAGTTTGCGAAGAGGTGATGGCTCGATCGTGAAGGGTTTGGGGGTCGGTCCCATTCACCACGGGAGCAGCTATGGCAGTGCCAATGAAGGCGACCGCCACGAGGGAGATGGATGCGCATGAAATAATTCTATTTACCCTGTCGAATTTGCCTCGATCACTGTGGCGTGGCGTGGTCCTCCAAGCCTAGGACAGGACGATAGAGAATTGCATCTTTATATGGTTCTCGAGAGTTCATCCTCCTCACTAGTTGAAGGTACCTCTTGTGACAGAGAGAGGGGTGGATGAGGCTATCGTCACCGCGAACTCGAATGGGGCTCACAACCGCCATGGATAGATCGAGGCCAATCTGTCAGCTACTTCTAATAATCACGCACGCGATACACGTCACAGGGGGCCCATTATGAAACCGAGTTCTATATGAAGCCAAACCTGAACTGCAAGGCAAGCCCGCAACTGGCTAACCCGCGACACGGATAATGCTACCTTTTAAGCGGACCCTTCTCGGTGTAGTCGGTGTTCATCAATTTAGCCTAAAACAAATCGGAATGATACCACGCGGAGAAGAGTTCGGCGATTATCCCGGATACTCCTTCTTTAGGAAAGTTACTAAACCGGCCTCGATGCCGCGTCGCCGTGTGCCATGTCGCATTATCACGTGTTTGGAAAGGTATGCTAGAAATAAGGACCTAGGCATTGTTCTTGGCATAGAGGTTGACGATTAAATATTGCTTAGCTTAGGGTTGGATGAACTCATCGTTGGGTCCATTGAGCGGTATCACACTACTCAGCTTCCTCTTGATGACAAACTCTTACGGAAAGGAGTCTAGTAAGCGAAAGGAATATATGTTACTACTGAGAGACATCATTTCTCTTGGTGTCGTATAGGAGTTTCGGTCCTTTAGTCATTCGCCTTACTTTTCCCCTTCCTCTTCCGTTTACTGCTACTTTGAGTGCCGATAGTCTCGTATTCACCATCTTGCCCGTGATTATTGTCACCGATGGCTGTAGCCTTCCTAGCTTTACGTTTCCGTCCATCCGATCTTGAGACAGGGCTCTCGTTTTCGACCGCACCGTCCGAGCCACCTTGGTTGGTGGCTGCATTGGCGCGGAGCTTGTTCACAGCCTGTGTCATGCGCTTGCTACTTTGCACTCTCTGCTTAGGTGCAAATGCTTCCTTGACTCCAACGCCCACGCCTCCTTCGAAATATCGCGTTATATTGCTCTGTGTGCCTTCTACTTCACGGCGGTTCATATCACGAATGACCGGTACGAGGACTTCATCAGTGCGCTCTTGGCTCCAACCAATGGTAGCCATGAGGAACTGTCGAAGACCTTCGACATCGGGTGACCCCCATTGAAATGGCTCAGTGCTGTGGTCCACTTCCGGATGTAGGTAAGCATCGGAAACAGCTGGACTCGGGAATCCGGCAGGAAGGAATAGTTTTGTAGCCTGAGACTTGCGAAATTTCTTTCTAAAACTCGATGCATTGTCTGCTTCCTTTGGGCGATTGTGCACTTGAACTTCCTGCCACCAGTCATGGAACCTCTTAAGCCCATCACTACCAGGAAACTCGGAAAGGATTTCAATCGCAGTCACAGGACCAACACCAGGTAACCCTTCCGTATAGTCGGAACCCAACAATTGGGCAATAGATATCAGCTGTTCGCGAGACAGTGATAGCTCTTTCTCAAGATCGCTGCTGAGGTAACATTCGACGAACTTGTTACTATTAAACATGTTCTTGTAAACACGTGTTCCGCCAAAGAGAAAAATATCTGAGTCGTCTGTAACAATCCCATCAACTAGGCCTAGATTGACAAGTTCTGCACATTGTGCCTCAGCCTCCATCGGCGCGGCGATGTATGGAATACCAAAATACCTTAGGAGAGCTTGGCATTCGGTGACCATAATCTGCGTGACTTCGTCTGCATCTCTGCGATCTTTCTTCTGTTGCGTACGAAGAGCTTTTAGTTCTCGTTCGTATGCCTCTTGATTTTCTTTCTCTGACTTGTTATTCAGCTGGCTAGCAAAGCGTGCGTGCTCTTCGGCTTCTTCAGCCATTTGTGCAAGTAACTCTGCTTCTTCGGGGTCACTAAATTCGTCGTCGAATTCATCTTGATCAAGCACTAGACTGCTGGTATCTTCCACAACTATCTCATTCGAAGGTTGTTGTATCCGAACCTCTAGTCCCACTACGGGTATGTCCTTCGGTTCTAATGACATAGTCATATGCCGATTGTTTGGTTTATTTTGAGGCTCCTCTGGAGGTTCTGCTATCTCAACTTCCTCGAAATCTGGTTCTGGGGAAGCCGACTGAGATGCTAGTTGGGAGCTTGGCATAGTTATCTTTGACGACTCTTTTCTATCGCCTTGCTCTTCTATATCAACATGCGCTTGGAAGCTATTAGTTTGTCTTGCGTTTTCCGTCCGAGTAACACTTATTTGAGAGTCGACTCTTGACGGTGAAGCGCGGGAAGACCGTAAGAAGTTATTAGCTTCGTCTGCTTCCATTGGGCTTTTCCGGCGTAGAGGAGCATCGATAATTTCAACATCGTCATCACTACCACTATCAGAGGACTCAATTTCAATAACGGCGTCTTTTTGTCGTCGTTTTTCTTCCTCCATTGCAGCCTTCAAGTCTGCTTGGTTTGTCTCATTTTCATATTGTTGTTGAGCTTTCATTGAGTCTCGGATATCCAAGCTATCTTCCATCATCCACGGCGGCAATGGCCGAGGCTTGTCGTCGTCCTCAACGTCTTGTAGAAAGCCGCCAGCTAGGTCCTCATCTTCTTCCTCATCTACGTCTAGGCGATTATCAGTATATTCCCTCGAGGATTGCGTATTTCCCCGTCTTTCCCCAAATATACTCGACTTCCAATCCAACTTCTCAAAGGGAAGAGGGCCATCAAAAGGATTTTGTCCTATAGTAAATGTAGTAGACGTGGGTTGCGGTTTGGGCTTGTCCACCACTACTTTCTTTTTCCTTGCAGCGGATACCGCTGACCGAAGATCTACCTCGCTGTTGCTGCTAGCGTTGCTCTCTCGGCGTTTTGGGACTGCTGCATTTGCTCGTTTATTGACAATATGAGCAATGATGCTACCACTTGTTGAAGCTACCGGGTTTGGCTGTGCAACTGCTTTTTGCGTCCACTTAGGGGCGGGTACGTCCTCGAACTCTTCGTCTCCTCCTCCTCCTTCTTCTTCTTCTTCTTCTTCTTCTTCCTCCTCTTCTTCCACTCTTTTCTGCGCAGGAGACGCGAGTCCATGCTGGTTTTTAAGAGACAGGGCAATTGCTCGGTTCAGATCCTCCTCCTCATCTTGAAATAAGGTCTCCTCGCTTATCCGAACATTAGCGACATTGTTCGTTGAGAAATCATCTTCAACGAAGAGAGAGTCTTCCTCATTATCCACAGCAATAGCCTTGTCCAAAGTCCTTCGGGTTTTCGCAGCATCATGAATTCTCGGGAGTCGATTCAGACCTTCAATCGGTACATCTTCAAAATCATCTTCCTCCCAATCCGCGTCTTCATCTTTAGCTTGGTATTGAAAGTCAAGGGCATCGACATCGATAGGCTTGTGGATCTCTCCCACATCCTTTTCTCTGCTCACGACGCCGAGAGCCCAGCCACCTTCAGCTCCTTCGTTCTTCACGAGTATGTACTCGCGATCTTTCTCGCCCGCAATCCGGGCATTAATGCCAAGTGTAAGATCAGTACCAGTCATGCCGGCTTCTTGCATTAGCCTTTGGGTCAGGTGATTCCTTTCCCGAACCCTCTCAATTTGGAACCTCGAGAAGGCCATGCGGTCAGGGAACATGCCGTCGAGCTGCTCTTTGCTCAACCCCATTCTTAGCCGGCTGCGCAACCTCGCAGCATTGAGTATATTGTATCTATCAGCAGGTGGCAGACTCTTGAAGAACTCGCCCTCAAAATCGATTTTGCTAAAGTCATAAAGATTGATATCTTCACCGCTGTGGAATTGTCTAGCGTACTCCTCTAATTCCTCGATGCTCATGATGCGAGGGTCTTCGGGTCGGCCCATCCCTTCAATACCACCGTCCAATTCGGGAAGATGGTAGGCATCTTGTTTATGGAATTTTCTTGTTCTTTGTCTTTCCTGTTGGCTCATGCCCAATTCGTCGACGTAGACGAGGTTTTCAAGGTCGGGTATCTCTTCTACAGGCTCTTGGAATTCGGCCTTCTCGTTGCCTTGGAGCTCTAGCCGCCGCCGGCGTTTTTCTTCCTCTTCTTCGGCAATACGAAGCATCTGCACAGCCAGTAGTTTGCCAGCGGTTCGTGCGGCATCATCACGGCGACCTTCCCTTCTTCGTTTGCGGTTGGTGATGGTCTGGCGTTTCAAAGCCGGGGCGCCTCCGTCGAATACGAAGACGGGACGGATACCAAACCAAAGCAGTTTGCATATACGACGGAAGAAGCCAACAACGTGAGAGTTGCGGAGGGCGTTGCCTTCTTTGTCTCGTACGGCTTTCAGGAACTGGTATATCCAGATGGAGGCATCGACGGCAAGACGTTTGCGATTCAGAGTAGCAAGGTTTGTCGGTCGTGCGCATGGTTGGATGACAGTCCAGAGACCGTTCACACCCATGATGGAGATGATAATGACGACAGCGAAATGGACCCCGGGCACAGCTTAGAATTATTATGTTGAGGCGGGATATTCGGAAGCATATTCAACGGTAAGATCTCATCAGAGGTTTTAATGCGATTCCTCAAGCGCACATTTCAAAGCAGGATGTTGCATCTCGGGGTACAAGATACATCTAGTGAGGCAGGGCAAGGCAAGGCAAGGCAAGGCAGGCGTCACGATGCGAGAATGACGGTTTGAGAAGATGACAATGTTGACTCAACGCAGGGAGTCTATTCCGGTATAGTACATTAGTATGTAGCTCGTCATCATCCACTATGTATGTAAGTACATAGGTAGATACACGCACCGGTCGCGTCGGTGGGCTATGCGAGCACTATAGCATGTAGCTTAGGTACCCAGATCTACCTACCAAGTACCTAGGTACATACATATAGTAGTATACTATGTATATAGGTTAGGTGCCTAGGTACTTAAAGAGGTAATACTCTTTATCGATTAGACAAGGTAGGTACATGTACTATGTATCAGCTGCCCACCTTATAGCCATGAGGTAGTGGTACCTATGCATATAATCTTCACCACCAACTTCACAACATCACTGGGGACAGAATAGAGCAGAACGGCGCAAAAAGAATTCACATCCAGTCTCGCATTCAGATTGCGCTAATATCCTGTTTTTAATTAGCTTAAGACATAAATATGCAGGCTGTGACCGAGCAGCTAGATCGAGCGACAATGAATGAAGCTCCCACGAAAGCTGAAGCGGAGGCCTACATCAAGTCACTCATCAACAAGACTTTACGTGTCCACGCTACCGATGGCCGTATGTTCATCGGAACCTTCAAATGTACCGATACTGTTAGTCTATCTGTTCTGGTCTATATGTCAAAACACTTGGTTGATTTATTTATTTATTGATTCAATCATATTCAGGATCGCAATATTGTCCTCTCTCTCACGTATGAGTACCGGCAACCATCGCAGCAAAAGCTTGCTGAAGCTACTGCCATTGCCATGAGCGAGAACTCACAGACTGCTAAAGCTGACATGGCTTCGAGATATCTGGGCCTCATTGTGATACCCGGGGAGCACATAGTCAAGATAGAAGTCGAAGAATTTGCTAGTCAGATCAAGAGTCGTTCCATCTGGGAAAGGCGAGATATCTATTCTAGCACCCGGTGAAGTCTCGCGAAGCCCCTTATACGACGTCCAGTCCGTCGGCGTATAAGGGCTCAACACAATCACAGTGGCCTAAGTTTAGTGTCATAGGGCGTCGCTTGAGATTCCTAAAACTACGACAACCAAACTACACCACTTAGGAAGTCAATTAGGATCTCCGAATAGTTTACGGCGTTATGACGATCACCGAGCCGATGAGTCATAATTAGCTACAAACTCTTCATATTGACATACTTTACAACAACAAAAATACACACGACAGAATCCCACACACCACTATCTAGCATCTCGAGTAGCCTGGCGACTTGGTTGAGACGCCGGAATTCTCACGAGTCGCCTATATCCCAAAGCTAGATCGAGAAGCAATCTCCCACGAACACTTGAGTGAGAGGTAAAACACCAAGCAATGCTTCCTGACTTCTTGCCTCTACATAACTTATAGTTATCTGCCCTGATGAAGGTTTATGGGGAGGCTTGAGATGAAGCAAACCTATTTGTGTGGCATGTCTTTCGCGTCTCAGAGGCCTTGCTAGACATTCAGAATCGACAACATAGTCGTTTATCATCTAGAATAGTCAGTAACAAATAGTATGCAGATCGTAGGGTGTTGAGAATCCATAAGTAAAATGGTGGTTCTCAATAATTGACCTCTTATATTTCTATTCACGGTGAACTCGATGAAAACTAAGAAGACAGAGCAATGTGACTGATGAGGAAACCTCGATCGAATGACCGAATGACCAAATAAGCATAGGCTAGAATCAACGAACTTTGCATTATCTCAAAGTGCCCCATTGCCTCCCCCGATACACCTCCAGCTAGAATCCATTCTGTATGACCACTACCGCAGTATATATTATTCAACCCTAGGTTAAGGTTGATACCAGTCCGAACATATCTATCACTTGCAACTGCTTTCGAACCCCGAGGCTCAAGCCTGACTCGACCGTTTGCATGATACCAGCAACAGAGGACAGGGCCAATGACAAACTTCTTCGGCAATCCCACGTTTGAGTATTTCCCGGGATGTCCTATCTAGGTATAAGTTTATTGATTGTGTGAATTAGGAGTTAATTGGATATGCCTTTACGCGCCGTAGTAAAATTGAGATGAGAACGATTGAGAATGTAGTTGGTAGTTGGGCCTCAACTCTCTGGTATAGACCGCGGGAGATACAACCTATTGCTAGCTGCACGTCTGTTGAGCAGGATAGGTAACTCAGATCGTGCGGTGATATCATGTGAGAGGTCGACCTGAAAATGCGAGATTTAGAATCAGGCTAGGATCATATGAATGAGCCCAAAATGAAATTATGTTATATCACTAAGTGCGCTACCATATACTAAGACACAGAGGTAAATACACGCCGGTCAAGTATTGCTATAGCCCAACTAGGTGACTTAGTTACTCACGGCCTGACCTTAAGACGAAGAGCAGGCTCTCGAGTGAGTCGTTGGATTCATTCATCCCCCTCTCTAACCTATTTTAGGAACGTAAATTACCTAGTCAAGGTTTATCCGCTCGTCCATCTCCTACACGCTCCCGGAGCCCATCCCGATCTTTACCATAAATGCCAACCAGTGACTCCAATGGCTTACTACGTAAATATAGGATGACACCTCGTGTACCGACGGGGAAAGCCGGTGAGAGTATGTTGTTCACGATTTAGGTCCTCGCCCGTGAAATCAGTAGTAGCAGTTAATGCACGGCAGTTTCGTTGCCTAGCCTCAAGGCCTCACAACCAAAAGGACATGTACCTAAAGCAACTACGACACAGTACAGTCTATCATTCAAGCTTCAGGTAGCGAATCAATATACTAACCCACGGTCTCTTTATCGATCAGTCAATTTACTACTAAACTGCCTGACTATTTAACTTGCAGTCTATCCTGCTGTCAGGTAGCATCACTCTGACAGGTTCAATAGGGTTGTATGAATGATATCAGCAATATGACTTCTTCGCTGTGGTATAGATATCTCCCTGTATGACGGTAAACCTCGTTAAAGTACATGTCGAGGCATGATGCTCTCAGTCCAGATTATCAACAGGTGCCTATTTTAACGGACATTACTAAATTCATCTAGGCTATACCTACTGGCGCAAATAAAGCGAAGGCGTATCACGTCAAGATTACTCACAATAGATCAATTGTATCCTCGGTGTACACAATTGTTTCGGCGCTAGTAGGGAAGAACAAGACTATACTAAGAGATCACACATTAAAATATTTCAGAATGTGTGTATAACTATAACATGTACTAAAGGCCACTGCTAGATACACCTACTGTGATATAGTTGAATGCTCGCCCATGTGACTCCCTGACGTCTGTTAAATATAGATTAAGCAACCCAAAGGTGTGGACCGCCTAACCTAGTCTGAAGGTGGAGCGGAGCATTCACCGCCATCCTAAGTGGGCGTCAAATAATTATAGCACGGCATACTCCACATCCAGCATCATTCTGACCTAGACGCAATGCTAGTGACGGCTCATATGGTGTATATATTACTATGTATTTTACATGGGAGTAGTCCCAGATTTGAAGGTTGAGCTCACGACGGCAAGTAGTTGGTAAGTTGAACTGTTCCGCTTATTCTTCGGCAAATATAAGACCTTCATGTAGTCGCTATCCGTTGCCGATACGAGTGTTGAAAAATGGTAGTTGGATTTTCCCAACCTTGGCTTTGCCGGGAACTCACCCGGCAATAATGCACGGCAGCCATGAGGGGCTGGTTGACGGTGATATAGGTGATATCACCGAAGGAGTCTGATTTCTCCACAGAACTGCTCGATAACGCTGCTTTCGCTAATACCGTATGCTATATAGACTACTTATACGCTATAGAACGGGACATAGACTAGAACCACCTCCAGATGTTTAGCTAATCCCTCGGTGAGTCTTTTCCGTCGACTATGGCCCTTTGCGAGTTCGAGTTACAAGCCCCTCATTTACACTTACATTTAGTTACACTTACATTCTGCTGACGCTGGACCGTGGCTCCCCTCAAACTACCCAACATGGCGCCCTACACTGTACCATTCATCGTTAATGGCGAGGAGTGCTTCGCTAAAGACACATTTGAAGTGAAATCGCCCGCTACTGGTGAAGTTGTACACTTATGTAGTCTAGCGACGGTCTCAGATGCCAATGCAGCCGTTGATGCAGCTGCCGCTGCCGCCACAAACTGGCGGAATGCCTCCACCAGTTTGCGCAGAGACATCCTCCTCAAAGCTGCTGATCTCATGGATAACAAGCGGTCGGAGCTAGAACAGCACTTGGTAAACGAAATCGGCCAAAGCCGGAACTGGGGCGCATTCAACCTGGATATCACCATCGATATGATCAAAGATTGCGCGGGGCGTGTAAGCACGTTGGGGGGCTACGTGCCGAGCCCTTCTAACCCAGAAACGGGGGCGATGATATGGCGGGAGCCATATGGTGTTGTGTTGGCAATTGCTCCGTGGTAGGTACTTCAATCAAGTGTCGGCGAGACGGATAACCTAATGAAGAAAAGGAATGCACCCTATATCCTAGGCACTCGCTCTGCTCTATACCCAATTGCGGCGGGATGCACGGTGGTGCTTAAGGGATCTGAATTCTCACCCCGCGTCATGCATGCCATAACTTCTATCTTTCACGAAGCTGGCCTACCAAAGGGCGTACTCAACTTCATTTCGACCGACCCACACAACGCGCCCGCCGTGACTGAGGCGCTGATCGCTAATCCACATGTTAAGAAGGTCAACTTCACTGGGAGCACGGCTGTCGGAAGGATCGGTAAGTTCTGCCAGGGTTAGCGAGTAGCTTCGCCTTCATTCATATTGAATGTGGCACATACTTATTCTCGCTTTTCTAGTTGCTAGATTAGCCGGCCAGCATCTCAAGCCCATCGTATTAGAACTTGGCGGTAAGGCTCCCGCCATCGTCTGGGAAGATGCCAACTTAGATATTGCTGCTGAGTGCTGCTCACGGGGAGCCTTTCTGAATTCTGGCCAAATATGCAGTGAGTAATTATCCCAAGTCATATCAGTTCCAATTAGCAATTTTCAGAGTGTGAATGTATCCTTTCGGATTCAAATCGAGCCCCGGAAGTGTGCCACGACTTCGAACCCTCCCGATTACGCTCGGATTGGTAATCACTGACACCGTATATTTTAGTGAGCACTGAACGAATCATTGTGCACAAGAAGGTCAACAAGGCATTTCAGGAAAAGTTGAGAGATGCAGTATCGAGGATGTGGCCGGACGCGCTTGTCCACATTAACTCGCAAAGTGTTGAGAAGAATAAGAAACTTGTGCAGGATGCAGCAAACAAAGGTGCCCTTGTCTTGCATGGCAATGTCAATGCCGAGGAGTCGTCGAATACACGATTAAGACCTATTGTCATCGCCCAGATCACCCCTGAAATGGACATATACAAGCAAGAGTCATTCGGTACAACTGTGAGTCTGCTAGAAGTCGACAGCGAGGAAGAGGCGTTGCGCATCGCCAACGACACCGAATACGGGCTCTCATCTGCTGTATTCACCGAGGACTTGAGGATTGGACTCCGGTTCGCCAAGAACATAGAAACCGGAGCAGTCCATATCAATAACATGACACCACACGATGAGGCAGCATTACCCCATGGGGGAGCTAAGGCCAGTGGCTTTGGCAGATTTAATGCATCAGCTGGGCTAGATGAGTATTTGAGGACAAAGACGGTGACCTGGAGGGGCTAGTCAGTTCCATTTTAATGTAAGCAAGCGGAGCGCGCGATCATGAAATCATACCTATTCTTGAGTCGGAGGCTCAAGAGTGAGTCTGCCGGGTCAACATGGAAATATTATATGAACGACTTTAACTTGTATCTTCCTGCATCATATGAACTGAGATTATGCTATCTCATATGAAAACAACGTTCGCATGAATTTGACTAGACCATCACGAAAACTGTCGGGCCGTGAAGATCCGTCCTCAACAGAACAAGATACGTAGCCAATATAATTCCTCCCGCTTATTTTCCGGACCTAGTAGCAAAGCCGTAATATACCTTATTTTCATTGATTGGTTGCTACGCATAGGCGGCTCTCTAAATGGAGCAAGTCCTAATGCATATTGCTAGTAGAACATACATATCAAGGAGTAGCAGTTCGGCATATGAATGGCTGACATCCGACTTTGCCAGCTGTTCCTTTTCCCTGGTACCGAGAGTCTGTCTCACTGCACCCCACGAAGTGCATTCTGCTCGCGTGAGTTGGGCTTGGATCTTTGATGCAACCTGAGACCTAGTAAAGTTCTTGTAGGTCTCGCCCACAACTTTCCCTTGTCCGAGCCGTTCCCCTCCCTTTGTTCGCGTTCCTATAAAACAAAATCGTCGTTTCTACCCGCAAAGTTAATAAAGTCAACCCTAGAATTGTACCGTACTCTTTTCTCTAGGTGGGACCAAATAGCAGGGCGCTGCCAGGAATGGTAGACCTAACAGGTGCATCAACTTTAAAACGAATACCTAGATAATATCTTACTGAGAAATGGAACGCTGCAATGCCACAGGGGATCCTTTAAGAAGTTAATAGACTTAGCCGCTATGCATCAATACAGGCCCTCCTATCTCGGATCCTGATGAACCACGCTCCCCCACGTGGACTTTAGGAGCTTTGACCCTAGGAAACTCGGTTGATTGATGATAGTGTCGTACTAAATGGTATGCCTCTACATAGACTCACTGGTTGTTACAGGGGAACATCCTATAGGTTCATCACACGGGTGAATCAGGAACACATGCGGCTACGTTGGGATCCTAGTGTGGCTTTCAAATTTCATACGGAAGATGTCCTCTTGGTGCTCCCGTGGCTGCATGCTTCTTCTGCAGAGCACTGTCGTACTCCTGCATGGATTACACCGCAGATTTCAATGCCTGGCTAATGTCCACCTTTATATATTTCACTCCCGGCCGCGATACACGAAAGGCGGCCGAGACGAGAGCAATACACTACCTTGTGGTAGCACTTTGACTTGACAAGCCCATATTTTGCCGATTTAGACACGTAGCAGCTCATAGATCGGTAAGGGTCAACTTAGTAGTAGTAACATTATGACAGGTCATGGTGCACACACCCTTCCCGCAACCGAGTACCACAAGTAAGTACGTAAGGTATCTGCTATATACACTAGACTGGAGGAAACGGTAGTCCACATCTCGATGGCCCAGACTGTTCTCCCCCGCCTCCCAACTCTTTGGGGTTCCCTGATTAGGCAAGCCGATCATCTACTAGTATAGTAGTCCGTGTACATTACAAGCGCCCCTCTCGTTCACCCGCGTGGGTGCATCCCCAGAGAAACTATAGTCTACCGAATGTATAACCGACCACATAATTGTCAACACTAATAGCCCAACCCCTAGACTCCAAACTTCATGGTTACCTACATTCGAGTCCTGACAAACGCCATCATACCTCGCTTCACCGGTCTTTTGCTAGCGGGTAGTAGAAAGTGGATCTGTTTGTGTCTCTATGGAATAACAGGCTCAAGATGAAGGTGCCAATTCTTCCACATACCTCTCAAGGGCTACATCCGCCCCGGCCTGCAAGCTCGCGCGAGTGATGTACGGGGCGTGGCTACCGGCACCAAGACGTACACTACCATGAAGCTTGCCCCAAGGGATAGCGGTGGATAAACCGGGGAAGTCTAACTGTATACCGTATGACGTTGTGCAGGGTCGACATTCTTGGCCGCCTGGAGGTACGTTCGTCAAGAAAATATCTGCGGCACGCGTGACAACGATGGAATGATCCTTCACAAGCACGAGTACCCAGAAAACCTGGCCCGGCCGGTGTCTACAACCTTGCTCTCTTCCCGTTCACCCCTGTGCTCCCAGGCCGACGTAGCGGGAAGTATAAAAGTAAGCTACAAGCTTGCCACCACTCCATCATTAACGATCCTCGCCATCGTTTTCATGCAATACCGCACTAATCAGTCCGGCGCCTTTTCCCTTGTCTTATATTCTGGTGCTCACGGTCTTATCTCTTATTACAGACTATTTGCGGCAGGATCGCCTGCGATTTATGATCACGATGGCAGGAATTATGCCTAGAATTTCTCGAGCTACATCCTCTCTAGTCCGCCTTGCCAGAGCCACACCGCCCAGGATCATATCGGGAGGTGTTATTGCTGCTATTCGACCAGCGGGAGTTGTGACGTCGAGTACACCATATGTGAATAGCAGTCGGGCACGATTTATGTCATCACAATCTTCCCCGCAATCTAAGCGTGAGGTTGCACAAGCGTCCGCATCTCCCGCGAAGGGGATATTGCCCGAATTTGATCTGAACAATAAGGTAATTATAGTTTCTGGCGGGGCTCAGGGTCTGGGCATTGTCCAAGCGGAAGCACTCCTAGAAGCCGGCGCCATAGGTTGGTAGCCCTATACGCTGTTAAGATCTTGTGTAACCCCCTAACACATATATGATCAGTCCACGTGCTCGATCGGCAGCTGGAGCCGCCGGCCGGTTCAATATACCAGAACGTAGCTCAACGGGCGAGAGACGAGCTAGGCTCGTCGATTTTCTACCACCAGGTCGACGTGCGGACGGGTGTTGACAACCTCAATTCAATCGTGGAGGCGATTGCCGAGAAACATGGGCGTATTGATGGCCTCATCGCGGCAGCTGGAATCCAGCAGGAGACTCCCGCCCTAGAGTACACAGCCGTGGACGCTGATCGTATGCTCGGCGTGAATGTAACGGGATGTCTAATGACGGCGCAAGCAGTCGCGCGCCAGATGACACGCCTCGGATCAACCGGTAGCCTTGTTTTGATTGCTAGCATGAGCGGTACGATCGCTAACCGCGGCCTAATCTGCCCGTAAGTTACCTTGCCCCTGTCCGTCCTAAATTGCCTCTTGAGACTCGGAGAGCACGACTAGCGGTTCCGCTGACGCCCTTATCCAAACCACAGGGTCTACAACGCCTCAAAAGCAGCCGTGATCCAGCTAGGGCGCAACTTAGCAATGGAGTGGGGTCCTAAAGGAATACGCGTGAATACTATCTCCCCGGGATATATCGTGACGGAGATGGTACAGAAGCTGTTCATCGAGTACCCGGACCGCGAAACCGAGTGGCCTAGACAGAACATGTTGAACGTGCTCAGCAAACCGGAAGACTATCGCGGCGCCGCCGTCTTCCTGCTCAGCGATGCCAGTCGGTTTATGACGGGTGCCGACTTGCGGATCGATGGCGGACATGCCGCTTGGTAGAAGAAGAGCGTCAATCGAGGTAGATAGTGCCCTTGTCGTCATCCCAGGCGCGAAGACAAGACAAGACAAGACAAGACGGACGATAATAATTTCACACAGCGATGGAGTCGGACGGCGTTTAGGGGTCAAAACGCCTTTGACACTCGGCAGATTATGCAGATCCATCATTTTTCATCGTATGATGATTTCTATAGCTAATACTACCCCTTTTTTTATCTGCAGTCTAGAAAATAACATGTTGATGGATATATTTCTTCTATTTTTTTAATTTTTTTTTCGACAGTTGGGACAACTCATTTATGTCCCTAGTTGCTGCTTAATGGCATATAATTAATTAGACAGGTTGTCAAGGATTTTAGTTCTACTTCCTAACAAACGTACATACCTCCTAGGCCTGTCTAGTATATGATGGGATGTATATACAAGGCCTTCCAACACCCATTCTAAACCCTCGCCTCTTTTACACACTACAGGAATAGTAGTCATTATAAGGATTGTTGCGTTAACACAATTATTGATTTTATTCTATTTTTATTCGTGTAGACCACCCCAAGTTTGTTTGTTTAGCGTCGCCACCTCCACAGGAACGGCAACGCCTCGGGGCCCCAATCGTGCAACTACACCGCTCTTAAGCCGCAATTTTGCCTCGATATCCTTTGACGGAACACCGTGGTTCTGGAGTAGCAAAGCCCTCCGGAGAGTCCCAGCATCCAAGAACTCGCGGCCTTGCGAAGGGTCTTCGAACTCGGCCTCGGCACGCGCCTGGAGATCGCGCCTCGCCTCTAGGGCATTGAGGGTGCGGTTCTGGGACGGCGGCGGGTAGAATGGAGCTGTGTTCGTTGTGTTGGGGGGCGGTGAGGGCTGGGATAGTGAGGATGAGGTTTGTGTATACGTTGGTGATGACGGCGATGACGGCGATGACGACGATAGTGATGAGGGGGATAAGAAGGGCGCTGCTGTTGTGGAGTTGGATAATGTAGGAAACGGCGTTGCTACGCCCATTTTCCGTAAACGCTCTGAATAGGCCAGGTTCGTATTTGCGTTGAGGTCGAGGTCTGGATCTCGACCGTCGGAGTGGATTGCTATAGTAAGACGGGTGTTAGCTGTATAGCTCGGAGGCTTTTTTTAGGTCTCCCATTCAAGGCTTGAAATTAGCTCGGCGTTCTTTCTTGACTTATCGTTAAGCTCGCGTATCAATGTCAATCGCTAACCTAGGGCTCCATAGCTTGGAAGTTTTCCCATGGCGCGAAACCCATGTCGCAAAGGCCTCCGAAATACGCGGATTCGCAGGCTTGAGTATACATGGAAATACGCCGAATTCACTCACCCTCGTCTTTAACAAACTTTGGCTCTGCTCGTCTAGCACCTAGTCCTCCCGGCCCCCCGGGCGGTACAGCACTGCCGGGGGCCCTAGTCGGGAATTTGCGCGATGCTGTTTGCGCGGACTTTGAGGCCTTTGCGCCCATTCTGGCTGACAGAAGCGGATACCGGACTAGGTATTGACTTTAAAGGCGTATATTCAACCGGCTGCTTGAATCTCGGGGGTTCTGTATGTTTTGTTCTAAAATCACGCCGTTGGATATAGTACAATCAGGGAGAGAATTGGAGAACGCAAATTGTAGGTTTATTTCGCCTGATGACGTTGCTCAGGTATGGATATGAAGTAATAGGGCAGAAGATAGGGTAGAAGATAGGGCTGGGATAGCTTATTTGCAGCTTGATACACTACAGCTCTGCCAATAGAATTGTGCCAATATCAAATGCCCCACCCTGTAATAGTGCCTGGGCATACTCCGTATCATACAAGTACTATGTACGTACGGCACATACGGTACCCTCGGTAAGCTCTTAAAGGATCAATATGATGTGATCAATGTGTGCACACCACGAGTTCCGTCAAGAAGCAGTCTCCTTTGAGATCATCGATTCGAAGCTAATTTTTAAAGTCTAGATTTCTTGTCTAGTAGAGCCTTTAGACAACAATCAAAGTTCGGTCTCGTAGTATATTCGCCGTCGGGGGCGAGACAACTGGAAGACCGAGGACTTGGGAACCTCTTTAGAGTTGATCACAGTGACCCGCGTTACCGAGTCGAGTTCTTGGAGACATTGAGCTCCTGCAAAATACTTACTTGCAAGGATGGGGTTTCATACTCAACAATAAGTACTTATTTTAGGTTGATACACTCCGCAGTCGATTTCGGATGGCTTCCCATTCCGCGTTGACCCCCCTCTTCCGTGATCAGTTAACGGTTTAGAGTCCATCGCAAGAGTCGCTCCCAACTCCAATAAGTTTTATTGCTTCTAAAGATCAGAACATACACTACTATGTAGTGTAGGTATTACCTCTGGTACGTAGGGTGACGAGTCGATCGCCAGGGGTCTCACCAGGCTAAAGAACCAATAAATTTGGCTCCAATCTCGGAAATCACTAAAGATCCTTTATATCCACTTGGTACTGCTAGTGCTCATCGCAATATAGTACCAAAAAACCCTGTGCCGGACCCAGGCGGAAGGATTACTGTTGCAATGCATGTAAACACCAGCGCCCAATTGGACTGGATAGTGTGTACTTTCCAGCAGTTTTCTCTCCGCATCTTTCCAGGTCCAGTACAACCACACACGCGTTACCCCTGCCGAATAATGATAGTTGAATTGGAGAAACCCCAAGCTTGTCCTTCTATACGCTGTCGTATATGTATAATAAAATGAGCACGTTATAGGAATGTTTGCTCAAATGTTTGCTTCATAAGTTGTTGGTAAATTTCATTTCTTGGCGACTTCATTAATAACTGTAATAGCCACAACTCCATTAACCATCGAATGACACTAAACAACGCTCATGATTGTGACCACCTCAGATCAAGTCTATTTATATAGTAAACATAGTTACAAGAAGATTATCTCATTACAGAGGTTTGACCGCACAAGTTTAGGCAACCGGGGGGAGAGGAGTGAAGGGGACATCGGGGTACTGTCCAAGCTCGAGCTGGATACCACCCTGGATGAGGTCGAAAAGGCGGTGGCCCTTGTCAGAGTATCCAGGAACGTACTCCTCACCGAAGACGGAGATGAAGGTGTTGTAAGTGGTCTCGGGGTCCTTGGCGGCAAAACGAGTGAAGGTGTCGTTGGTGCCACGGAACAGGGTGCTGTTGGTGAAGTTACCCTGGACGCTATCGTAGAACTGCTCAGGGATGAGGGGAGACCGCGGCTGGGGGAACTCGAAACCAACGGACTTGACGATCCACTGGGTGTCGAGGTTCTTGAAGTCGGGGATTCCGATGACTGCCTGGAGGGCAATGCCATCGTATAGCTTCTCAAGCCGAGCAGCGTCCCACTTGGCGCCGTCGGGGTGGTTCTTGACGAAGTTGACGGCGGCGACACCACTGTCAATCTCGAAACGGTAGGCGTGGCTGTTGTAGGTCGAGTTTTCACGCTCTAGACAAGTTAGAATAGCGAATTCAAGAGTCGTAGCAGAAAAACTTACGATCCCAAGCAAGATCGTGCAGGAGAGAGCCAACGGCGTGGAGCTCCAGGTCGATCTCAGACTTGAGGGTGGCGTTGTTGTTCAACGCAGCAGCACCAAGAAGCCATGTTCGGACGACATGGTTGTAGAGGTAAGGCTGGAGAGGAATGAATTCCTTGACGAGCTCGTGAGCGTCACGGACCAGCTGGGTGTCAACAACCTCGACACCAGCAATAGTAGTAGTGGGGAGCTCAGCAGAGCAGGTGCGCTTAGGAGCAGCCAATGTGGCGCCGGCAACAGCCAGGGTAGAAACGACTCCAGTTGAGAACTTCATTGTGAATAATAAGACGATACCGAACAAAGACTTGTTAGGAGAAGCGAATGGATAAAACAGGCGAATGAAGGAATGAATGTGGTTGGAGGGGTGGGGAGAGAAGAAGTAAGAGCATTATTCACGAGGCGTTGGATAGCTTTATATATCCAATTCGCCTCGCAGCTCAGCTCGTTCCATCGGTTTTGCAGCCATGCCGGCCGCCCATCAACGGCTCCGGAGACTTGGATAATCCTGAACTGCGTTTACCAAAAGGGTATGGCAACAGGGTTGGAGTGTACCTTTCACCCAAAATAGAAGCTCTAGTGCCTCTTGTGGATGAGGCTGACTGTCCAGACTGTGGAGGTGCCGACTGACATCTTAGTGTACCTTGGCGAATCCAATTCGACTATGATCGGCCGCAGTATCGGCGAGTCCTGCCATGTACACTATGCAGGATGGTGTGAATCCTTGCCCTGGTTTGGAGCTGAGCTGTCTGCCATCTGTATACTAAGGAAATGAGATGAAATTAAAAGCCAAGCTCACACATACTAGTGTAGACCAGGTAGTGTACATTATTAGCCTGTAGCGTTGTCGTTTTTACTCGATGCATGTGGCGTGTGGAGGTATGTGCTTTGAACGTAGTGTAGTGTACGACCTATAGATCTTCAAAGTATACGTTCAATCACACTTCAAAGCACACCATAGTGTTGTATAGCCCTAATCGTGGCCGGAGCGGAACACCAGGGCCCCTGAATCGAAAGCTTTTCGCGCCGCTACTGCGCATGTTACTACCGAAAGATGACATAAGATGCCAAGATCTAGAGCCTAAATAAGCTTAGTCCAGCATGTAAAATATTTCAAGGCCGTGTTTTGGCGTTGTTTCAGTAGGAATTCGAGTGCAGTTTGGGATTTCATTATCTGTGGTTGGGTAGAATGATTCGAGGCCCAGAGGTTGTTCACTCTGCACATAATAGAAACGGTGAGAGCCTAAGCTAGGGTATACCTAGCACAATTTAGTGTCAACAGTAAAATGTTCTTTATTCTGACAACGACACTAGATATACCAAGACAATTTTGGCGGGTAGTAGCTTGACCATCGCACTTGGTGTTGGCGGTCGGAGGAGGAGGAGGGTAAGCTACCAACCTGGGCGTTGCCACGATGATTACCATACTGTAGGAACTAGTGCGGGCTAATTAATGCAGGCCACCGCAATTGGCGTTCTCTTCCAGGACCCTCTCAGCAGACGCCCCTTTTTTGTAGGATTTGTATCGTAGCTTAGCATGGTAGTACATAGTTAGATGCATAACCATAATTTTAAAATCAAAGAAAGGTCACCTCATCTATCTGGCAGGGGCGCGGCGGGTTTGGAACTTGGAGATGCCTTTTCTTAATGGCCTCGAGGGCGACTGCGGTGTCAACGCATGGAATGTCTTCTGCGTAACGTGTGTTGTCTCTTTAGAACTGGGTGCCTGTCAATACGATATACTTGTACTTACCGTAGGAATCTCGTCACCAATACACTAGTCGTCATCCCGGGCAATGACGCTCCCATCCATTTTACAAGACGGTGAGATGGTGATCCAATCATCGGTAGGTATTGCATACTTGCATAGTGCTTGAACACTGCCTCTAATGTAGTAGTAACCCCCAAGTTCTCCAAACTCTTGTCACTTAGTCGCACGGATAGATCCATCACTGGTGGCGAATGTGATAGTTAGTAGATCATGATTACTTACAGTCGTACCTAGCGTAATGGTGTGGGTAGCCTAACGGTACGGTGTCGTCTTGGTGATCTTCGCGTCGCCCAAAAAGGAATGACTTCGTTACCATTTTAGTCATCCTCATTCGATTTGACATCTGAGTGGACTTCGCCTAGACTAGTGTGCACCGAGTTTTGACACTACAATTCGATATCCTCGAGATAAACGCGTCAGTTAGGAGGACAGAAGTGAGTTGTAGCTGCTCCCACTCATTAAACCGTCCGGTCAAAGGTGAATCGGTGGATGCTGTCTGATTCCTAGAACCCTCCCGCAAAGAACGCCCAAGGCCTTCCGCCAAGAGCCAAGCGAACAAGAGCTGACATTCGACAGTCAGCGACTAAACAACAAGCCTGTCGCTGGGAAAGACGTCAATAGGCATTGAAAATTCGCAAGGGCGGTCGGCTCATTTTGTCGGGTTTCTTGTTTCGCGTCGTATCGAGTAATTCCGCCAATCGTTCTAACTTTCGTACCCATCCCGATTTCCTCTTCTTTTCATCCGTCCCTTACTACAATTTCAACGTCGTGTATATCCTGGCAAACTCAAGTAGCCATCGTGTCATCATTGGCCAAGCTGCTGCGTTGATGTTGTTGTCGCCGATAATATCCGGACCAACCCTCGTTAGGAAGTGGCGTATGGAAGTGATGATAATGTGGCTATTTTTACCGAGGACATGTTGATTCTTTTATCTCCGTGCTTTGTATATCAGCGTTCATAATTGTGCGTCATGCGTTCGCACATTCGTTCTCGGTGTTTTCGTATGCGTCATGAGCTATAGCTTCATATGATTCCTCTCCAGCTCAGTTCATGTGAGTTTCAAGAGGTGATGATGCTCGGTCTTTGCTTTGGGCGGCCTAGTTAGCAAAAGCAGTCGGACTCTTGGTATTTGGGTCATGATACGAATTGTCCTATGGCCTTTCATGACTTGGCTATCGGTGAATCGACACGGCCGGTCCCTTGCATTGCAGAAATGCGCTTCAGGGTAATGGGGAATAAGATGAAGGTATGGTATTCCTAAGGACTATTGTTAATAAGTATTCATGGATCTCACGTTTCTTAGGAAAGTTTATTTACGGGATAGCCGCCGTAAGTGTCATCTGCCATGGTATCAGGTGGTATGACATGTGTACTCTCACCGGGTCCTATTCGAAAAGCTCGTGATGTATCACGCTGGACTTGTTCATTGTGCATCGACAATGATGTTGCTGGTCAAGAGTCGCAGGTTACAAGTGAATGAATACGTCATTCGCCTCCAACGGACATGGTGTTCGAAGAATGACCCCTTTCTTTCATTTCATGGTTGAGTTTTCGTATCTATCTGCGCGAGCCATGAGGAGGCGTGTTTTAATATACAAGGCGCAGGAATACCAATTCTCATAGTGAGGCTTTGGTGGTGGACTGGTGTCGTGGAGACTTAGTACCATCGCCGTCGCTGCTGTGGCTTCCTCTATGCCTCTTAATATTTGAAAAAGGGCTAGCTCTATAAGTAATAAGGTTGGTCCTACAAAACTCGGCTGTCGCAAACGCTGATTTAATACGGGTGACTCTTTTTATAGAGGCAATAGTGGTGTTATAATGGAAGAGCGCCTTACTGTTTGGTCATGGAGGCACAGGTTTATATGCTGTTATTTTTAGGGCAATCGAAGCAATTCTGCGGCGCAGAGCGGTGCATACATCAGCGTGATATCAAATAATTGATGTTTGACCAGGTGGCCA
This sequence comes from Xylaria sp. Z50, assembly GCA_037356035.1. Lineage (NCBI taxonomy): Eukaryota > Fungi > Ascomycota > Sordariomycetes > Xylariales > Xylariaceae > Xylaria > Xylaria sp. Z50. Next base: position 35,036 of record JBAWJU010000078.1, read on the forward strand.
GCCGGGTAGCCAGCCGGGTAACCATCCGGGTTGCTGTATTGTAGGGCTGATTATTACTCCAAGGCCGTTCCTATTTGATTATACGGCGTCAGCTGGCCAATGTGGTCATCCCAAATCTGATGCTGCATCGAAGCGAACCAAACACAATCGGACATTATCCCTGCTTGGCTACTTGATATACGGTTACACTAGGACAGATTCTGTATGATGCACAGGTCATTCTATCCACAAACTGATGAATCTTGGGGGCTCGTATCATCCTTAACACTACCGAATCTCGCAACTATATAGTAGTATATAGTGGGATTCTCGTATCCCGAGCCAGACCTTAACTGCAGGCATATAAGGTGATGCTGTGTTCAGTAGATACATAGATGATGGTTTAGTAGACTAGACAATGGGTGGTACTAGGTTATATAAGAATGAGTTAAATAACTAGTACTTTATAAGTTTTTCCGCCTTTGTGTATGTTTATAGATAATACCTTTTCTCTATGGGATAATTACGATTTACTCATTAAGTTGAAGTTTACTAACTAACTAGAGAATAACAATTAAAAATAAAAATTAAAACCTCAAAAGAAAATTCCACATGTGATATGACATAAATGTAGTGGACGAACGGGGAATTGAACCCCGGACCCCTCCCAAGACGGAATTCTGCTGAACTATCTAGTTAAGTCAGAAATGCGAAGGGAGTATCATACCCCTAGACCATTCGCCCTTCACCGAGAGATCTAATCGATCGTCATGTGACTGCTACGTCTTAGGTTGTAGATCTCTATTATCTAAAGACATCATTACTTACAGGTACCTAGTACGCTACAACATCAAAGCTTATCGTGTCGCAGATCCCCATTTCCAAGTTCCCTTGATATCTGGTCTTACTTTATTGACTTGCTACCATCCACTCGTGAACAATCCGTTAGACAACACAACTCATTCGAACAAAAGTTGTTACGGCTAATGCCGTGTCAATGGCTCCTAATAATGGCGCTGTATTAACAGGCGTTTGGTGAGCCTCACTTCAACCACTCCAAACCTTACCATAGGTAAACAATCCCGCTAACCAAGAAACAAGGTTCTTGGCATCGTTTGCTTGGCTGTCGTATTCCTTGCAAAGACACACCTTAATCAGTACCTATTCAACTTCACCTTGTCCAAGCATATATGCTAACTAAAATCCCCAGATCAACCACGTCTCTCATCCTTTCTACTACTTGTTATTTCTGGTTCATCGGCTTTTTTCGCGAGTCTCTTTTCAAGATGGCTTCCAGGAGCCGACGGAAGATTTGGTTTGTTTATTCATTCTCATCGGCCTCAAGATGATGATCACAATTAACGTTGTTGATAGATTCCGACACGGTCTTCAAGGCATCGTCGTCGTCCTTGCCTCCAAGACCACGTCGATTCTATGTACCCTGTATTATCATCCTCATCGCTCTTAGACTTGAGCTTTCTTATACAGGGTTGCATGATTTTCAATGCGCTACTCCCGGTGTTGAAGTAAGCATCCTATGACAGAGCCGGCAAGCCTCCCAGCTAACTCTATCAAACAGGCATTTTTACCACTCCTATTAGTTACGCATAGGTTCCTTTCATACCGTACGCCACAGGTAGAGTCGGACGAGCCTGAAGATATGTGGGGAAGCGTGTATGAAGACTTCAAGATTTGGCTCACAGGCTCACCCTTTATGTTGCTCCTCGGAACTACCCTCCTCAGCTATGGAACATTTTTAGCCAGTAACCTTACAATGCGATCCACATACTTCTGTTCATCTCTAGCAGATCGAAGATCGTTTACAGTATTCATCCAATTGGCTGGTCTTTTCACGGAAGCAACTATCATTGTTCTTTCATGGAGAGTTCTCTCTAGGGCCCGGACAACTCGAAGTCGGCTGCGTACCCTTAGCGCTATTTTGTTAATCGCTTCATTCGCGACGTGCATGCCGTTACTCCTATCGCAGTTTTCACGGCGTAGCGAAACCGTTGGTCATCAATCCCTTCGAGGCGTCAGCCCTCTTTACGTATTCGACACTCTGGTTACTGGCATAGTTGTGGCCACCCTGATCATTTCTGCATCCCTAATAATTTGCGATACTTCGCCGCTTGAGCCTATTGCCACTGCTACCTTTGTATCCGGCATCTTGGCTAGCGTTAGCAGCGTGCTTCTGGTCGGCACGTACCAGCAAACATCTGTAGCGCATCCGCTACTTGTATTAGGAATAATTTCACTCGGATTTACGGTTTTCATATATACAAACAATATGCGTTCGATCCTTTTCATAAGACGCGCCTTTTTCTTCCTATTACTCCTGATTTTACTAGTCTCTTCGGTCGTTCACGTCTCCCTAACGCAAACCACGTTCACCCGTCATCCTGTTGATGACTTGGTGTACCAACACCGGATTGACGAGGATCGATGGTTACGGCATGCAACAGTCAGCACAACGTTGAAGCTCGCAGTAAAAGAATACGAAGAAAGACACCACGGACGTAAGCCTCCTCGAAATTTTGATAAATGGTTTGAATTCGCTCAGCAAAGAAAATCGGTCGTAATCGACAGGTTCGACCAGATGGAGAAAGACATCATGCCTTTCTGGGGTTTAAAACAACAAAATATTCGGGATGGCCTTGAGTTCCTCAAGGGTCAGCCCAATATTGGTATCATTCGTATTGCTGATAGCAAAGCGTCCCATAATAAACCAGATGATCTTTCCCACCAACAAATACTCGACGAGATCGTGGCTCTAATCTCTGGTTTTGCTAGGCATCTCCCGACGATGGAGATCGCCATCAATCTACAGGAACGGCCGAGAGTTCTAGTTCCTTGGAATGAGATACACCAGTTAAGAACAAAAGGTAGCCAATCGGGTTTCCAGCTTGTCTCGGGCCGATTAGGTAAACGGGAGAATTCCGATATTCCCACAGAGAATGATATTGGCACTACCAAGCGAATGAGGCCATCAGACTCAACCCGGCCCCATATTGCGACCCATCAGTTTCGACAACTTCAGGCCCTTGCTTGTCCTCCTGGTTCATCGAGTCGTATTGGCGTCAACTGGGACGTAAGAGATTTCTGTGCTTCGTGTACCTCACTTCACAGTAAGGAGCAGTTCCTCGAAGATTGGCAAGTGGCACTCGACCCGTGTCATCAGCCTGATATCTCAAATCTTCACGACTTTTACACTATTCCCCATAGATTCGAACTTTATCAAGATTTACTACCCCTATTTAGTGGATCTAAAACGGCCAGTTTCAGCGATGTTTTGATTCCCTTGTCACGAGGTGGGATGCAACAAAGCCATGATGGTAAAACCTTTAATCAGAAGCAAGATGTTGTTATGTGGCAAGGCGATGTCGAAGATATCCCGGAAGCAACGCACGAGTTGCTCCACGGTAGCCATCGGCTGCGTTTGGTACACCTTGTGCAGAATGCCACGGCTGCAGACAAGATCCCCATGTTATTGGGAATAGGGACAGGCAAAAATAGCAGGTTTCGATACGAAGATGTACCCATTCTAGAGGGAAACAGTATTTTGCCTTTGCAAATCTCACTGACCGGGGCGGCTGAGGGTTGTAAAGACGCAAAGTGTGAGTTTATGCGGAACGAGTTCGGATTAGAGCCGCCAATGACCGAAGTAGACGGTCGTTATGTAATGGTGCTTGACACGGCTGACGGGCCTTCGCCAAACTTGTTACCGGTTTTACGGTCAAATAGCGTGCCGATCCTTTCTTCCATATTCCAGCAATGGTTCACAGAACGGCTGATGCCTTGGGCGCATTTCATTCCCATTGACACACGATATCACGCCCTACATAGCACGATGTCATACTTTATTGGCTTAGACGGCCGCGGTACGCTCAATGGCCGAAAGCAGATTACGCCAGGGCGAACAGAAGATGCAAGATGGATCGCCCAGGAAGGCCGAAAATGGGCTGAGAAGGCGATAAGGAGAGAAGACATGGAAGTTTATTTGTTTAGGTTGTTATTAGAATGGGGACGGATAATTAATGACAATCGGGACAGCATGAACTTTGTACTTTGAAGACAAGGGCAGGCTTCCCATGTATAGTAAGGAATATAATAGATGTTTAGATGTAGGAGGTCCCTACATATGTAACCCGGGATCGTACCTAGGTATATACTTCGACAGATGAATAGAAAGACACGGGTCGAAACATAAAGGATATTAGGTACTAGGTACTTATGCTCTTACCGTCTTAAGCATATATCTGTATCATGCATAAAACATCTATGCATAAACGGTCTAGATAGCCATAAGGAGGCGTGACGTATGCTTAGGTAACCAACGTAATTTTAAGATAGCTTGCTGATGCGGCAATGAGGCAGTGGTCTCCTTCCCCACCAATCCCAGCTTCGCACAGCCGACGTTCCAATCCATCCTACAAACCGAGCGACCGAACAAGCTTCATTACGCCGTCTCACCCATGGACTAATCAATCGCCTATGTGGCCCTCTACGAAATTAAAATAAAAACTACGGGTATCCCCTTACAAAGATACAACTATATAGTGTGGTCGTCGCACGACTACCGAATCAATACGTAACATAGCATAACCTAAACACGCAATACACACATCTTCCAAGTCTCGCACAATGGCTGTCATCGACCAGGACAACTTCTCCAATATCTCATGGCAAATCGAGACCAATAATGGTGTTGGAGCTTCCGAGCCGAGTGCTTCTATGCCCAACATAGAAGCTGAGCCGCCGAGCACCGAGGACCAACATCATGGTCAAGATCTACAGCGCCAGGATCCCGGTTTATCCGGCGATATACTAGAGTGTACTGTTTCGGAGCCGCGGAAAGAAAGCGATGGTACCAAAGATGCCTTTGTGTCATATCTAATAACTACAAATGTGAGTGCGCGGTTGACTTGCGCAACAGACAAGCCGGCCATCTCTCTGAGGACTCATCGCTAACCTGCGATGGATGCAGTCGACGTTTCCTTCCTTCCAGAAACCAACCTTTACATCCCGCCGACGCTTCACCGACTTCCTTTTCCTCTCCAAGACTCTGTCTAAAGACTATCCAGCATGTGCCGTTCCTCCCTTACCCGACAAACAGCGTATGGAGTATGTCCGAGGGGATAGGTTTGGCCCGGATTTCACAAGCCGCCGAGCATATTCGCTCCAGCGCTTCCTATCACGCATAACCCTCCATCCGATTCTGCGGCGCGCCCCCATTCTCCACACCTTCCTCGAGTCCCCTGACTGGAATGCCACAATGCGGTCTCGCGCTGGTAGGACAAGCATTGCGTCCGATCAGGGGAGTGGCGGTGTATTCGACAACTTTGCCGATACCTTCATCAACGCTTTTACAAAGGTACATAAGCATGACAAGCGGTTTATCGAGGTGCGGGAGAAGAGTGATAAGCTAGACGAGGATCTCGCACAGGTGGAGAAGGTTGTGGCCCGCGTCGTGCGGCGTGAAACCGACCTGGAAACTGACCTACGAGATCTTACAGAGCAGTTCCAAAAACTCGTCACACTGGAACCCGGCGTTGAATCCGCGGTGCATGGTTTCGCTGCTAGCATTGAGGACTCGGCAGCAGGGTTGAGGAAACTGCGCGAGCACACAGACCAAGATTATCTTGGTAGCTTACGGGATATGCAGGCATATAGCCTCGCACTAAAAAATCTACTCAAAGCACGAGAACAGAAGCAACTAGACCATGAACAGCTAACCGAATACCTCAACAAATCGACATTTGACCGGGATTCATTAGCCTCGGGACACGGAAGCTCTGGCGCATTAGGCGGTGCCGGCGGCTTTATCCGATCCAAGATCGAGGATGTTCGTGGTGTAGACCACGAAGCTAGCCGGAGGGAGCGGCAGCGTAAACTCGAGATTCGCATTGATGAGCTGACCACAGAAGTTGAGCGTGCGAAAAAGACGTCAGAAATGTTTGATGAGGAGGTAGTTAAAGAGGTAGTTGACTTTGAACGAATCAAACGTGTCGAGCTGAAAGGTCAATTTGGGGCTCTAGCTGACGCCCATGTCAAATTTTATGGAGGCATCATCGACGTATGGGAGCAATACATTCGCGATATGGACAAGGAGGGCATCAAGCCGCCAATATTTGCTGGCGAGAGTTCTTGATTGGTGATGGGTTTCGATATGTGATTGGGCTCAAGCACACCGTGTGTGCTGGGACACCTTTTGACGGCATACCAATACGTTGCCACAACCAATTGGTAGTACTAGAGACGCTGGAGCCAAGCGTTAAGGAGTCTTTGGAGTTACAAGGTAACCCAGAACATGGATGGTACGAAATATTACATTATGTATGAACAAAGGATTATCGAGGATAGAAACTGATGCTATCTTATTCAGAATAGACCATGAACCGAATGAGCCATGAAGTGCGAGACTGTAAATATAACTTATGACAGTCCTACATATTGTTCTAACTTAAAAATACATGTTGACCCATCCATCCCTTGAGGATCATGAGGATATCTTGATATGCTTCATTTATTTACATTGCTTGCTAAGGTTTACTCTATGTTTCAAGTTGTTCCAAATACCACAGCAGGAGGCTCCAGTATTCATCAAGTTATCTCAACTATTAGATTACGCACAACAGGCGACAACCATTTCTGTTCATCCAGTCAATGAAAAACAAAAGGGAGATAAGCTGCGAACGTCAATTAAGGTCAGATAATTAACGGAAACAAAGGGGGATAAAGCACCAATAGTCAATCAAAGGGGAATGGGGAAAACTGTGCGAATAATCCTTTGATTATTTTCTTCCCAACTACTTTGCGATGCCCTCACCAGATAGTCTAAGTATTGAGCGTGCTTTTCGATGCATCGACAGCCACCCAAAGCCCTCTCTATACTCTAACTGGCTACTATTTTCAAAACATTTCATTTCTTTTTGCTAGGACTTGCTAACCCCAAGGGTCTCATTATGGACGAAACGTCCGATTATGTGTCCGGTACGCTCCCGTCCCGACCGCTATCCCCCTGGACGAAGCGTTTTTTCTACAAAGTGGACGGCCGAGAACCTTTGATAGAGGATTCAGAAATCCACTCAGGACTCGCAACCGAAGCGCCAAGATTGCATCCCAAATACTATGCGGATACACCTCCCCCCGTACTTGGAGTACCAGTGAGACAAACGCTAGACAGTATATTTCTTTATGAGGAGTTCCAAAGACACTATCTTCGAGGTTTCGAATCATGGCAAGTAGGCCCCCTGATGCGATACGTCTTCTTCTCAGAGGCAACGGGGGTTTTGTCCGGAGGACACCGAGAAGAGGACTATGGCCCAGTCAATGCGGACAGAGCTGCGGACGGAGCCGCAGACCCCGCGAACGCTATGGATGTAGACGATCGAAAAGAAGATCGAAAAGAAGATATCCTACTTGGAATATTCCATTCGGAGAGAATACAAGTCGACGAAAACAACTGGTTCCCGTTTCTGAGAAAAGAGAGATGGTTCGATACAATCGACCCCGATCCAAGAATTGGGGGTGGTAACTGGAGCGTGGACAATCCCAAGATATGGGAAGTGCTAAGCATTTCAATAGAATTATTAAACCGGATATTGAAAAGTCTAGTGGCTGATAGGCATGTATGGTTAGTTATGATAAGTAAGAGCTTGTTAAGCAGAAGTGACTGATTAAAAACCCCTAGGATGGAAACCATGATATTTGGCTTGTTGGCCCCATGGGGTCGAATAACAGGGACAGCACCACCTTACAATGGAGCTGTTCTCCTTCTCTCGCAACCATATTACAGCGCAATGTGCAGAAATTATGGCATGTCCTGTCCCATTGACTTCATCACCAAATTCACAACCGAGGACTGGAAGGTAAGGTTGGAAAATCTAATGAAGGGTCAGACGTGGGGCTTTATGGAAAGATTTTTTGGTAAAGAGTCTGTTTGGGGTGTATCTACGGTCGTGAACTCGGGGTTGATCTTAATAGACAATGGTGGCTTGAGAAGGCTCATGACCGACGATCTAACAGTTACGGAGCGTTGCTTTCTACACTTCAATATTGCTGTAACTGTACGTTTTCCCTTGGAAGGTTGACTCGTTGGTTACTAAAATGGGGATTATAGATGTTACATGAACTCGCACATTCTATCTTTCACGCCCGGCAGGCGGATACAACCTGGCCGGAGGACCAACCTTCAATAAATTGGTTGACGGAGTTTTCATACCAAGATCCCGTGAGTTAGATGCTAATTTTTGGATCAACCCAGAGCCCCCTGAATATGAGGGTAGTTATTGATGCTATAGGTATATCTCGAAAATAGTTGGTCGACTTCGGCGCAGCAAGCGAAATGGGCTATATCGCGGAAAATCAAATCTTTGGTGGCTCGATCTCCCTCGGTGGTAAGTGTACTGCATATCTTGCATCTGCTTGATCCCCTACCCCTGTAGTGTTATTCAATTTTGTCACCTTCACGAGAAGTGAAAATGACTATTTGATTGATATCTCAGTGAGGTAGATTGTCGCTGATTCTCTAGCTAGTTAGTGCTTGTAGGGACATACCATTCGGATCTTATGTGAGTAATCCGTGGGTTCTTGATCTTTGTTCTATTGTTTTCATCTCTCTCTCTCTCTCTCTCTCTCCTTTGTCTTCTGAAGAGATAGAAGCTTTTTTAAGCTAGGCATCGCGTTTCAGACCCTTTAATTATTACGAAGCGGGGATAAGTAACACCAATATTGTAGCGGGAGCCCTGGCCGGAGCCCTTTATAGCATTGGTTCAGTCATACCCCCTGGACCCCCGTCACCCAATATTCCAACCCGGAAGCTACATACAAACCGATCGGGTTACGGGGCTATACGTCTCAAAGATATTATCAAAACGGTTTTGGGAGGACCCAAAAATCCAGCGGAAGAGCGATCACTACTTTGACTTCCGTCAACTAGTTTGGGCTCGAACGCCATTTCCTGGTTTCGGTCAGGGACTAAACTTCACCCCGTCTGTACTTACCCCCCCACAGATTGGTCAACTTGATCCAGGTGAGGCGGAATTGATCAAGGCCTGGAACGAGAGGAGCAATGATTGGCGCGTACGACGTGACGGCTGGTACCCTTCTCACTTCGCCACTTGGCGTAGAACACCGGTGCGTTTGACAAAAACCCATTCCTGCAGTGTGTGAAGGCCGCCTTGGGTGAAGGCATTCTACTGACATGTCGGGAAAACCTTTTGTAGTGGGCAAATGTTAAGTGTAGGACCGAAATACTCAACTTCGGTCGCGCCTTCAACCGGAGGGACGAACTAGTATGTCGAAAATCGGCAGACATGCTGGTCTCGATGTTACCCTGGAAACTGGGTGCACAAAGATATGTCGAACGCGTGTTACCAGGCAGGGCGAGCAATCCCTCATGGTACTACCACCTAATAGGTGAGCCCGCGCTTGGGTCCTTTGCTTCTTTCCTCCCTTCACCTATCTCGTGTGTTCTGATTAGAGGTCGTCATACTATCTAGGTTTACTCATGTTAGCTGCAATACCCATCCGAGATGAAAAACTCGAGAAAAACTCCGAATTAATCACGGTCATCACACTCTTTCCCAGTCGCGAGGCGAAGAATCTCAAAATCTGCACGGCTACTCCTACTCAACCAACTACCCATGTAATAAATGCGAGTGAGCTATACGACCCGTTGGGCCGACCCAACGAAGGTAAAATAGCGCACTTTAGTCAAGAGGGCTACCTCGACCTCATAGATAATCTGTTGAATTATATGGCGACTTTAGGCACTGAGATTTCGATGCCGTGGTACCGCGAAATCATGAGGACGGCTGCTGACCTGCGACGGCAGCGTCGCGATATTAAACGAGGTACTCGAGACCGAAATTCATGGGCTACGACCTGGAGATTCTTGGTTCCGGCATACACCGACACTATGGGAAAATTTGTGAATAATCAATGGACTTCTGACTACACTTCTTAGTGGGACAGTTTATTCTTTCGGAAGTTGAGGCTTCAATTCATTCCTCGCATCTACCTACCTTACCTGCCTGGTTGAGTGTGGAATACTATAAAGGGTAGTTATTGAGATTGTTCTGTTTGTTGGTAGAGTCTATCAAACTCCGTCTAATGGCGTATACCTGGAGAATCCGCATCGTGAATCGAGTTCAATCATACCACGTTGCTTAGAAACTTTGTCGGATGCAAATCACTTGTGTGTGGTTTTTTATGTTCAACAATGAAACTATAAATGATGCCATGCTTGTGAGAACAAACCAAATGAATGAAACGTGCAACACCAATCCTATATAGCACCACCGTGTATTATATTTCTCCGGAATGCTCTATGTACAGGTTAATGGAAAACGCATTCCGTCTCTATAAGATAACCAAAAGACACCACGCACTAGTTTGAGGCAGCAATCGTACAAATTCGAAGCCTTGGCTTCGCTTTAAAGTCAAGGAAGGCTCAGAGTGATTACTTATAACACTCCCTAGGCCTATGTCTGACTACCAAGCAGCCTTGAGCCCTGTTGTGCCGTGGGCACTTCCTCAGCACTTTCATCGTCTGAGTCTGCGCTGACTAGGCTGTTGTGGTCTCGGTCGTTGAACTCTTCATCATCGCTTCCGCCAGCAAAAGCGTCATAAAGCTCGCCTCCCCGTCGTTTGGTGCCTTTCTCGTGACCACCGCCCAGACCCGCCGATTCGTCTACGTTTAGTGGTTCGAATTCGTAACTATCTCTAGGGTTGTTCCGAAGGCGCTTGCGACGCACTAACCACAACCACACACCAAGCCCTATACAGAATGTAACAATCAAACCCAGAGCACCGTAAATCCATGCTTGCGTTCTTGACGAAACGCCAAAGGTGGGTAGGAAGGATGGTAGCCAGGAGCTGCTCGTTGTTTCAGTAGTCGCAGACTGTGTGCTAGTTGCTGATGGCCCACTGTCGCTATTTGTTTTGCTGGGTTTCACAGGTCTTTCTGGGTGGTCATCCGGCAAAGAGGTGGTCACTGCAGTATTAGTGGCGTCAGGGTGAGGGGATAAGCTGGTTGTGATAGCTGTAGGTGTAGCGGTAGTTGTGACGTCGTGGTCAGTATCGTCCTCATCTGTTGGCATTGGGAGCAATGTGGCCTTGGAAGCATCAATACTTTCGCCCCATAATTTGAGATGCCAGTCAATGAAGGTGCCCTTCTGATCGTTAACTTGTGTGTCACGAATAACGATGGTCCAAGTGCCAACACCCGATTCTCCCCTGTAGACTATTAGCTCTACCAAAAGTGAGGTAGTTGGCTGAAAGGACTTACCAATGCACTACACTCATGAAAGTCCAGTCATCGTAGCCCTGGTCACTCTTATCTAGCTTTCGGGTTGCTGAGATATGACTGATGACATTATCGGGGCTGATAAGGTCGACACTCAAATCACCACGTTGGGTATGCTCTACATTCATGGTGACAGTTACGTGCTCTAGTCGCATGAGGTTGGCTTCTTTGAGCATTTTCTCCGTAACCTTGAAATTTACGGATAACCCTTGGTCGCCTTGCGGAATCTCCTTTTTGACGTGGAGCCATGGCGAGTAATACCAAGCCTGAGGCTTAACATTTTTCCAAGTTTTCGCAGTTTCAACGAGGGCGTAGCTGTCGATCTTGCCGTATCCAAAGGTATGGCTGTACTGCTTACCTATGGTAGTCGGTTGCCACTCGCCAGCCTCAAGATCAACGGGAACGGCACTTTCCAAAGCGATATATTGCATGTCTCTCCATGACAAGTCTGGGCGAACTTCCAGCGCTAGAGCAAATATTCCAGCAGCCAAAGGTGCGGCGGCCGATGTACCGCCATGGCCACTATAGCATTGATTTTCTCCAACATCGGTGGTGTGCTGTAGATTGGTTAGACTCTGAATTCCCATCATGTTCGAAAATAGCTTACAATTGCATCGCCACTACCACTGCTGTATGTCACCACGAGCTGGGCAGAGCATTTCTCCGAATAATAAGGATGCAGCCCTTGTCGGTCGATAGCGCCAACGGTAATACTGTAGATACTATTGGTGTAGCCATCGAAGTTGCAGTTATCGTCACTCTGGGCGCCGTTCCCGCTTGCGAAAACATAGACGGACCCAAGTCCGTTGCGGCCCTTCTGGACACCGTTCAGCATAGCCCTCTTGATGAGAATGCCAGGGGCATCCATAGATCTCCCATCATCTGGAGGGCCCCATGAGCAAGAGTAGATCTGATTGTGCTGATAGTCATAATTCATAGCCGCAGCCTCGTCAGCATCGCTGATCTGTTTGCTAAGAATGCGGATACCGGCAATCTTGGAGTCATACGCTACACCCAGGCCACAAACGTCGTTTTTCGCTGCAGATACCTCCCCGGCACATCGCGTGCCGTGTCTATCATCGCTTAGGGTTGGCCGTGGCTCCGCTCGGTTGTCGTTGAAATCCCAGCTACCGAATGCATAATAGTTTGGTTTTAAATCATTACTATACATATCTAGCCCATCGTCAACCATGGCGACAGTAGCATTTTTGCCTGTCACTCCCGAGAGCCACACGCCGGTGACATTGACATCATGACCCAGCTGAACAGTATTGAAGAGATGCCATTGCTCGTTGAATATGGGGTCGCTGATACCCAAAGATTTCATGACTGACTTTTGAATTTTGAGAGCGCCAGCATCGGCCTCATCTACTCGTTTCTGTCGTGGGAAGAAGCCGCGCGGGGGTGGCGGTATCGTTCTTTTCTGCATGGGCGCGCGCAGCTTTTGCTTGTGGGAGGACTTGACGGCGTCAAGGATATCGGCATCACCGAGCGACCTTCTCCTTCTCCTCTCCTGGACCTCCTTACGAACAACATCGTGGTCTGTTCTCGGTGCGCGGAAAATATAATGGTCTGCTAGCTCGCCTAGCTGGCCTTCGTTTCGCAAGCCCAGGCGCGAGGCGATGTGGTCTGGGTTTGCGCTACGGTCGAGATGGAGGACGTAGTAGTCGTTGGAATCGAAGTTACGACGGTATAGGGACGATGTACCTAGTCCAGCCAGGCTGCCTACGACGAGACCGGTGATGAGGGCGAACTTCATTTTAAGATGATGGATAGATGAAGCCTCCCGAGCGAATATTGACACTGACACTACAAACGAGGGTATTACGCATACAAGACAAGACGGCTAGGCAAGGTAAACAAGACACAGAGAAAGAAGGAATGAATAGAAAGACAGCGATAAGACGCTGATTTGGCGGCGACAATGGAACGGATGAGGGATAGAACCCTTTCTAGGAAGGTAATCAAGAGAAGGCTAAGAAACCATTCGCGCCATGCATTCGGGAGCAAACGAAAGCAATATGGGGAGAAGAGATGCAGAGATTCGAGTCTCTCGTTGTATGACTCGATGAAGACGGGTAAATAACCGTGTGCTATCGGGGGGTGGCGGCGGTTGAGGCTTGAGGTCTGAGGTTTGAGATTTGAGGTTTGGGACTTGTAGGTATCAAGGCAAGTAAGGGAGTTGACACCAGGCACTGGGCTCTGGACTCTGGACTTGCACTGGCTTGGCTCTGGCCAAGTGTTCCCACCCGAGAGAAGTGGGTCTGATGTAATAAGCTGATGAGTGTACGGATTACGGAGTACATCCTAACCATACTTCACGTACCTACATGAGGTATGTAGCTAAGGTAATACCTCTTACGACAGTGAGTTGGTACCTACATACCTATCTTGAAGTACTTAAGGTTAAGGCCTCCAAGGGTGAGGTAGTTATAGAGCTTCCATATCGGATTCATGGGGTCGCAGGTAAGGAATTACTCTCTGCGCTCTTGTAGCTGCAGTACACGTACCTATGTAGATATGTGGTATATGAGAATTGTACAGTAGGTACCTAAGGTACATGGTAGGGTAAGGTGGTTCTAGGCTATCTAGTGTAGAGGTTCGGCGCAATACCTCTGTGCACCATGTGCCTTACTCTTAGCTGGCGTAAACAGTCGGTTTTTTTTTAAAATAATAATAATAATCAATAAATAAATAAACGCGTTTGCATGTATCACGGTGATCCATGCTAGAATAATAGGTAAACCATACACTATTGTACTTGCGCATTAGACCAAAATTCCCGAGATGGTACCCACTTAGGTACCTGCCTACCTCAGATACTGTAGGTTAGGGGGTACCTAAAGTAGGTCATGATCAAACCTTCAATGATCTGTTGTCATTTACACTACCTACCTACCTACTTACTTAAGTAGGAGATAGGTCTGGAGGTATGGTTATATCCCGACACATTGCCTTGCCACACTGCATCATTCTCGCTCATATCGAACGGCATTGGTTACCGGGTAGGGAGGTAGGAAGGTAGGTAGGCAGGCTGGCAGGCTGGTGGCGCCTTGGTTAGCCGGGCTCCAGCCACCCGTATAACCAGGGACACGGTAGGTCGGGTACGAGAATAGCCTCGCTCACTTGTGAATCACAGCATATCCTGAAACCAAGGATACCGATTATGGCCGTTGAACAGTCAGTCGCTTAGCGAACGATGCCTACCTAGTATCTATCGTATCTATCCCGGACGGGCTCTCCCACCATGACGCATGGCGAATCGTCTCGAGAAGACACGATAACGATGTTGCTCAGGAAAGACTGACCGCTACTCTTCGAGGCAGAGGTGGCTCATCTAACCATTCATCGTTATTGCTTAGGTTACTAAGTGCTATTTGGCTTATTATTCCCTATGTTTCGGGTTGAGTCGTGTGTTCTGAACCCTTCTGCGCTTCCCGAGTCTGTCCCATCCTGGGTCTTGGAAGTTCTAGCTCCTTTGTGCCTATAGCTGTATGACATATATATCTTCCGTTCTCATTACGCACTGCGAACAAGAGCAATTGGACCTGGCAATTGGGGTGACATCCTTGTGCGAATCCCATGAACCGCCAAGAAATCACACCGGCGTCCCAACCCCCAACAGCTCGAACAGCGGTAGGTAGCGGGATAGAAGCTTTGAAGCTGCCCCGGCTAGTTGGATCCTCATTACCGCCGATCTATGACCTACCCATCTTCATACATCCCGCCATCGATTTTTTTTCTTCGGGTTTTCCTTTCCTTTTTTTTTTCCCGCGCATCTCTGTCTGCAGCTATTTATCGCGTACATTATACCCGTATCAACCTAGGCGTAGTTGCATTGCATAAGTATGCGTGGCATTAGTCTATTTCTGGTTGAAGGCTGCATTAACCTCTGATTTCCTCGAGCGCCTAAGGCACGAAGGACCAAAGTTTGAGCATCTTTTACCTGATCCGCTAGCCTTATTTACAGCCTAACCGCCGGGAAAGCGTCACCCATTGCGCCTAAGATGTCCACTCCCTACTGGGGCCAGCTGCCGCTTTCTCAAGCTCGCCGATGGTCAGAGAGCTCCGACACGGACCATAGACGATCATTGGACCATTCCAGCTTGCCCCAACCACGTTACGACTCTAATCGCGCCTCTGAGCAGACTAATATTACCGACGTTCCTACCGAGTCTACCTATACGCCGCTTGCTTCACCGACCACATCAAATGCGCCAGGGAGCGGTTTAACTCCTCGCCCGCCGTCATTATCTTATACACAGAACCAGAAGCCTCCGGAGCCAGAACAAGACAATCGTACACGGACGAGTCGAGACCAGAACATCGAAACGTACGGGTTTGCAGCCAATTCATTGCCACCAGCGGCTCCCGACGTACCAAAAGCGTCTCCGATTAGTTATAAGCGTCCATATGGAAACAGCGGTTCCTCATATGCTGACAGTTCTGCCGGTCGACTTGGCCCACCTCGTCTATCTCATAGATTAGAACCCCAGGAAAAAGGTACTAGTATGGAGCCGGTGACGTTCTACAAAGATGCGACGCCTCCTGTCGAGAGACAGCCGATGCAGCCCGCGCTCGACCAGACTTATCAAAGTTTTAACGACGGTGTTGTGTCCCCTGAGCACCTAGAAAGAGAACTGGTTAGGTCGGGTTCTATTCGGCGGCCACCCAATGGATACCATCCTGACAGAAGGGATCCCACTTCGCCGAACCGACGAGAATCTTTAGGACCAGAACCACAGCAGAAAATGTGGGCTGCCGATCGTTCTCCTCTACAAAAGCTAGAGCTGACGCTCGATAGCATCACAAAAGAAGAGAAGCGGGCCCGTGTAGAAGCTGCGGAGAGGCGCGCAAGGGAGAGAGCAGCACAGGTTAGCAAGTCTGCGAGGGCCGTGGACCATGATACACCATCTCTTGGACACCAAGGTAGGGAACATCATCATTCTACAGTCACAGCAGATTCAGTTCAGGTTATTCCGTCGGTGGCACCTGGGCCTGGAACACTGTCCCATAATTCGCCGAAAACAGACCATCAATATGGACTTTCGGGACAGTCGCCGAGATCTCAAATCCCAGTGCCTAAGAACCGAAGCGTTTCGGCGACGACCAACGGCGCACCTCAGCGAAACTTGAGTTTTCGTGCAAGGACAGCCACACATGAGCGTGGAATCCTACAAGAACCCAATAAAGACCCATTCCACGTCACACAAAATACATCGCTCGGTGGAGATTTCGTCCCCGTGAGGAGTGGTAGTAAAAAGCTGCAGAAAAACCCCCCCGGTGATCCGTGGTATACCGTGCGCAGGGAGGCAGAGGAGAGGTCCGCCGAGAGATCTGCAACCCACAATAGACTCAATGTCTCTGATGGAAATAGCCACACGGAGACCCGGCCCTCTTACCACGGCACCAATTTTGGCGCGGCGCGGCCCACGGGTGGCACTAGTGGGACGACAAAGGGTGTACCGCTCCCTATAGAAGATCTCCCGAGGCCACCAGCCAGAGGTAAAACTTTCGGGGAAGGAAAATTCGATGATGAGCCGGCAAGTCGAATTAGAGGGTTGGCGGCAGCCATCGGCTTTGGGCGATCCAATTCAATGGGCTCAAACACATCTCCGAATTTACCGATTTTAAGTGGCCGATATATGCAACCCAATACTTTAGAAACGACGACTCATCAAAATGGGTTCGCCGCTTCCGTTGAACCTAGCCCAGCAAGTCTGGCTAATCGAGATCGTCAAGTTCTTACACCTACTAAAGCATACCAAGGTAACCAACCTAGCGACCGGGGTACTAAATCCGTCAAATTTCAAGACGGCGGGCATGAATTTGGGGTGTTTGATGACAATATATCGGACACTACCCATCAGAGACATCGCTTGAGGGAATATCTACATCATGATGGATTGAAACCTGGGCAAGGCACGTATCGAGCCCCAACGTACCTAGACGAGTGGAAACAAGGCAAGGCAGGATTATTGTCCGGGCCTCTACTGGATCTTGGCCAGGATACCGTTCAACCGCTTGACAAGAGTACGCCATGGTGGGAAACCAATAGCAAACGTCGACCCAGCTTTTCCACGCAACCACCGAAGACGGCTTTTGATGGTGGAAATGATGATACCGAGCGTACGTCCTTTAAGCCTCCACTTTATCTTAAGTGCGGCCCATTATTACGGTACTGCGGTACCTGTCTTGAGGAGCCAGTGGGAAGAACGAGCCCCGACAAGGAAATTTGGCGAGGCTCCGTCATGATAGTTACCTTGGATTCGGAATCACGCTACGATACCGCACCCGTTCTCCGGTTGTTTGTGCAGCCAATCGAGCTTCTACCACCTCCTCCAGCTGAAATTCAGGGCGAACAACCACTTCTACCCGAATACGTAGACCCAATCGCGGGTATCCCGAAGATTGGCCACCGTGGAGAGACATTATACGTCCGACTAGTAGATCAACTAGAGGAGGCTAAAGATTTATCGATGGTGGAACCGGATGATGGTCTATTTGAACTGATCAGGAGTGTGCCTGACGATGATACCGATACCCCCGATCCGCCTGGCTCTTTTCCTAATCGTAAGAGGCGCATTGAGATAGACGGGGAGAAACTTGGGAAATACAAAGATGTACATGGAGTCCGCCTTCATGTGGAACGAGGCCATACATTCTGGAGATTCAACATTGAAATTGAACTGGGTGACAAACAACAGCGGATAGCGTACCGCATCAACCATGGACCTGCTACCGGTTTCTGGGTACCGGCTCGCGGAGAGTCGATGAACATCATGTTTCACAGCTGCAATGGCTTTAGCCAGAGCGTAAATCCGGATGACTTCAGTGGCCCCGATCCCATGTGGCGCGATGTCTTGAATGACCATCAAACGCGGCCATTCCATGTCATGATTGGCGGCGGAGATCAAGTCTACAATGATGCTGTCGCCCACAAGGCCAAACTCTTTCGTGAGTGGATCGCGATCAAGAACCCACTTCACAAAACCAATGCTCCTTTCACGGTAGCGATGCAAGATGAGTTGGAAGCATTCTACCTTGAGAGGTATATGACGTGGTTCTCACAAGGCCTCTTTGGCCTAGCTAACTCTCAAATCCCTATGGTTAACATGTACGATGATCACGATATCATCGACGGTTTTGGTTCCTATCCTCATCATTTTATGAAATCGCCCGTCTTTTCAGGACTGGGCAACGTTGCGTTCAAGTACTACCTGCTATTTCAACATCAGAGTGTACCCGATGAATCTGAAACTTCAGAACCAAGTTGGTGCTTAGGTGTGAAGCCTGGGCCCTACATTAATCAGCAAAGTCGCAGTGTGTTTGTGTCCTTAGGGGCGAGAGTGGCACTTCTCGCCGTTGATGCCCGGACGGAGCGGACGAGGGAAGAAGTCATGCACCGTGATACTTGGAAGAAATTGATGGACCGCTGCTATGAAGAGATCATCAAGGGCAGGACTCAACACTTACTAGTATTGCTGGGAGTCCCGATCGCATATCCACGGCTCGTGTGGTTGGAAAACATGTAAGTGCTGTTGACTATTGAGGTTAAAAGCAGGGCTAATTTGCGTCACCAGTTTGACCTCAAAACTTATGGATCCCATTAAAGCTCTAGGCAAATTTGGGTTGCTTGGCAACTTGGTCAATAGTTTTGATGGTGGCATTGAAGTTCTTGATGATCTAGACGATCATTGGACCGCTAAGAATCACAAGAATGAGCGACAAGTCATTGTTGAGGATCTCCAGGATCTCTCGGTAGACAAGTCTATCCGTGTAACGATACTTAGTGGCGACGTGCACCTCGCCGCAGTCGGTCAGTTCTACTCGAATCCTAAGCTCCGCATCCCAAAACATCAAGATTTCCGCTACATGCTCAATATCGTCTCATCCGCAATAGCCAATACGCCGCCTCCAGATCTCATGGCAGATGTATTGAATAAGCGAAATAAGATACATCACTTCGACAAAGAGACCGACGAGAGCATGATGCCACTATTCGCCCACGGAGTCGATGGCAAGCCACGAAACAATAAACACCTTCTACCTCACCGGAACTGGTGTTCCATCAGGGAATATGTACCAGGACACACACCACCACCAACACCACCGCTGGAGGAACTTGAGTACACACCTGAGGCTGCATCTCCGACCAATGGGGGCGGCCTATTGCGTCGGCTCTCACTGTCTAGGGATCGCGGTCCAGCTCTCCGCCCAGGCGCACCTAAAGATCCGATCGACCGTTCACGCCCACCCCTTTCCGGAGGGTTCATGCGCTCCTTTTCTCGCCGAGGTTCCAGCTCTGATGAAATAGGGCGCCCGGAATCCAACGGGCTCATGCGCACTCTCTCCCTTGGTTCACGCCCTCGCAACCTCTTCCGTCGAAGCAGCAGCAAGACCCGCCCTGATGACGGCGGCATCAATGGGTCTTGGGGCCAGGACGACGAGGATGTCTTCGCGGCACCAGGTCTACCCCATTCCCCTCGCGCTGGCGGAAACGGCCTCGAGTTGCGTGGTGGCGCCGGTAATGAGTATGAGATAGGTGATGAGGCGCAATTTACGGCACGTTCGCCACGTCGTGCATTTACTCAACCTGTGCAGAGCATAATGCGAAACCAGCAAATTTATGCCGATGGCTCTGACGAAGGTGCTGATCCTATTCGACCCTTCCATCGCACACCTACAGGTCTTAGCATTAAGAAGCTTCGGAAACATGGCCCAGAGCATTATGAAGTGAATGCCGAGGGTGGCCTAGAAGTCTGTCTCAACGTTGAGGTTAACCCCAAAGACCCGGCAGGCATCACGGTACCATACAGGCTGTTGGTTCCGAGACTCTGGTATGAGTATCAAGGGGAGGGGTCGCTGGATTCAGAGCCTGTAGTAGAACCGGGGTTCGCGATCCGGCCAGCTTACGGACAAGAGCACGCCCGTGAGCAGGACGCCATGGAAGTTCCCCAGAAGAAGGCAAGTAGTCTCCAACGCTGGTTTAGTGGTCGCAGGAAGGGCAACCAGCAACAGACTGAGGAGGAGGAATGGGATGAGTAGGTGCGCCGAAAGGAGAGAGCTGGATGGAATAATAATGAGATCGATTCGATTAATGTTTGTGGGTTGGTTACGGGTCTATGTCTACGGATGATATTACCAGCCTGTTATTTTGCCTATGATTGAACGACGCACATTCGATAATAAAGGGAAAAGGCGTCTTGTTATTTTCAGGAGCGGGTTTCAGTTCGGAGGGCTACAAGCGGGATCTTTGGGCTAGCGGGCATGGGAAAGGCATTTTCGTTTGACAAGGGTAAGTCGAGGATCAGTTTTGTATTGTATCTTGCGGCGGACATTGCAGATTGGTTACACTGGTCGTTATTCCTGGTGTCGTAATCAACAATTATAAAGCTCATCGTTTAAATGATCCACAGTCTAAGTTCTAATCATCATAGTAGGGTGTGTGTAGTAGGCTTAATTAGAAGCGCGTAGAAGCTATGGCTCGGGTCGTGATTCCACCGGTTCGAATTCTCAGTTATATCCCTATTTAGAGCGCAGGCAATGGAGGTTTTCCCCTGACCATGATTTGGGCTTCGAGAGAGTAGTAGATTAGCCCGAAACTCCCATCCAACTGTATAAGCTCGTGTAGATTTCTGGCTTTGTTGAGTGACTATTGTCACCGGATATGCCATCACTCTATGCTATGCTATGTGCTGTTGATCTAAAGCCTAGAAATTTACATACTGCAAGCTCTTCAAAAATAGAATGAACATCCGTAATGACGCCACTTATGCTTTATTTCGCTACCCAATGCACCCATGCGCCAATCTCTGATATTTATCAAAGTACAACAAGGTTATTGATCGTCAGCCCCTGGCTCTCAACATGGTATCTCCTCCTCATACCAATACTCTTCGCCGTCTTCAATAGCTCCCATGTTGCCTCCCCGCCGCCCACCATCAACATGGGAATAGGACGGTGTCGAGTAACACCCGCGGGCGTCCGCTGTTCCTCATCTAGTAAAGGCCGGATTAGGTTGAAAGCCCCGACATCTTCTTCGCCTTCGTCCGGTGACTCCTTGTCATCTGATACTACGATGACAAGTTGTAGCCCGTTGCGATGAGGCACAAAGGAAGGGATGGCAGCCAACTTCTCGGAGAAAGAACAGCCACCCCGGCGCATTACGATGATCTGATGTTGTTTCGGGGCCACGTCGGGCAGCTTACCCTGGCAAGTCTGATCCGCAAAGTACATCCGCCTCCATGAAAGCGACTCGATATTTGCCTTGAGGTTTGGGTTCGGGGCTTCCAAGATATCTGGTAAGGGTGCCACACCCACACCTACAGGTGTGATGGCCGGAATATTTATGTACTTATAATCGATCTTCGGTGCGGGTTCAGGGCCAAATGTAGCCACTGGCTCACGCAAAGCAGACGTGAGTTGTTGTAGTAAAGAATTGAAAATATTCGTTGCCCCTAGATCCGAATCCCCCACCTCGACAATAGGTTTCGTCTTGGATGAGGGGGTATCCGTTGACGTGGAGTTATGGTCTAGTACCATATTCGGAATCTCGATCTGCAGCAAGATATCGACAAGCACTGCATCACGAACGCGGTGAAAAAGGGGGTCTGAAATATCTGACAGAATATCCCGGGAAATGAAGATTTTTTCGTCCCGCCCGAGAAGAAAGCTGCCGATACTATAGACTCGCCATCCTCGTTCCGATGCGATGGGCGGTTCTTCCAACACCATCCCTATTTTCAAACCCGAGAGACCATTGACAGCGATACCTTCGCTGCCCATACGAATCAAATTACTGTTACCGAACACGATATTGAAAGCACTCCCTACAGATTGCTGAGTGTTAGAGGGAAACTCGATGAAGCTGGTATGTCGCTGCTTTGATGCTATGCACATTCCATCGGCCGGCAACATGGATTGGGGGAGAGTCCAGGGAAAATAAGTGTGGTTTGAGATGACTGATGTTCTTTGGTCATCTGTGTCTGATCGACCTGGTTGGGAATCAAGATTCATGACATTATGGATGTTAGGTACTTGATGAAGTCGAATCAAGGTCGCCGCATTGTACAAGTCCGTCCGTGCAGCGGTAGCCGAGCCAGACAAGTGAGGAAGGGGGGGAGGCACAGGACAAGTATTGGTGAAGCTATCGTCAAAATAAGGCTGAAGAGATTTCTCGTTTCGCACCTTTTTCGGGCGGCGTGAGATATCTTTGCGTGGGAGAATCAAAGGGTGGCCCTCTGTTGTAAACACATATGATGCATCTAATTTGTTGAGGGGATGATCTGCATCAAACAGGAGATATAGGTACTTGGCGGTCTCTCCTAGGAAGAAACTCTCCATGCGATCACTTTTCTCACCTGTACGCACATCTTGAAGGCCGGACCAGCCACATTCTGTCCAGCATCGCCTAGTTATGTCTTTCAATGTCATCTCGCCCGCGTATAAATACCATGGATCTTGAGTAGCCCGATATAGATGGTACGTGGATTCAATAAATTCTGGCCGACCGGGCCACCAACCCAATCCGCCCTCAACGTTCCCATCACGGATCGACCAGCGCTCTGGTAGCGCAGAATACCGAGTCCACAGCGCCGTGTAAAGAAGGTGTGTCTCAATAGCCTCATCCAACTCCCCCGCGAGTGTGAGTAAGCCGGAATAATATGCGCCTAAGCTATCAATCCAAAAAGTCTGAGGAGATCCCGTGGAGAGATGTGCGTTGACATAGTGGGGGTGATGCATGTCGGAATAGAGATGACGTTTAATTGCAGCATGGGCATGATGCCAGGCCTCAAGGAATGAATCGGGAGAATTATCCTTGTCGGAAAGCGGGCTATAAATTTGATTCGGATCAAGCCAACTTTCGTGGGTAATGTGATTGGGAATTGTTTGGTTTGGTAGCTCATGACCAGACAAGAGAATATGCGTTTTGAGTGCATATTCGAAGAAACTGTCAATCCCGGCACCAATACCAGAGAAGCCTCCTATCCAATGTCCATCTTCAGCATCTACTCCGGCGCCTATTAAACCAATATTACTTCTCCGCGACCAGACAGCCCAAAAGGCTCTCTTCGCGACTTGTTCAAATCGAGGATCGCCCGTAAGACGACTCAGCACGGTAAATTCAAGGACAAGACTCCCAGCACCGGCACTACATGTCTCCGTGATTTCAGGGGATTCCTCAGGTTTGCGAGGATGCAGACTAGTGTTTTCGTGCAGCGGCGAATTTACATAGAACGGTATGCCATGCCGCAAGTTGACCCGTGGATATGGCATGCCGGTTTGTGTATAGAAAGCCGGGAGTAAGCGTTGCGCCAAGTCGAGCGCGAGCCGCAATAGCTGGCCATCATATTTAAATCCATTTGGCCAGGCAATGGGGTGTTCTTCAATATCGATATCCGCATTTTGAGGGTCATAGCCTGTGATGGGCAGCTCGCCCACAGCAAAGAGGTGTGCACTCAGCAATCCCCCGACACCTCGAATTACCGTTTCAAACACTTGAACTTTACTGTCGACGTCAAAGCCTCGGCCGCGGACTCCACGGCCTGAGGGACCGGCTCGCCCATCGCCATATTGTGTCACAAGCGCAGCTACGCCGTCATAGAAATCGGACAAAGCCTTTGGACCGGTCCTCTTACTATCGGGCGGGGCGGAAGCGAGAATGGCAAGGGTCGAAAGACTATCAATCAGAGTCAAGGAGTAGTTCCCAAGGACGTCATTGAGCTCAACATTTCTGGGATTATGGGGGTCGCGAGTCAGGGGTGTACACGAGACGGGACGCAACTATTATTATGAGCATAAGCCTTTGATTCTAAACTACAGGCGCCAGACGGAGCGCAACAGAGCAAAGCGTACCTCGTCTTCAGGGAAGGCTATGTTCATATAGTTGTCAAACCCATGATAGAACATGTCGACCGTCTCCTGGCGCAATTCAGCGGCGCGACTAGGCCGCATGGCCGGGACAGGTGTCATCCATGGTAGCAGCAGGAGAGTGCATGTTACGAACAGCCTAACAAAGCGACATGATATCGCGAGCGAACACGATGAGGCCAACTTGCAGCCAGCCGAGCCAGGCAAGGGCATCACCGGCAATGAGATGCGAAAGAATGCATGTGTAGATAGTCGGGAGTGGACGGCGAAATGACAGGCGCGAAGGCTCGATGAAGGGCGCAGAGCTCGTCGGTTTCAGAGCCGAGAGTGAATATCTAGAGAGCACAAGACAAGACAGGACAAGACGAGACAAAAAGACACAGACACAATACGATCAATTAGACTTGTGTTGGCGACGGCGTGGAGCTCGATACGCCTTGGTTTCCCTAGTAGATTCTCCGGTTGGTATCCCTAGAGCAAGAGACGAGGAGACCAGGTTGGCGATACTAAACTGTAGACGTGGAATTGGAGGAGAGTGAGGCTGTTGTGATGGGTGATGGGATGGGTGGATGGATGGGTGGATAGAAGGTACAAGTGTCCAGACATGTGTACCTAACAAAGTACCTACAGATAGAGAACATGGGA
The DNA here is from genome assembly GCA_037356035.1 of Xylaria sp. Z50. Classification (NCBI taxonomy): domain Eukaryota; kingdom Fungi; phylum Ascomycota; class Sordariomycetes; order Xylariales; family Xylariaceae; genus Xylaria; species Xylaria sp. Z50. Next base: position 59,841 of record JBAWJU010000078.1, read on the forward strand.
GAGGTATAGGGACTTTATCCACTAACACGGCCCCTTACCAGGCCTAGTATATCGATAATAAGGCCAACCGGGTAAGTACCTAGGTACATTCTCGGGTAAGTCTCATGGAAGGGGAGCGCTTGGAAGCTTTAAGGACACGTGCCAGTGCTGTCGACCACCAAATTGGGCTAGTGAGGTCGGTCTCACTTTGAACTGCCAGATATATATACATATATACGTATATAGAGTATAATAAACATACAAACTACCGAGGTAGGTATATGTTGACAAGCGCACGTGTGATATATTTATATATAACATGCTTTTGAGCTTACAAATAGCGAAGACTGCTGTACCAATTGGCAATATACTAGAACATTAGGTAGGTAGTAGGGCTGAGCCTCACACCAATTCAAGTGAATCAGATACACATTAAGCAGTCCCTTGACCGTAACACCACTTCTTATGTAATGTTATGCCACGAGCACCCCCTGCATATATGCTAGACTTCTGGATTTCTGTAGGGAAACAACACGATACTTGGTCGGGAGACGGAGCAACCAACAACGATGATTACCAAGAACAAAATAGGGAAAGGTTTGAAGGAAGAATAGTTGAAGGAAGAATAGTTGCAGGCATACCAACTAATGCTCCATCATAGTAATTCACTCAAATCTAATTTCGAAAGCGCCCCATGTCAAAACTTGCGGACAGAATTGAGGATTGTCAACTCCACACTGATTGCAACTCTGCAATGAACCTTAAGACAGTGAGATTTACCTCGCGAAACTGCGGTACACTAGGCTAAGTACATTATAGGGGATGGTTTCCTCTTCCCAGATAGGCATGCAACGCCCACTATAAGCGCGCTGAGAGCACTACTGTAGACACCAGGTTGTGTTACCGTAGGGCTGTCTAGAGCTCACTACACTAGGTACCTAAGCCAAGAGGAACAACCGCCAACCAATAGATTCCTTCGCCGATAGAAAAAAACACCTACGATATTCCCACTTTGTTGCCACGAGATGAGCTAGTGTGATACCGGCCCCGTCCCGGATGCACTGTTCAGCCTCTGAACCATACCTACCTCTACTGCCTACCTACTATGTAGGTAGTGTACATAGTAGTAGTATACAGTACCAGTAATAGTGACTGTACAAACAGGGGCACGTAGATCGCGCAGATCCTCCACCATACAGCCGCGGAAGGTCATGTCTCGAACGACCAGGAACCGGGTCAGGACCGTAATTCCTGGGCAGATACATGCCATAGTAACATGGAAACCCAGTACCTACATACATCATACCTATCAAAGCATAGTTCCATCTTCAAATCTCAAATCCTGAATCGCCGTCTTGATCTGTGCTTGCTTGCTGCTCCTACAAGTACTACACTAACCTAGTACCTATCCTCGCGCATCCTGATCTACACTAAGGATCGGACCCAAGATGTATAGCTAATACTACACTACCAACTACTACCTATATATCTTCCCAATAACTATAGCAAGGAGGCAGTGTGATGTACTACTTACCTAGGCGGTAACACGAGAGAGCTGTCAGCACTCTATTGGCGCATGTATGCTCCTGGAACTAAAGTATTTCAGTAGTTACACGAATATACCAACTTTCGCTTCCTGAATCCCGGGATCCGGAATGTATGCCCGCCTTCGCCTAGGTATAGACTACAGTACAGTTCCAACGTTTTCTACTTGGAGAAGCCTTCTTTTTGAGTCAATACTACCTTCCCGCATACCTGGGTACCGTAAATAGAGCAAGTAACCTTAGATGGCATCCGACACTGTGTAGGCGAGAGGCGTGCCGAGTACCTGTATTGCCAGGTCAAGACAAGATCTCGCTCGACCTGATAACACCCAACCATGTTACATCACAGTGAAATTCTCCATTTTCCCAACGGAATGGTTCAAATGGTAACAATCATATAATATCAAAGAGTCGTTACAACCTTTACAGATACGCGTACAGCTATATCTTCCTTGTCGTTTCCATTATTCACAATCCGATCGAAAACCTGCCCGACTTCCTTGACCAAGTTTACGATAAACATAGACCCTTGGTTATAAGAGATACTAACCTAGCTAGTGCCCAGCTGATAGCCGTAGTAATTCGACTTGCTCTATTCTCGAGGCCTAACGTTAGGTCGAGCGTTAGGTCGAGCGCCACCCAAGGTATCTTTGTTTTCTGATACCTTCGAGCTACTTCTATAGTTACGGGGGTTACATATAGCCTATTTAGGGCAGATCTAACTTCTCGACTCGTTGCCCGTTAGAAATTGGAATACCAGCCCACCATCGCAAGGTCAAGTCCCGGCACTTGGGTTATTCACGGTTCCCACGCCTCAAGCCAACAACCAACGATAATAACGAGCCAGAAGTTTACCCAACAAATGGGAGATCATCCTCCCTCCTCCCCCCATCCTTCCCCTTGCCCCAGTCGTCGCGTGGCAGTGTCTATTCTAGACAGCGCTTAAAAGTTAAAAACATGAGCAACCTACAGTATTCTGGGGAAACGACCCACTAACTGCACGCAAGCAATGACAATTATTCATAACAAGACAAGATAATATAGATTGTATAGACTTAACGCAGCTCCGTATTCTCAACATCGTCTAGTCTACGATCCGTACTTGACGAGAGACCTGAAACACCGTAGAGATCGAGATTGTATACATTTCGCCCAGGTATCTGCCCTGCTTTCGGTACATCGTGATCATCCCCCCTACACGAGTGTTTATGGCACCATATCGCCACGTGGCTACCAACTAGATCTATCTATAAAAATAAAAAAACAGATCTCTATACTAGATGTAGCTTCGCGGTTAAGAGGCACCGCCTCCATGTACGGTAATCCTTCGATTGCCATGCCTCTATTGTTCATGAACTCTCCGGTTCGTCCCCGTAAGGCGGTGCCCCGCGGATTTAAGGTCGACACGGAGAGTTGACTCTATCATGCCCGCTATAGTTCGAGTAGCTTACGTACGAGCTGTAGGTGGTGATTACATGCCGGTGTAGTGAGCTCATCTCAAATTTCGATCGTGCCACCTCCGTCTATCTTACATAGGAAGATTTTATAATCGACTCATTCAATCAAGACTACCTAACGAGCACTCGTCTAGTCACCAAGGTCATACGTAGTATGTACTGATGTTCCTATTCAAGACAAGTTCAAATAAGCTTCTCATCTTTTAGAGAAATAGAACCCAGGTTATCGAGTCGCCGGTCTAAAAATGTGCCTGATAAATATAGCATCATGTCAAGTCCTAGGCCGGGCCCGAGTCTACCTACTGCGCTACCCGACCTCGTACGAAATATTCATTCTGCATATCCGTCCGCGCTGACAAATGGGGGTGTTGCGGTAAATGTTCGAATATGGACATGGGCATATCTAGATGTACTCAGCGCGTGGATTGCATGCCCCTAGGTTTGAATGATCTGTAATTGCGCTCCTTCTCCTGTGTATTTGTGTATAATTTAGTAGATGGTAGTGTAGACCCAGTGCGGCGCGGTAACTTACGTGCCCACATCGCTTCCCGGATCCCACATGGCAGAGTAGTCTAGATTACTTCATCGGTCCATTCACATAATCGGCATAGTTTAACGCCGCAATTGTCCCCCGCCGTCATCTTACCGGTCGGTGATTTAGCATGCACCAAGAGGTATATGACAAATGCCCCACTATCAAGCATTCGGCGGTGAATGAGTGTATATATATGTATATGTCAATATGTATGTTAGTTCGTGGTGCGTCGAGATAAAGTACGTCAGCCGCTAGGCATTGATAGCAATCGGATGACGGAGTTTTGCATGCATGATGGGCAGGGTTAGAGCTATGTCAGCGTAGCAATGAACACGGGCAAGGCCAGGCAACCCCCATGCCACGAAGAAAAAGAAGAAAACCGAGGAAGAAAAGGGGACACCAAAGTTCATGTCGCCCGACTATTGGGTTACTCTAAGGTATCAAAACTCGAAGGAAGCGAGGGAATACGAGCAAGGAGAAGAAATAACGAGGCAGCTGCAGGAACCGCCCCTAACATGCATTAGCATATCTGCCCTCCCACGTGTTTTCGGCAAAGTCGGGGGCGGAACGAGGGCCAGAGGATGATGGGGCACAAGGGGTTCCGAGGGCGCGGAGTCTTGCCATCAGTCACGATGCTGACGCCGATCCTCATCCTGAGCCAGTTGAACACGACCTTTGAGGCGATGAGGCGGCTCAGGATGGCTCCAAGCATGACCGGGTGCAACCCGTCAGACGGCACATCAAAGAAGCTTCTTCACGCATTCTCATTGCGCACAGTACAGATGAGACTAGAGATTTGTAACATGTGCCCAGATATTGGTATAGATCATGCCGAGGCACATGGGTGTAATATCAGTGATACACCATTGAGTACGAGGTAAGGACAGCAATTTCTTTCACTATTGCGCTACGTGATACACTTGTTTTAGCCTCAAGAGCAGGCTAGCATCGTGGGCCTGCTAGTCATTGCCTCAACTTTCCGCCATTTTTCTCAGATTTTGGGTATGCCTCTACAGTAGTCCCTGGATCCTGACTTGAGTCGTATGCCAATCTTAGATATTCAAAATGAAAGGATTTTATAAAATAGAAAACCTCAAAATTCCAACCATTGGACCTGCCATCCGATATGAAGTGTGCTTCGAGACCAAGATCTCCCTGAATTGAAAAGCAGTCCTCCTCATGCTGGTTTCTTCTTCTTTTCATCGCTTATAAGTAGTAGAAATACAATGAATGAGTGATTAGCCACTAATGGTGGGTATAGGTGCCTAACTGGCAGAGATGTACAATGATGTCTCGCGACCCCATAACATTCTACTAAGGAGTACGCCAATGATATCCCTGATGAAATTATTTTATCCCAATAGTTTTCTAGAAAGGGAGAATATGAAGGATGTCAGTTCGCCCGTGGGTATTGCTGCCAGTAACAGAAAGAAGGAGTATCTTGAAGGGATTGCATGATGTTGGGTAATGCAGTAAATGCGTCTTTCAAGACATGTATCGGTTTTGTCGGCTGTATATATGTTCGTCTCGACCGGATAGCATTTGATCACATGCCTGCTTAGCGACACGTGCACTCTGACTCTCGCTGGAGTCTCTATCGCTGTCAATATTAGAACTTATAGGGTGTTCTGGGATATCGTTCTGCGGAGACTCGGGTTCCTGTTTACAGAATGCCTCTAGGAGCAACTCGTTCTCGTCGACCGTTAACTGGCGTGGCTCGCTGTTGTATTGGATATTCACGCATCCTACCCAAGGCTCGCCACCGGACTTCTGACGGACGGTACTCTTGCGCTTTCGGCGGGTTCTCTTGATAGGGTCTCTTTGATCGATCTCATCGACCCCCATCTGAACTAGCCGTTTCGCTATGCTTCCTTCGTTCCAGTCCCAAACGTAGCGGCCACCCTTTTCTTTCATGATCTTCCGTAGATCTGAGTACCGGCGTCGCTCAAGCTCTTCAATGGCGTCTTTTAAGGCTCTATCCTATAATGAAGTTAGCTAAGTTGGTCCCACTTCATGATATTTGGCTTTCGACACTGGACTTACCTCTGATTCCGGCCATATGGCATATGATTGTACAGTTCGGATTAACTGCATCTGCAAGTTTTCTTTAGTTTTATGACCAAAACGCTCCCCGTATGCTCGTTGGATATGCTCCCACATCCCCTTTCCCTTGTCATCACTCATTTGGCATCGCATTTCTACGAGAAATTGGGAGTCCTCCGGAGCCTTGGCGTCAAGAATGAGTTGTGGGGGGTGATGCACAGGGGTATCGGGCGATGCGCGTCCACCGTTGTGGCCGATATCGCTGGTCTTAGGGGAGTTCTGGTCTCGACCTCGCTTTGATAGTCGGCTAGATCGACTAGCCCGAGCTTTTGCAGACTTCCTCGCGGGATAGGCTTGTCCAAACTCTAAAGATATGTTGCTCAGATTACTGAACTGATGGTGGAGATCATGTGCCATTAGATGGCGCGTATCTGTGGGGTGTGGAGGCATTGAAACCTGTGAAATGGCTGGGGCCAGTGGAATGTGTGTATTGGGAGGCAGTCCGTAGTGCGGTGATCTCATCAAGAGTGATGGCGGAACGCTAGAATATAGAGACTGAGAAGGCAGCGACTGGGATAGTTCTTCTGCCGATTCAGGACACGAGACGCCGTAAGTGCCCCAATGGAAGTGAGGTGTCGGGTCAACTACTACTGTATGGTGTTCGGGAGAGTGCGATGACTCCAAAGAATGGACGTCCAGCATCTCAGCTTCGCTAGATGGCATAGTCATAGGGGCCGGTGAAGCACTCGCCATATTAGATTCATATGGCCAAGGGCGAGATGTTGCTGGTGGAGTGAGTTGTTGGGGAGCTCCTCCATGTTGATTGTAGGTAGACAACATCTTGCTAGACCTCTCTGTCACGGAAGGCGATCCAGCCACGGAAACAGGAGTCGACAACGGTGAGTCGTATGCCGGTGCAGAATAAGGGCTATAAGGAGCAACCTATACAGTTCATGAGACACCATTCATCCTCATACATTAGGTTGAGCATGGACTTACCGATGTATACGATCGAGTTATATCATGTGTCCCGTAGGTAGAAGGGGGTGGTGTAGCAGATGAATGCTTATCTTCGCATGGAGGACTCTCGTGTATATGAGCAGCCTTGGGTGACATGTACGTAGAGTTATCCATATCGATATGAATTGCGAGCATCCGTACCCGTTGTGAAGTTGGCGAACGAGTGCCTTGTTGTAAATAGTCTGATTCACAAGCACAAGTAGGTCCAAACGAAGGCGATGAGGGCGCAATAGTATTATATGTACACATGAGTGATGATGCGGCCTAAAAGAAGTGGAATGGGCGTTCACGAGACAAGCCACAGAGAGAAGAAGTTTACCTTCACGGGTCGTGACCAAGTGTTGAAACAACTTGAGGGGACGGAGAGGTAGGGTTATAAATCTCTCTAGAAGAAAGCAAAGCCTCGCCTTCACTCAGGAAGGCCCACGGTGGAGGTCTGAAAGTCAATAAGTACACTACCTGAGTGATGTAACCTTAAAGTTGTTATACCCGTAGCAGAATAGATATATGTAGGCGGGAGCTAGGTTGGCCAGGGAGTTGCATACTGAGTACCATGGGTACTTGAATGGGGACATCGCGGCACAGTACAGAGCACACGTGAAACCTGTTGCCTTGTACACGCATGTAGACATGGTACTCTACCTATTTAGTTGGTACCCCCTGGCAAGATGGATCAACAACGGGAGGGTGGGCGTTGATACCGTGGCCCCGCCGTGGGCGCCTAGCGACGGGTCGCCTAGTTGGGAATATGAGGGCAAAGTGAAGAGAACGTCTGTAGGTTTGAGAGCTAGCGTAGTGTAGGTGATAGAAATCGAAGCAATTGAGAGCTAGTATCTAGAAAGGCATGAGAGTGGCATAGACAAACGCACTGGCGCTGTGGAAATCGTCATAATAGTAGGAATGGAGTATGGCGTAGAGTAAACTCGGACCGCCTAACGGTCTACACTATGACTGTCCCTCAGAAGTAATCAACTCTCGGGGTAGGGGGCTGCCTAACATCTCTCGACATTGCTCCTGGGTACTGAAGAGATTGAACAAGATGAACAGTACATGTACATGTCCTGTACTATGCAATGCCAAGCACGTGGGAGAGGTTTAATGCTTAATAGTAGCTGGCTTGCATGGGGGAAGGAGACCCAGAGATTTGGATAGGGTTAGTCAATGTCGAGTCCTACTCACTCCTAATATAGTAGGATAGTCGTCTGGTTCTGCCTGGTTGAACTGTTATAGCCATCGATGAAAAAAAAGCAAGTTTAGTACCTTACAAAAAGAATAACCATGAGGGAGCATGCAGGGCCCGGGCATGAGAAGCAGATTCTTCAGGATCACTTGAGATCTCTCACACTACGAATAATGTTGAGAAAGACGAAAGAAGGAGAGCGGGATGAAAGGAGTGCACTAGCTGCGCTTGTTGGCCATGTAGTGGGTTCACCAAACCGTCGCCACACGTCACTAAAGAATTGGTGAAAAATGTAGAGATATCTAGCCTAGATGCAGCATTCGTGAGAATACATCCGTGCGTCTAAGCATTCCCGGTATCCAGGAGGCGGCGTACGGTCTATTCGGTACACGTATTTGGCATGAACAGTCTGCTGGTAGCGTATCAAAGACGGCCACCAAAGACATACTCTACAAGGTAGTATCTACTATGCACACTGCAGTTTCTAACCTACTCAGGAAAATTAGCGACAGGGGGACGATGGGTTGTGGATAGAGCGGGTTTAAAAGAGTGCGTGGTCGGAGCAGGGGTAAGTGTGTCGTGATGAGTCTGCCGTACAGTATCATGTACTGTAGCGAGAGAAGACGACCGCGGCGACCCAGTACCACAGGTAAGAAGGGGAGGGAAGCAGCTTGCGCCTCAAACGGCGACATATGGTTATTGTAGTGTAAACGGAAAAAGGTCATCGCTTTCGCCGGTTGGGAGGAATCAAGTGTGTAGACAGATCTTCGAATCGATTAAGCTCCGAAATTGTGTAAATCGACCAATGAAGAGATGAACTGGTGGGATGGTAGTTGGGAGTACTGCGTGCGTACCATATCTAGTGTCCAAACCAATGATCCCATTTCCCGTTGGAAGCTCTGCTGGAATTTCCGTATGCGGATGGGGCGCTCGAACTCGAGCCGAAATAGATTGCCTGCGGGTCGGCAATGTGACGGGCTCGGGGCAGTACAGACAGACAGACACACCACCCACGCGCACCACACAACACGCACCATGCATTCTTGGGAAAGTGCGGAGATGTGTGTAGCAGATCGAGTGTCGAGGCAAGTATCCGAGTCGATCAACTCACGTCACTTGACACCTAGCATAATCGAACGAGGGACTGGTGGCTGTGCCAGGTGTGAAGGAGGAGTTGGTTGTAACCGACCAAAAGGCGGAGTGATGAAGACCAGCTGCTGCATCATATTCCGCACACCTACCTAGGTAGACCCGGATACCAGTAGATGCGAAGGAGGATGCCCGGGAATCCAGTTGCCCGCCTCCCTACCACGTCCCTACCACGTCCCTACCACGTCTCTATGACGGCTCTGATACGTCGGTTAGGTTGCACTCTCAGTACCGACTGTCTGGGACGGAAATGCAAATCCCTCTTTAAGACTACAATGGGCGGCTGCCGCGGAAGCATGTCTCGTCCGCTTAAGAGGCTGTCATCATGGATATTACGAGATGCATAATACTACGAAGAAGATAGGAAGAGTGAGCCATCGTACGGCCGCTGACGGCCACGACGTGCTAGCGACCCCAATACATTTATTTAGTCATGGTGTTTTGTTGTCTCTGGTGGTTTTGGGGGGGTTTTTAAGAGGGTGGGGGGTTTATGAGCAATAGCATGATTGTCTGGAGGTAGTGAGTGAATACTTGGAATATTTGGAGTAGATTATGCTCTGACAAGGCACAAAAGCGAGTGGGAATGTACAGGGTAGGTTTAAGGTAGGATCAGGTTAGGGCAGATACCCCAGACGACAAAAGTTCCATTCTGTGCTGGGAGAAATCTCTCCTTACAACACCACGTCCGAGGTACCGCATCTGAGGCACCACATCTAAGGTACAGCCCAGACAAGGGTCCGCACAGTGCGTTATGCCAAGGCCACTGACGGGCATAGCACTCGCGAATGTACCCATGAATGCGCCATGAATGTACCTATGGAAACTCAGTTCTGGGGTGACATGTTTACAGGGGCCTGGCTTAAGCGGCAAAGACGGAGGGCTCTCATTGGTGACCCGACAGGTCGGTAACCAATCAACTCGAGCGGCCGTGATTACCTTCCAATGTTCCCCCAAGCATTTGTCATGAGACCTCGCTTTTGTTTTCCCACTCATCAGAAGAATACCTCTACCTCTGCCTCTACCTCGTCTTGGGGCTACAGGCCACAAGGCAACTCGAGTCCCCGTAGTCAGGGCCAAAGTCAGGGCCAAAGTCAGGGCCAAAGTCAGGGCCAAAGCCGAAACAGACCCGACCACAGACGATTGAAAAGATAGAGCCAGGTATTGCTCAGTCTTCCCAAGTCTAGCCCTAAATCTAATCGAGAGCATCCACTCCACGAAAGGGGACGAGTCTAGTACTTACTACGGCATCCAATTAGTCCAGCATAGTCATGTTCTCCTTCGACTGTATCTGCTTCTCTGTGGTATAGTCGGATGTCCGCGCCACTTCGAGAATAGATTCTGGCCTACTTGTAGGCTTCACCGTCTCAACATATGTATCTTGCTTAGGCCTATAGGTATAGGATCATCGGCTAATACCATCTGACCACTATCCAAGAAATAAGCACTGACGTATCCTCCCAATCCAGGCACCGGCATACACCTTGGTAACCTATAAAATAAAGTACCTAAGTTAAGGCAGACAAGCAGGTAGGTAGGTACCAAGGCGGCCGCTTGACCCTCTCATTATTATTACCTAGTGCATCACTATGCTACCATTAGCTTCCGGTCGCGCGACTCGTGCGTCGCATCGGCCCGCAAGTCGAGTTCTTCAGTTTCGACTCACTGTAGCCCGATGCTCTGGCTTCCTTTTTCGGCTTCCTGTCCTGCTTTTTCCATATCGGGACACTGGTAGGGCTGTGACATACAGGCTTACCCTCAGTTCCATACCTTCTACCAAAGGCTTGAGATTATAGTCTCAATGTCACTCGCTGTTTCTCGTGCGTTGTGAGGTAGAAAAATCACTATTATGACACCTATAACGACAAGCTCCCGCGCGTCTGTTTGAAGTGTCGTGGTGTTATTGGTCCTCAACAGACCCAAAACTCTTGGTATTCGATGCTAAGCGAGCAACGAAGCTAGGAATTGCACTACAACGGCCGCTTCGTCAATGCTGCAGCTAACGGCGAATGGGCTGGGCTCATTTATCTTCCGCGATACGTCAATGTACACGGGGCTCGAACCGGGTTTATAGAGCGAATGGTATACTCCCCGACGAAGTACTTCTGAATTTCTTCCGTCCCTTGTAAAAGGCTTTTTTTTATCAACCAGGGCCGCTCTTGCGGCGGTTCCAGCAGGATCATGCTCTTGCTCCTACCAATAACCAACAACCTATTCGCCCCCCTTTGTTATTAGCCGTGTACAAACGTCCCGTGTGCTACTAATCTATACTACGAAGTAGGCGTGATACTCTTCATTCCAGCCCTACAAGCCTAGTCCACCCAACTATGCACACAAGCGCCCAAGACATGCATAACATGTCACACAAGAGATCTAACTTTCTATTTCCTGTTCCGGCTAATGTCTTGCCCCTTATCCCGCCATGCTTTTTTCTTTCTGGTGTAGTCGACTTTTTTCATGCCTAGTTTACTATTAAGTAGCAACATGGCGTATAATCTACGAGTCAGGAGGTGACTAAACATACACACTAATGATACGCCCTACTGATCGCGTAGATGAATAAAGTGGGTTTTCACTTTACATAGTATTTCCTGATGTGATTCGAGCCCCTCGAACACTGCAACTCTAATCTAGATCGCAGCTTGTAGAAGATATGCATTGTCGCATTTCTGCTACCTAATCGAAAGTAATGTTCAAGCCCTGAATGGTCGGTATACGCCACATAAAAACGACCCTAAGAGTCTTGGGCGCTTAACTCACTACAAAGTTCTTCCTAAGGGTTTTGTAGCTTATCATAGGCAACTGTGTATGCTAGGTGTGATTTAGAGACGGGATGAGCAGATAGGTAGCTAAACCTTCAACTGGTCAGGTATGCCCCTTTATTGCACCCTCTTGCTCTAATAGACAAGCTACTCATGCTTAGCCTGCTTCTAGGCTTCCAACTAGATTACACGGAGTATCATGATGTTTTTTGGTATTGAAGGAGGCTATATAATGACTAACTATGCCAATTTACGTTCCGGCTTGCTCCAAACTTGTGCTAAGACCACCAAATAGCTACGACTCCACTATGTTTATGTCAGGTGTATTATAAAAGAGCGACCGAGAGTATGATAATGTAAAGATATTCGCTATCTTTCGTTCATTATTTATCAAGGATAAAAATTTAATACAGACAGTGGAAGCCCATTAAGCAGGAAGACATAGAAATTCATTTAGATTCAACAAACATAAGTTGATTGAGCAGAAAGAATATGGAGCCAAACCTTGGGGAGAGCCTCTATTTACTTAAAGGTGGTTGCTTCTAACTATTGCGCTTGAGCACACCGATTCACTCCAAATAGCTGCCAGGATATGGCGCACACCTACACGTGGTGTTAAGTCTTAGGTTAGGTCGAAACACGCAGCATGGAACTTATCTCCTTAAGGATTCATTGAACGTGTATACCCAGGCTGCTAACCTGCTGCTAATCTGACCCGCAAATCTTGATCCATTCGTGCCATTCGTTCGGCTCTAGGACTCTTTCTTGGGGGTGCTGTGATATCTTAAGCAAGTTTCTTTGCATACTAAGGCATAGGAATAGGACATCGAGAACTAGCTTTCTTTCATCTATTCTAGTATAGAAATACCACCACCCCCGAACGTTCACTAATTAATCCTATGGTCTACCCTAAGCATTTTCGTGGAATTGAAATTGCATAAAAAAAGCCACTATATGCACTTGATATCAATATATAAAAATTGGGACAAAATGTAACCTTGAGTCGAGTGCCTAGATAGCGTGCATCATACTACACAATACTTGCCATGTGCACGAATCCTCCTACAACCAACCACACTGTAGAACATGGCGACATTGACATCACAAATTTCCTGTTTCTCAAAATTACATTTACTCCCCTAATTTTTCCATTTTGAGGAGGGAGGAGGATTTGATTGAGACGAAGAAAAGAAGACAACGAGGGAGAGAGGAAGAAAGCCTTGCATCGCCGCACCCCTCCTGCGACCCTCGTTGCAAGCGCTATCGCGCTTAGCCAATAATCGCGATAGCCTGATGTGGTATCGCTCCTAGACCAGTCACTTATGCGACCATCATGCGGCCGTTTATCCTCGGCCTTGTCCGGTTTTCTCACAATGGAGACGAAACGAAACAGTTGGTCAACCCTTCTAGCCCCTAGTCGGCCGCCTTTTGCGACCTTGGGATAGAGTTATACGGTACGAAGAACAATCGAACGAGGACGGTAGAAGACTTCGGTATCACAAGCCGCTTCGGGAATTTTCCATTTAGGCACACCACCTACTCTGTCACAAGCGATAGATGCATGGATCATCACTCCAGACCGCAACTGCTACTACCATGGCACCGGGTCCGGTGACTCCGAAGACTGAACAGTAACACTACAATTACAGAGGCAGGATTACGGGATTGATAGCATGGAGTATAGACTATTGGCGGCGTACGTCTTGATAAATGCTACTAAGAGATTCGCCAAACACGAATTGCCCCGTATCTAGTGAGTGCGGTCGTCGATTGTTCGGCGATAAGAGCCCAAAGCACCGCCGTTAATGACGGGCTTTCGGGTATCCTGGGCCTTGGTACGAGAGTGGCTAGACACGGCGATAATGCAACTAAATATCGACGCGGATGTACGCCAGCACTACTGCTGCGCAATGCCCTCGATAAACATGACAAATGAAGTCTACAACGGTGGTTTCAAACGATGCAGGCAGATCCTGATTTTCCCTGCGGCTCCCATTTTCTAGCTAATCAATCAATATGAGTGTCTCTTTTTCCTCAACTAAACTGCACACCGCAAGATTATCTGTATTTGCTGCACACGAGACCCCGGGTTTGGGGGTTTATTATTAACCTACACGGACGACGTATAAGAAGCCTTACCAGTCTACCGGCGCCGAATCACATCCAGCCAACTGACGCAGTCCAGCCTAACGATAGCTTAGGGCTGACCTATGCAGGCTCCAAAATTGGAGTAATGTTGCATGCTTCTGCAACTCGTAAGACTCGCTGGCCGAGTGCTGCGAGCTTATCGGGTAGAATGACTGATACTCTATGAGCTTGACTATGATGCCCGCAAGGTGGGTAGATTCCAACGCACTTAGGGCTCTCCAACAAGGTGCTTGATTCACCGTCATAGGTGAGAAACAGCACCATCACAGCCACTGCCGTCTAACCGCTTTGATGCCACTTGGTGTCGAAGTTGGTGATGATTTCAAATCGAACCCGAGATTTATGCCGACTATCTAGGTCTAACTGGAGTAAAGGAACTTGGGGGCTGAGGACATTAAGCTGTCGTCCAACCGTGATCCCGACAGATCTTGAAGCCATGCACGGCGCGGCCCAATCCCCTAGCTTGTACGACTGAGCCTCCTCTGCTACCCCGATATGCAGTGCTGCCATGTGCTGCCCGATTTCGGCTACCCTCGTCACTTTATGGGTCTCTTGGTAGTTATTTCAGTGGGATTGGAAACTGTAGAGCAGTTCAATGTGTAGGAATTCAATTATCGGTGACTTCCTAACAGACGATGATCAAACCCATAGCACAATAACACCCCTTTTGTCTGATAATCCGGCGGTTGCCGCCTATCGCGGTTCTAGGTAGCCATGTCTTGCTAAGGGAAAGTCGTAGATATGACTGCTCACTAGACTGTTGGTGTCGTTTATTCACATTTTCCCTAGTTGCCTCCTTTAAGTGGTATGCCATAAGGCTACCAATTATCTACGGAGGCTGCTTGGTTATTACGCTGCATCCGACCAATTGGCACTGAAAAAACTGCCGGCAGTCGAACCACACGAACTACATGCTACATGATCTTATCCATCCCCGGATTAACACCTCACTTAGGTAAGGGTATGGGTACTGCGAGATTTCACGATCTCTTGTGACACCCATATGCGTGAGACGCAGAGTTCGTTCCAAAATCCTTCCCAGCAGATGGCCCAATGGAGCTGGGTACCATACGTTTCATGGCCATCTATTTCGCTGGGGCCGGGGGTCTCTGTTTTCTCTCTGTGTGTCTCTTTTATTTGGCGTCGGATCTTCACCCAAAAGCCCCTCTAGGTCGATGCCTAATCCTCGGATACGCGTCGTGCAATGTATCCAATGTCCATGCCGCATTCATCTCAGCTCTCCTCATATGACATTATCAAATAGGCTCTCCTTCTAGGTATAATTGTTGAAACGGAGAAAATTAAAATGACGCTTAGAAATCAATACTACTTCAAGGAATTGGTGCGATGCAATACCTATTTTTGCTCAACTGGATGGATGGCACGGCCTCCACACCATGTTCAATAACAGTATGTTTCATCGATATAGTGCCCTACACGGCTTACTCTTGAACTGTAGCCTTGAGTTCATCTACAATATCTCCATTGACTTCGATCCGTGCCTACGGTGTAGATCTAATACGAGTGCTTCACCTATACCTTGTTATTACACAAAAATACTCTATACTAAAAATACACAGATCGATTCCATTCACTCCACAATTCTAGGTCCTCTATCTCCTTCACCATCACACCGGCGCCTAGTTATGCTTGTTGGTTGCCTTTACTCCCTACTAATATTCTGTCTTAACCCAATTTGCTTGCACACACTTTCAACAGCCGTCACACTCCTATATTTATCTATAGCCAACACGTGGCACATACAGTAGAACTATGTCACTCGTTATGTATAGCATGTACCGAAACTCTACTGGAATAGTCTCACTTGTTCCTTGTACCTTCCCCGGCCGCGACTATATGAAGAGGCTGGAGTAGAGCGAGGCGAGTTTCAATCCTCACGTGCGGGAGACAAGTTGATGTATTTGTAATTTAGTTGCTCGAAATACTAGCAACGCATTTAAGTGTATCTCTTGACTTCTCACTAGGATTCATACCCTACCTATAGCACTAGAATGATAGCGTTACATGGATAGGCCAAACCAAGCAACCGAGTCGCGACCCTAAGCTAATAGGACTAGATGATAGATGCCCATTATCCATCTAGAGTAGTATCTAGAGCGTTGCCGCCCCCTCTGTATTCCGTTAAAAACATACAGAAGTTCATGTGATGGCGCATCCTATCCCTAGCGAGCTAGTATTCATTTCCCACGGAAACTTTGTAGATCCTCGCATATAGCATTAGGGGCCTTATGTAATGAGAGCTTGACGTGAGATGTACAGAGCTTACACTACACAAAATTACCGTTGAACGCTTGACATTAAGATGGAGTACTACTTACCTTGCTGTAAATCAACAATCGATAGTTACGCGTGCCCATAATTTCAGAGTCTTCCTGTTTAGGAAGGCAGGTACTCTGAATTATCTGATGCCTCGCCAACCAAGAACGATCGTCAGTGTAAAGCACCATGTACATAATACTACTTTTTGCCACCCCTTTCCATGCTGCTGAAAATCACAACCGTACATGATCCTCCCCACTATCAAGTCCGTCACAGGAGAGTCCTACCGCTGAGCTACTCACTCACCTTAGGTACTTAAAGCACACCTAAACAAGACTACGCCGCACCCTTATTAAACTTTAGGTCGTGGTTGCATCCCAGTACCAGTAGTCATCACATCGACTTCTTCTCTTCGTGCTGTCACTGGTGCCCTCAAGATTACACACCATCTCATATCAATCCTTCAATACGACGAACCGGCGCCTGGAAAACGGCCAGACGTCGATCTCTCAAGGCTTATTGCCCAGAACCATGCGCACTCTATATTAAGCCTCCATATCAGGCGTGAAACACCTGTAAAAAGTCCTATATCTTGGACGCCCAGAAACGTTACATGCTCCTCATAGTCTGAAAAAGCAACGATGCTGTCCTCTCGCCTATATACACATATTTAGAGAGAAACGTACCTAGAACAATGTGAAGAGACGTAAAGAAGCCTATCGGAATTATCCGTCACTATCTAAACTACAATAAAGCATGCCATTATCTGCCCCAGGTTAGATGGCACACGCAACTCTCTCTCTTATGCCTAGAGCGGGATATTACTTCAACCCCCTCCCCCCGAACCTACGCTCTCGGGCCCGAGACCTCTCAGCGGTTAATAGTTGACCGCAAGACAGGGGCTTCCATCTCGCGACTCAGAGTATATAGCATGGAACAGTAGATAAGGCCATGCGGCATCTTGGAAATACATGGGCTACAATACGACGATACAAGGCGGTACTACAGTACAACGTGACACAGTACAGAACGCACAGAGCCAAATATCGAAGCTGTCCAATGGATACCGCGCTACACCACGCGGCATATATGCCGAGCAACACTCTAGTGACAGACCAAGCCCCCGAAACCTTGAAAGAAAGGAGATTATTCATTGCCCCCTTCCCTCTGCACGGCTGCGGCGAGGTGTTTCCGGTCCACGGCAGCCGCCACGACAACGCCATTCCGTGACACACCTTTCTTTACACTATTTACATGGCTAAATATCTATGTACACGCCTACCCACCTCGGACCCCCTAGCCCCCCTTAATCCGAGGAAACTTGATATCCACCGGAACACACACACATACACAGAGAGAGATATATGGTTAAGCAGTCAAAGTCCCGCGACGGGACAGGAAAGATGACACACATGAAACACTAGAATAGAGATAAAACAAGACGAACGACGCTAGAATATATTCACGTGGGACATGTATGCCACCAACTGTCTATGTATGGTATGGTTTTTCGTAACCCTCCCAGGCGCAGTCCACACGCACCGCTCGCCACCATCTATCCACATGCCTAGACACAGCCGAATTGCATATAAACAATACTCCGAAAGGGGAAGCACTGTAAAACGAGTAGAGCGAGAACAAATCGAAATCGCATCACGCAAGTCATCTCCCAACTAATGATATGTGGCTTAAAATAGTGAGGGATATAGCTAAACGTAAATGAACAAATAAAAATAGAAGAGAAAAACTTGACCTAGAGCGCCTAGGTATAAGCTAAGTATGTTACATCTCTCGTTCTTTTGATAGGTCACCAATGGCCTATCTCGATGCCGCGGAAGAGATAGAAGGATGAAGGGGGGATAAGTACCAAGCAGGAACTAACATCGTAGAACCAAGTGTCCACGTGGTAATCAGGGGTTCAGCAGTGACAGCCGCGCCGTCAGAGTCGTATTGAAGTCGTGGGACCGGCGATCGCAGGGGCAGACCGAGGAGATGGAAAAAAGATCATAACTCACCGAGAAGGCAGGTAGAATTAGATGGATGATTATACACGCTACCTGGCTGGAATGCATGTTAGGTAGGTACTCGCAGCAAGTATACAGACTTGGAAAAAAAACGTGGTTGATATTTCGTTGACACGGAATTCGACCGTATTATGGAATACCTACGTGTATTTGTATCAAGGCACCGACCCCATGAAAACCAAGCAACCAACATGCTACACCCGAAAATGTAATATACCTCAAAAACACAGTATAAGCCACCCATGCAGCAAAATTTCCACTGAATGAATAAGAGAAGCTCGGGTGAGCCTCAAGATTTGCACAACGGGTAGCGTACGAATCGAACAATCTAGGTCGCGCTGCTCAAGTCATATCAGTCATCTCCTCTTTTCCTCGGCACGTTATCGTCTTTTCCAAGTCGTACAACCAGTGATCGCAACACTCCCCGTCGTTTTGTCCGATCACGGAACATATGGTTCTTCCATATATAAAATATTATTGCATCGAGGCTTGATATTACATCCCCTCAAGTGGTTGGCTGTACGTGTAGTTAAAATCTAACAGCCCATCGAGGACCCAATGTTGCGGGTCAAAAAAGTCGTAGTTCGTCTCGCTCCCATAACCTCCTAGACCAATCATACTATTGGTGTTGGCGTTGAGAGGGGTAGGCGTTAAGCCACCATTATTCGTTATGGATCCCATCGTCGACAAGTTGTTTTGCGCCAGAAGGGTGCTATCCATGTGGGTGGATGATGCTGAAGACTCGTTAGCGGAGTCTGGGTTAGTAGCTTGCTTGAGAGCTAATGGATATTAGCATGTTCTCTCAGATGGAGAGGCCGGGTTCATAAAGATGAGTGTTCTTACAGTCGAGTCCTCGTCCGTGCGCTTGGTATTCTTCCCTCCAGCGCCATATTGAGTCATACACAAGACTCATACTATGTCTACATCGTACCTTTAGCTCTAGGCTATCATCGACAGGCACTGCCGTGTCGTCATCGTAACGCGCCTTATTATTGGTGATTTCAATGCGTGCACCGTTCCACATCTGGACCATAAGCTCTGCCAAACGCCACGGCAAATCGTTATCCACGGTGCTCGTTTTGCGAATGGCGTTGATCGTCCTATGAAAAAGTGTCCGGCCTCTAGCCGCGTCTATTGTCTTGGCGAAGAAAGACCGCATCAACTTTAGCAGGGCAAAGCCACAAGCAACAAGCATTTGCTGGAGATAGTTAGTTGCATAAACCAGGATATACTGGTTCGACTCGAGGAAGAGAAGATCTAAGTAGGCAGATACAGCTCGCCAAAGACCCATCAAGTCATCCATATAGCCCGGTGTAGTACTAGAATCAAAGAAACCAGCAAGGCGAAGATGTACATTTGCGGCTTGCAGATGGGCATCAACAATAGGGGATAGATGTTGTGAAAGGATAGAGGCTTGCAATTCTTGGAAATCTCGTCGATACACGCGCATTAGCATGGCTCTATGCTCGTCACCGGCAACACCCCTCGGATCGCTAGCGTTACTGTACATCTCCTTTGAGACTTTATCAGCAAACCTCTCAATGCGCAACCTTGCCTCCAGCTCCGGCGCTAACGTGAAGGGGCCGTCTTCGCCAGGACGGATCGCCAGCGTCCAATCATACAAAGTAGTTGCCGGCTGGCCATAGGCCGTGCCGATAGACTGCGCAACGATGTTACATACAGCCCAAGTAGTGACGCGATCGTGGAGCTGATCTTTGTTGAGTTCTACAGAAACCCTGGAGAAGTCCTGGGTATGATTCGGCCGGTGCATACCAATGCCTGTTGCGGCCTTCATCATGACGCCGCACAGGATGTGGGTGGGGTCTGCCGTCGTCGTGCTCGTCGGCAATGGCCATGTACACATGAGACATAAGGCCTTGACTACAAAATAACTATTGGGTACATCCCCCACGGTCCCCCATAGCAACCTGTTGAGTGGGCCACTCGATAGCTCGTGTAATACTGCCGGCTTTGGGGAATATCGGCGAGAGGCAATGGCAATGATAGTCCAGAAGAGGAGGGCGTGCTGCTGATAATACAGGTCGGGGGATTGGTGTTCATTGAGGAAAGGGAGAAAGGGGTGGTAGCAAGTAAAGAACTCTTGGAACAACCCATGCACATCCTGCTCGGTTAGACGTACGTGTTCCAGCTCGTAGGCGTAGTGAGTAGTGGGCATACTATAAGAGCCGCCCCTCTTTAGAGTAAGAAGCGACGTCACGGCCTCATCGGACCCCATGAGAGAGGGGTTTCGAGTATGAGAGTATGCGCTATTGGCGATGGGCGACTGTAGTTGTGATTGGAGATCCTCCTCTTCGTCCACGACATAGCCCTGGGCTTTGGCCTGAGCAATATTCCGACGCAAACGCTCGATCTCCTTCTCCATCTCGGCATGTTTAGAGCGCTTACCGACACGCTTAAAATTGGATTCTATCTTGCATTCGAGCTTGAGGCGGTTGCAGCGCGAGCAACTTTGAAACGGATTCTGTACGACATCGCACCGTAACTAGAGGCCATTGAAGTCGCACCAGTCAGCCTTAGCACGTTGCGGAGAATTAAGATGACGCATGTCTGAGATACACCCAGTGTGTCCATACACGCTGCTGCATGGAGCCTTGCAAAAGACGCAGCGACGCCGGCGGGAAGCAAGGTACTGCTGGTACTGCCGGCACCGCCTGATGTGCAAAGACGCGTTGGCAAGCCGTGTGTATCCCGAGCCTAGCGCATCCTAATTGAGGCAATTGGGAATGGTTATAGGTGTTTGTGGCGGCAGCGGTAGTGTTGACTCACCTTCTGTTGACGGCACTCGTTACATGCGCGCTTGACACCAGGTTGGCGCTTCTTCTCGGGCTCGATCAGGGAATGGTCCTCGTCACCAATGCTGCCGGGGCTACTTTCGACAGTGCTGCGCTTCCTCTTGACAGAGTCATGGCGATGGAGGCTCATGGGACTAGTCGGGCTCATGGACGGGGCCGAGGGGGCACCGCCGACGACGACGTGGCCATCCATGCATTCAATGGCAAAAGGAGTGGTGGTAGCTATACCCCGAAGAAAAGGCCGACAAGCAGGGTCCGATCCGCAGCAGCAGCTCCGACCAATGCTGCTGGGCTGCTGACTGGTGTCTGCCGGCAAGTCCTTTTTTTTTTTTCCCCTCAAAAACGTTTTTCCTCGGTTTTCTCGGTGTCGCGCGGTGAATGGGAGACTTGGGCACACCGATCACGGAAGGAATTGGGTGAAGGAGGGGTCTTGAACTAATAATAAAAAGGCGGGAGAATCAGAGACACAGAGGCACGAATTCCTGACACAACCAAATCAAACGTGTTGAAAATTTGCTTCTGGCACTAAAACGGCAAGCCGGCCAACCATATATGCCATCCACACCGGCCACGAGGAGCATCCACTGGAGCTTTATGAACCGCTGTGGTTGGCAGTGCTTGCTACCTGAGGGTCTATATGTCTGTCTATTGTCTATCCTGTACTGTACAGAACAAACGGGCCACTGGCCACCTAGTCTAGCGTAAAGAGGGAGGGTAGGGTAGGGGGGTAGCGCGCGCGTTAGCTACACTGGGTATGTGTGGCACTGAGATGAGATGAGATGAGATGTTGTTGTCCCAATTGAACCCGTGGAACAGTCCGGGTGGGTTCCGGAGCACGGAGATGATAAGGTAGAAGTAGTAGCAGAATAGGATTTGGGCAATAATCAGGTACGATCGAGAATGATGAAGAGATAAGACGCATGCGTGTGCGTATGAAGGATGCCAGTTGGACGACGACGAGCCACAGAAGGAGATTCAGAGGTCGAAGCTTGCAGCAGCAGCAACACGCAACAGACAGCGAGGGCGCTGCTGCTACCTCTAGGCACTAGTTAGGTACATACTACCTATAGTAGTTGGCCCCTGTGTGCATGGCATGTGGGTAGTCTACTATACCAGTAGGTAGCCTGAGAAGTTTGTGAGGGTCAACTACGGAGCACGGTCTCTACTATACCGTATGAGGTAGAAAAGAATGGCTCAATTGGCCGAATTGCACTGTGTTTCCGACTGCCCACATGACCTGCACTACCCGACCTGTCCTTACTCGAAACGGTCAAGCCGGATTACTGCCAAGCTCTCAGAATGAGGGGTCATGTGGGTCTCCATATTGAAGCACTGACCATTTACAGAACGAGGAACTGGCAGGTCTCTGCGATCCGCCGTCCCAGTGCATGTCAGGGTTCTGGTCAGGGTTCTGGTCAGGGTTCCCGGTAGCGTACATACATACACCCGGCCAGCATGCCCACTACAGGTGCCTACATATTAGGTATACTGCATACACTACCTAAACTACCTAAGTATGTGGTGTAGTGCCTATACAAGTAGTCAGGTAACCTCTGCTTACCGGGCAGCGGGCAGTAACAGTTCCAGTCTATAGCAGAGTTCCAACTTGCCTCCAGGTCCAATCTCGCATCCAATTACCAAGGTAGTCGCATATGCATAGAACTTACATAGTACATACATACCTACATCATACTTAGTAGGTAGGTCGTACAATGTTGTTGATACCTAACCTTGGGTAGGTATATCCATCTCTCTCACCACTATCTAGAGTACATACACGTATCGTTGGTTGGGCTAGGTAGCTACATGATATATGGTAGTCGATACATATAGGTGCCTCCCCAGCCGCTTAATTTCATCAATTACACATTGCAACTTACCATACATACATCACCTTCATCGACGTTGCTTGCCTCAGGGCTGTGATACAAACCTGTTGATATTTTGGCCGTACTACCGTAGTGGTTCGTGAATGCGTATATGTAGGTTACCATATTTTGCATCCCTGCAGACCGGACGTCGTGACAAATTTGGACCTGATCTGCAGCCGTTGATATGCAGCTGATCACATGCAACCAGCCAGTGCAGCAGACTATTCGTGAAGTTTTTTCCTCTTCTTCACCTCTATCCACCTCTGTCTATCTTTTCTCGAAGTGAAAGGCGTTTAGGTACTTGGCTGGTCTCGAATTTCTTTGATTCAATAAGGACATTGACTCCGAGAAGTGTAACGGTAGTGTTAGCCCTTATATTTATATACTGCCTACCTAAGAACTTAACCTCTTATGTTTAAACTGGTAGCAGTTCGATCGAGTCATGCATGTGTCAGCTACACTACACTACTAGGCGGTCGACCTGCACCTAGGACTTTAGGTTAATCCAGAGGTTAATCATCCAGATGCACCATAGTAGACTGCCCCAATTCTCAATTGTGTACCACCACCAGCCTGAGACCTCTTGAGGAATAACCTCGAGTTTTGTCGAGAAACTACCTACCTAACCTAGCATCTTGGGGCTACTCCTTTCCTTGATCTATCATAGTATAATGTTACAGGGGTCTCGATAGTTATACTATATTTCTTGTAGCTCGGAATTCTCCACCATGTCCACGATCAATAAAGAAACTCGTCCCACAGCCCATTCGCCAGCAGTGTCGTCTCGAGGACTATTCAAGGGTAGACTAAGCCCACCAGCCGCCCAACCAACCCGCAAATCGTACACTTTGGCCCCGGCGTCTATATCAGAGGTTGTCATCAAGAACTTCGCCGAGAAACAAGCCATGAGTACGTTACGTTACCCCTTGCCATCTCAGTTACACCCGACGTGAAACATCATCACCTTCTCACCTTCTCACCCATACTTACAAGTCCTTGCCAGGTCGCCACTCCACTGCCATCTTGTCCACCGCTGTGCCTCAACCCTTTGTGGACCCAGTTGCGCGAGAGCGACTCTTAATGAGCGACTAGCCCCATTCCTCGTTCCAATATTTCGCCTTCGGAGCCACACCACCCCACCCTGTTATTGCCCTGGTCGTTTCGCCATGCATCATATGCATAGAGGCGGCACCAATCCATCTACGGCAGCCCTTGGGTGATCCTTCTATGGGCTATGAGCAGAAGAATGGGCCACGGGCCATTGGTAGGGCGTACATTACAAAAGCCCAACTGATACCGGGCTCCGGTCCAACACCCCTCCGTCCGGCGAATTTGCGTCACGTGGTGCCGGATCTTAGCGGTTTCGGTTTTGACTGTAACCTTGATACCTGATACGTGGGGGCCGGGTTCAAGCCAGACCTACAGATCGTCCGAAATATGGCATTGGCCCGATTGCCTGAAATGTGGCGAGCCAGCCCAATTTCATACTATTCATATATGTGACCTGATTGTGTTTCCAACAACAGCATCTTGGCTATCCAAACCTTACTCCAAGGCAAAATTTACCCAATCTTGATAGGACAAATCGTTCTAATAAGACGCCGAGTATGGCCTCGTAACAACGCCCTGCTAGTGATGAACAGTACTAATCACTTAATAACTTCTGAACGCAACTGATATCATAACCGCTGACCTTTACAACAAGCCTATAGGAGATTCAAATACAACTATTCTTGCTCGCTCCATATACGGCCCATTGGCCTAAGGCCCCCGATACCGGACTCGATTAGATTGTATGCTTGTAATAGTTACGAGAGACATCTCATGCCAAAGACCGAATTTTAGTAGAGTCGGCCCAAACATGCGGCATACCATAGAAAATAGGAAAAGTCACTAGATATCGTATGGATACACATTAGTAACAAACACCAATGCTATAATAACAAGAGTTATTAGGCAAGGATTGAAATATGGCTTTGAATTATGGATGGTCTTCTAAGGTGCCAAAGGCCTTTTTGGCCACTCTTCTGAATAGCCCCCAGAAATAGCCCTGAAATTCCAAGTCTATATGCACACACACATAAAAGTATTGACGGTCAAAGTCTTCAGTTGCCGACTTACCTCGTCTATTCCTGTCGATTTTGCAGCTATGCTTTCTACCAGAGAGAGGGCTGGGACATCTAGATTCCAACATCGTGACATTGAGTGTTTCCTATATTGTAGTTTATTGTCTAACTATAACATTCGGGTCTTTCAAACCTTGAGGCCCGAAATTTCTTATGAATGCCATTAAAACCAGGGAAATCCCGTTCTTCATTTCTTTATCTCAAATTTGTCCTTGAAATGAATTAGATAGAAGTCAATATTGATCAACACTAGTAAATCATTAAAAAGCGTGACCTATGTATGATTAAACGGAAGTGGCGACTCGGAGACCCTAGTGTGTTGAGACAGGAATAGGTGCTGTTGGAAATTCATACCCCTTACGGGGTGTCTTTATTTCCATTCTTCTCGGGAATACACAATTGGCGTCCCGACGGCTAGCCGAAGGGTAGAACAAGATAGCCAGCAAAAATAAAACAGAGTGCCTAACTTTGGCTGGAGGTACCTCGGGGAAAGTTTCAGTTGAAAATTGCTAATACAGGAATTGTTACAGCAAGGGAGCTACCGCAACTTATCTAACACGTCCCTCACGGGTTCGTGAAAATTCTCTTCTACGGCTACCCGAATCCCACCAGGCCCTGCGAAATTATGAAATCTTATAAATAGCCAACCACGACTTTGATCGAAGACGACGTGAATAATCCCTTTACAGCAGTTATGTCCGATACCTAGAGCATTCCCTTCTGCACATCTCGTCACACACCGACTGGGATTGTTGCCTACTGATATACTATAAGGATCCCATCGCATCTTCTAGAACAAATAATACGTCCCGTGTATAGAAGAGACTGATAGTTTAGTTAGTTAGCCCCCTTTAATATTAACTGTGTTGTTGAATTCAATCCGACAGCTTCGACAGCTTATAATTAAACCCAGCCGTCCTATTAGGTTCCTGTCTTAAACCCGACCATCAGCTCTCCTAACAGGAGGTAGAATCATTCACTCGAGTCCCGAGTGTGTATGCAAGATGAACTCCCTATCCATCTTGGCGATTTTCACATGCTAGTTGTGACGCACGCATGGACCAACAGGCACTAGAAAGGACCAGAAAGCTAGACAATCATAACGTAAGGACAAAGAACAACTATATTATATGTATAGCTCGAAGGATCAAAGCTTTGCTTTCTCTTTTTTTTCTTCTTTTTTTTCTATTTGGCTTAAAATCTTTGTTTATAGCATTAATACAATTTTATAAGGCATTATTCTACCTGATCGTAACACTAGTTGTTTACGGCGGCTATCAGACGTAAAAACCTCGGAGAAGGCGGCAAATATCAAGAGTATAGATATAGTGGTTATTACAGAACAATGTGCTTAATAAGATTCTGACTATGAAAATACGAGGTATACAGTATGATTTGGTTTCTAGTCTTGTGTATCCAAGCAGCTTGGTAACCACTGACGACGTGGAACCGAGTTAAGGTTAAGAGGAATTAGAAATATGACGAAGAGTTGAAGCCACAGGTTTCAACTGATTGAACTTATATAGTAATTAAATATTTTATATTTTATATAGGTATTCCATATTCCATATTTGTTGCCCATTGACTGCGGCGAGGTATTCAACTGAGTTTCATGGTACATACCCAAATTGGCAGGACGCAACCTTCATACCACTTACATAAGACCTAGTACTGTCTGTATTACCACGAGTGAAGAACTGCTAGAGATTGCGGGGATATGAGTCTATAGACGCGAGGAACTTACGAAGTCTTACGATATCGGCTGTCGTAAGCGTCGAACTTACTCTTGCTCTCGACTTACGTTTGATCTGAGTGCATCATGATCGAGTTTCCCTTGCTACTAGCTTGTAGCCAGGAAATGTAATATGGCAAGGCAAAACCATCCCCTAGACCTAGTGTGTTGGAGCTGACAAACACTGATGGGGCAATTGAATGTTGGTACCATGTGCGTAAATGCGACAATTACGTGGAATTGATTTTGCTTCGCGAGGGTCTGTTTGAAGTTCATAGCAGGTAAGTGCATAGGTAGTCCGCTGCCTTCCTCCGACGGAGGATATGACGTCATATTCTACTCTGTAGGACTAGTTCTAGATTACCTAATGCGCTTAGATTAAGGAATCGATATTGATTATGGACTGCACGGGATATCTCGTATGCCAACAGAAAGGAGTCAAATAGCAACAAGTTCAAATTTGGTAACTGGTGGCACAAGATAGAAGCGAACGGTATCTGGGGTATTAAGTTTGGAGAAATTGTCGGATTCAAGCATTGGTCATAAGGATCACGTCATCAGAAACATGCCAAGGATTTTAAAGCGCGAAGTCGCGAACAAAGTCCCCGCTTTTGTAATCGAGAGATTTCGTCCGTCTATCAACACATTCACTATGTGCATGTTAACACTAGCAAAAACAAACGAAGCCGGGCTTAATTAAGTGTCGCTTTTATTTTTTAGTATCATGCTAATTCATAAAGGCGTTAGATGTGGCAACTAGGCAGTACTGGCCGGGTTTTGCTTATGCTAAGTACCGAGACCGTCACGGTCGAATTGAGGCGGACGAAGAGCCTCACTAGTTATGAATTATGCAATTCCTGGTTGCCTATTAACAGTTGCTATCAAACGGACGACTTGATATCTTCAACATTTTGCGTTGGTGATGACAACTGACAAATCGACTCAATTGACTCGCGTCCCGAGTTGTGTGGCGTTTCTAAGGGTTCTTGGAGGATTGGGTGGTAAGCTAGTAAGTGAGTGGCCTGCAAGGTGACATACATATGGCTATAAAGGACGTTGCGGCAATGGATATCAAAGTTTTATATAAGTCTCGACGATATCGTCACTTCGATACCGTTCAAACTTTCATCACTACCACGCCCAACAAGCAATCGCAGACTATCTAAAACTTCAAAATTTATTCTTCTCGCATATTTACACTATAAGCAATCACCAAATCAAAATGGCTGCTAAGAGAATCATCACTGTGTTCGGTGCTACTGGTAACCAAGGTGGAGCTATAGTCGATCAGTTCTTGAACGACCCCAAGCTGAACGACACTTGGATCGTTCGCGGCGTTACCCGCGATGTCTCGAAGGACTCGGCCAAGAGGCTTGCCTCAAAAGGCGCCGAGGTTGTTGCTGTAAGTACATTATCACCTAGCGGATGGAGATCAATTCGAGAAACAATTCATGCTTATTTCCGCTCTTTGATAGGCCGACCTTAACGACAAGCCTTCTCTTATCAAGGCTATTGCTGGCTCCGATACTGTCTTTGGGGTTACCAATTATTGGGAGAAGCTCGATATGCAGCTTGAGGAACAGCAGGGTCGCAACATTGCTGACGCAGCTAAGGTTCGTTCTAACGGTATATCCTATACAGGCTATACCAGTCACTAGTGCTAAAGCTGTATACAGGAAGCAGGAGTGAAACATCTCATTTGGAGCTCCCTTCTCGACATCACTAAATGTAAGTCCGAGGAACCAAGCCTGGAAGCGTTAGATCGAGGCGAGGATCAATAGATTAACCTTCCTTCTCAGTGACAAACGGCAAGTATTCTCGCGTCTACCACTTTGACAGCAAGGCCCACGTGGAAGAATACGTGCGAACTCTCGGGATTCCAGCCACGTTTTTTATGCCGGGCTTCTACATGCCCAACATCCCCGGGGGTATGCTCTCCAAGCAGGGTGAAAACTGGATCTTCAGCCTACCCATCGCGTCCACCTCACCCATCCCTCTTTACAATCCAGCAGACACAGGTAAATACATCAAGGCCATCGTTGAAAACAAGGAGGCGCTCCTAGGCAAGCGATTCCTGGCCGCTACCGAGTATTTAACAGCACAAGGGATCGTCGATACCTTTAAGAGCGTGTTCCCCGACGCCGGCAAGACTACGATGTACTTCGAGACACCTAAGGACAGCTTTTATGCCTTTATGAAAGGGACTGACATGCCCGAATTCGCTGTTGATGAGATGTTTGAGGTGTGTATTAAAAGCTCTCGTACCTGATCCCTTAGCCTCCCTGCCTCATGCAATCTGGCATGTTCCATGAAGCTATTTTGACTGACATATTCTATGCACGAAAAGAACATGAAATTAATGGAAGACTTCGGTTATTACGGGGGCGAGTCGCTTGATGAGTCGCACGGGTTTGTTAAGGACTCGCTTACAACTTGGGCGGAATTTATTAAGAATGCTCCTGCCTTTGCTGGTCTGAAGTGAACATGGTAACGAATGTCTGCCTTGCCTTGCCTCGCCTGTTAGGCTTTTGTTGAAGGGCCTATCATTCAAGTTGGAGAGCGTCGCTGCCGAGGGAGTTCACAGGCTAGATGGATACAAGAAGGAGGCGAACTAGCTTGATAGAGAAGAATACCCTGTTCGTGTGGAAGGATTGCCAATGAGGTGTCTTTGAAAATACTCAAGTAGTTTAATGATAGCACAGTTTCCTCATTACTAAGTTTGTCGTGTTTTAGTATCGAGATAGTATACGGTTAAACGAGTCAATACACTGCCTAAGTACTACTACCGAAGTAAGGACATAGTAGGTTGGATCCCATCACGTGATTTTGGTAGAGTTGCCGCGGAATGCCAGCACAAGTCTAGCACAAGTCCCGTCTCACAAGCCGAGGTTCCTCTGGACCAGACGCCGAGTCTCCGCTGCTACGAAATCCACCAATCCATCAATCCACCGGCCCAAATACCAAATATCACCTGGACAGTAAGTACTTATTTACCTAGGTATTTACCAGGTATGTAGTCATCTAGCGTAGCTAAGCATGGAAGTACGCTACCCGGGCAGATGTTGTTGATGACAGCCACTTCCAATTGAAACCGGCGGTGGCAACGGTTAGAGACCCACTCCAAGAGTAAGTACTTACTACCTCCAAGTCACAACCCCAGGCCATCTCCCATTTTCCCTTCATCCCGTTTGGCTGTCGCTAGTGTGAGATTCCCCTACTGTTCGTCTGTGTCTAGCCATAATTGCTTTATTCTGTAGTATCCTATCCTATCCCATCGCCTCATTCTCATTCTCAGTCTTTTTCCTTCTCTTCCCTTTGTGGTCATCACGACGCGATTATTGCCTGCTCCACTCCCCAACCCGCGAGATAGGATGTATGAATAAGCCGTCTTACATCACTTGCGATCCCGAACACCTACGGATAGTCATCGCCTGCTGCGCTCGTCGCGGCCCAAGCGGGCGTAGAAACCGAGCGCGATGGCCTCGCCACCAAAACCATGGGAACGTGCCGGTGCGACCGGTGGAAATAGTATGTTGTTCGCTTTAGCCTGAGTCTGAGTCTGAGTCCGAGTCTTAGCCTTCTTCCAATCCGCTTCCAATCCAATTGACTATTTTGTCGCTAATATAACCTCTTCCAAGCAGCGACCGTAGCCTTGCCCGTCGCCCCTCTCCCGGTAACTACGAGCGCCGTTACTGCACCCTCATCGACGATTAGTACGACGTCCTCCACAATACCTACTATTCCTCCTCGTCCCGACTCCCTATCCGCTGCTGTCAACCAAAACGCCTCAGCCTATAGTCGCGTTGGGGCCAGCCCTTACAACTCGTCCTACGCATCTCCCTACTCATCACCCTATACAAGAATGGGCGCGATGGGAGGGATGGGAGGCTACGGATACGGAAGTTACGGCGGCTATGGTGGGTATGGTAGCATGTATGGCGGTAGTATGTATGGGGGAATGCCAGGCATGATGCCGAACGACCCCAATAATCCTAATAGCTTGACAAGTCGCTTTAGCAACAGCACACAGGCGACCTTCCAGATGTTAGAGGGGATTGTCGGCACATTTGGTGGTTTCGCTCAGATGCTTGAGAGCACCTACATGGCTACGCACTCGAGTTTTTTTGGTGTGTACCTTTCCGCGCATGCTCCCTGCTTGAACTGCGCATTCGCTAACCAGATATAGCGATGGTGTCTGTTGCTGAGCAATTTGGCAACCTACGTGATACTCTAGGTTCCGTGTTAGGCATATTTACCCTAATGCGTTGGATACGCACGTTACTTGCAAAAATTACCGGTCGTCCCCTCCCAGCCGATGCCACGGCACTGACACCGGCGGCTTTTGCCCGCTTTGAGGGCCGACAAACTCCTGGTTCTAACGGTGCTCCGGGCCAACCAAAGCCTAGTAGGAAGCCTCTAATATTCTTCCTTCTCGCCGCTTTTGGCTTGCCATACCTCATGAGCAAGGCGATCCGATCTCTCGCAGCGTCTGCGGAGGAAGAGGAACGTAAACGAATGGAAGCAATGGGCCAGACTGCCCCGTTAGACCCTAGCAAGCTCGAGTTCTGCCGCGTTCTCTACGACTTCACCCCCGAGGCAGGAAATGCGACGCAGGGAGTGGATCTCGCGGTCAAGAAGGGTGATTTCATTGCAGTTTTGAGCAAGAGTGACCCACTCGGCAATCCTAGCGAATGGTGGCGATGTAGGGCGAGGGATGGTAGGCTCGGCTACTTACCAGCTACGTTTCTGGAAGTTGCTAGGCGGCCCGGCCAACCAGTTGCGGCGATCAAGGCCGCTGCTAGCGAGCCTTCAAGCTCACGAACAAACTCCATAACCGGTGCCATCACGCAACCGCCTATCCCCACTGGCAAGGTGGGCGACATCTCTCCTGAGAGTTTCCAAAAATCCCAATTCTACTCTTAATAAGACCGACTTCTAATATGGGATGTACGCGATGGCATATAACGGCGATCATTGACCTTGGTCTTAAATATTCTTGTCCAGCGGAGCCATTCATCTGGCGCAACAGGCATTGAGCAAATTTGCTGGTGCGGTACTGGGTCGGCATTCTCCCGATCAATATCATATATAGCTTCATATGTATAAAGTGATGAAAGTCTCACATAGCTTGTCATGGCAGCTCGGCGTTGTTGGATTTGGGTAACACCCTTTTGAAGTTAACTTCGAGAAACGGAGCTGGCTTACGGTGTTCGGCTTGTCGATGATGGTATCATCTCCTTCTAAACCCTAGCGGGAGCAATGGTATCAATTGACTTGAGAATTATATTACATACAAGGTCCACATAGATGAGTCGCCTTCGATGTGTGGTTGTTCCGTGCTAATTACACGAATGGTGGCTGAATGCGGTCAACTCAAATGAACTGCACTGCCTGAGTTTTCTACGTGTACGATACATAATTAGATGGATCCTCGTTAGTCAAAGAACTTGCACCGTCTTTGCAGATGTTATTTTAGGGTAGATAGGCCTTTTTGGTTGGGGGTTTATAAATCTCACTTGAAATACTAGTCGCGATGTTAGCTCTTGCTCACCTCATATAACTTGTATATATATATATATAATTAACTATGTGTCCGTTTTTTCCCAAATGGCAATACACACAGGTCGGGTGGAATTAAAAGGTCGAGTTATAATAGCTGCTAGCTGGTGAGATAGATTCATGTCGACTTCCGGTTAAATCTCCTCTTTAATGCTATCGTCTTTGTTAGTTGCATAATGATGGTGATTGGGGATCGATGAGCTATTGATTAGAGACAGTACTGTGCACGTTATCTTCAACAACTTCTTAGTAAGGAAGGATTGGATCTATTTATAAATTCCATTTTCACCGGTGCGGTTAGACCTCGCAAAGTCTAATCCCGGTGTATTCTATAAAAATATAGGAGCGAAACATGTATAGTATAAGTGATTAGATAATACAAATTACAAACCTAGCCTTCAACCTCGTAGATTGTTAAGAGGAGGAGGCTTGGGATTGTGGCTCAGTGAAGAGATGATATATCTTCTGCTGAGCTAACGTCGTCTTGGATGGGCTACCTACAAGCTGATCCTCTCCTTTATTGTTTTTGGGGAATGCGATAACATCTCTGATCGAAGGGGCACCATAGAGTACAGAAATGAGCCGATCGAATCCAATCGCGAATCCGGCATGCGGTGGACATCCCGCCCTTAGAGCCTCCAAGAGATGGGAGAACTGGGCCACGCCTTCGTTGGTCATCTTTAAGACCTCGCGCATGATGTACTCCTGCACCTCTGCAATGTGGATACGTCGGCTTCCACCGCCAATTTCTACTCCATTAAGCACTAGGTCATAGTGATCGGCTTTAGCTTTGAGCGGATCTGTCCTGAGAAGGTCAACGTCCTGAGGTGTCAGGGGGGAGGTGAAAGGGTGGTGCGTCGCGGAGAAACCCGCTGAACCTCCTTGACCCGGATCACCGTCATTCGGCGAAAATAAGGGGAATTCTGTTATCCAAACGAAGTTGAGTGAATCGTCCTTGGGCAGAAGACTTTTCTCCACGGCAGTATCATATATCAGCTTTCGGAGTCTGCCAAGCTCTGTGGAGCCACCTTGGGTTGGTAGCCTTTTCCGTGCGTGTATAATGATCACATCGCCGTCTTCACAAGACAACCAGCCAGGGCCCTCATGGTTAGCTATCTTTTCTGCCGCCTCATGCCCAAGGGCGGACAAGCCCTGTAGCGGTTTCGAGGGATCAAAAACAAATACGCCGGGCGTACTGTCACTGCCTAGTTTATTAGTGGTATTCGGAAGCGCATCGAAAAATTCTCGGACCAATTTGGCCGAATCTTGAGGTGTTCCGGTAAACCGAAATTTGCAAGCTTCCACAATAGGGTCCTCGAGGCTGGTGATCATGCGCTTGAAGTCTTGGGAGAGCCATTCGTCTATTTCAATTATCTACTGCTCGTCAGCGTAAAAAGCCTACCGGTTCGGAAGTAATGAATTACCGTTGATGCCTTCGACGGTATTATCCGAAGGTCAGGCTTATCGATGCCATAATTGCGCATAGCTTCCGTGTAGGAAATATGACGGAAAGGGGTTTGGAGAGACTTATGATGGGGGTCATTGGGCTCGAATAGGGACCTGTTTAGAGACGACATCAAACTAGTAACCGCCTCTATCACGTCATTTCCAGTAGAAAACGACATCTCGAGATCGAGCTGTTCTCATTTAGTATACTGCGACGAGGCAAGCAAGGAGAACAGACCTGGGTGAATTCGGGTTGTCGATCGGCACGGTGATCTTCATCACGAAAGCACCTAGCAAACTGGAAATACTTGCTAATACCCCCTGCCATTAGAATCTGTTTATACTGCTGAGGGCTCTGGGGCAGTGCATATGCGAGTCCTTTCCGCCGGGTTGGCACCAAAAACTCTCGCGCGCCTTCTGGGGTTGACTTGAATAGCACTGGCGTTTCCACTTCCATGAAGCCAAGTTTCCTCAGAGTGTCACGGAATGTCCCAGCTACTAGATCGCGAGATCGCAATCGATCATAGAGAAGGGGGTCAAATCTTAGCTGCAGATGACGAGATTGAGGGGGCCATACAGCATTTTTGGAGACGATGATATCCTTGGGAAATGGATTCAGACACTGGATGGACCCCAGTCTCAGCTCAAAGTCTGCTAGGCGTTGGGGAGACGTCCTAAATGAAGCCTTATTATCTGTTTGGGTAGCGGCTCTATTTTTCTCTAGGGTTGCTCTAATGAGTACGGGGCTGTATGCAGGTACCGATTTCAAGTTGAGGTGGGCAGTATGTTGCATTGAGCCCTCCTCTTCCCAACTAGAGACGATTTGCACAGACTCGCGGAACTCATTACTTAGTTGGAGATTGCAAAAGCTCAGACTTGAGCCCTTGTCTCGCCTTTTTCCAAGGAACCCCTGTAGGGTGACATCTTGGCCCTCCTCGAGGGCACTTAAGCTAGTAGGCTTAGAAACGTAGACTAGATAGTAATATTGTTTAATTTGGTTCTCACAGATTAAGAAGAATTTGAACGGCTTACGAGAGTCCTTGAAGACGTCGAATTGGGTTTTGGGCGCCGTAGTCTTGGATGGAGCTATAGTCTGACAAGGTTCTGAGCTGAAGGAATGACATCGAGGTTGAGGTCTCCAGAATGACCGTGTGTTAGATCTGATAACACGCCTCGAGGTGGCCCTCAGAAGATTCATTTTAGATATTCTTATGATATATGTCTTGTTAAGCCAAACAACACATTTTAAAGAAAATATTTATATCTCATTATCTAGGTACATTAGATTTCGTGGGTTTAATGCTGGTGTGTGAAGTACCTTGTGAGCATATGATTAGACCCACTTAAAAGTCGATCGTTCGACCAGATGTGACGTCCAGAAATTGGCCTTTTGGCACCTGCCAGCCATCTGTGAGTGTCTCTAGCTTCTCTAGCGTTTACTATTTCTTCAGCTAACATTGGTGGGGCTCGAAACTTTTTTTTCTTTCTTTCTTCTTCATCCTTCCAATTCAAATAAATGTGAGTACTGACGATTGCGCGCGCGCGCTCCCTCCCAGATTCCTCGTTCCCGTTCGGCGGATTCCATTGCTAACGGTTCTCTCCCGCACAGATGATGAAAGCCGCGTGCATAATATGATGTATTCCACCTCTCAAAGCTTTAGAACTCTCCTCTTCGGAGGCTTAAGTGGTTCTGTTGTAGAGGGAGGAATGGAATCATGAAATAAGCGTTCGACACATCTCGACCTTGTTTACTATCGGACGCGATAAGGCAACTCTGATAAAATAATTGAATACTGGAAGATGCGAAGGAGCACTGGGCGACGTCGATTGTCTGCGATAATGGGTGGGCGAGGGTTTGGTATCATCGCATATGAATTGCCATCATTCTTTCTCTGCTGCTGCTGCTGCGTTCATACCTATGTTATCGGCTGATTGTCATTCGCACTACTCTTCCGATGGGATACCTAAAGCCTCAAGTGCGGCTAGTTGGTTTCATTATTCGCCTCTGGTTTTTTTTCTTTGCAACACGATGTTGAGCGCATTGCTAGCTTATTCTTGATTCGGTAAGATACTCACATTAACTATTTTTGAACAAATACATATGGCTTTCTGTAGTGTATTGGCATAGTAGCCCGTCCTGTATTTATTGCAGTATAATTAATGGAATTAATTTATTACCCGTTGTTGCATTTGTACATTATGTCTTTTTGGTTTGCTTGCTTAGTCATGTAAATAATTGTCTATGAAAAGTTGATATATCTGGACTCTGGCGACAGACAATTCTTTCTCATCGGGTTAGATCAGCAACGAAGCATCGGTCGACCGCAAATTTCATAAAGCCTGTTGATCGGCATACCACCCTTATTATTGAGCATAAATACTCCGTATAGGCCTTATGAATTTGAATATTGAAATCCTCTAGGACCCTCGTGAACCAATAAGAAGAGGCCGCGAACCCGGATTAGTTGGGGATAAGGTTGTCGTTATAGGGCAGTCCGCCTAATGAATAGGTGTCCGGTGCCGTAATCATGTCTGCGGATGGATTGTGACATCTTTACTGTTATGACTAGGCTTAGGAGGGATATATTGATCGAGTCTTCTGGTGGATGGAACATGTAGATGATCCCTGTATAGATGGTGAGGTATTCAGTGTAAAGTCATAGGTCATCTGGAAAATATCATGGAAGGATGAGGCTTACACTAAGTACTTACCTACCTAGTACCATACTTAAGACAACTGAGTACTGGGATAACAGATAGGTACTGGATTCATACCGAATCGAAATACGCAGATGCAGAAGTACATAGGGGAGAGATCTCTACGGAGTATTGTCAGGAGCCAATGATGATTGTCATAAGCTGCCCGTTTGGGCTAGTCCCGGCTTACGGGGTTTGTATAGAGGAGGTACTTGTAAAGCCTACACTACGGGCCCCACCGACGACGTATCTGCCCGACACTGGAAATCAACTCCCAATTTCAAACCTGCCAGCGGCCGCTCGTTGTAACGACATAACCCGGACAACTACCCACGACGGCCTCTCGTTAAGATATCATATGTCGAGGAGAATTTGTTACCTGTCCACTTAAATCCATAATTATATTGTTAATGCAGACCATACTGTAGTCTCGACATTGTGTGCGCCGGACAGCGCTCACGACTTATTCCCATCTTCGTCTACCCGTCTACCCGTCTGCCCGTCTGCCCGTCTGCTCATCTGCTCGTCTGCCCGACTAAAAGTTTCACATCTGCGTTCACGTGTACGCCTTTCTCCCATACGCGGGACCTTCCTGCGATTCGTGTGTTGTGCTTGGCACCCCGAAGCCTATCGTCGTAACGTCGCAGTGACGTGCAGTTTTTGTCCTACCTTGACGACGTCGCATTGCTCCAACTCAGCCCATTTCCTGACCTGCGTAACGTGCGAACCCGAATATAGCGGACAAGGCCGATTGTTGATCATTCATCATCCCGATTGCCTATTTCGTGCGCTTGCTCGTCCAAGCCGAGATCCTCACTTGGACTGTGAGAAGAGATGTCGAGCTCCTTTGAGAAGTCCGTTAAGGGCGCAACCAAGATCAAGGCGAGTCAGAACCCCGACACTGCGGTTCCGTGAACTCGTCGTCTGTACTGACTGGCCTTGGCTGCTGCAGGCTGCTCCCCCGAAAACGAAGTACATCGAGCATATCCTGGTAGCTACGCACGCCGGTGAGGCTGGTGTGGGGGAGGTTTTCCGTGCTTTACAAAACCGACTTCGGGATTCGACATGGACCGTTGTTTTTAAGAGTTTGATTACCGTACATTTGATGTTTCGAGAGGGTTCGCCTGACGCTACATTATCGTACCTTGCTAGGAACCGTAACCAGTTAGCCATTAGCTCCTTCACCGATGGTCCGTTGCCCTCACTACAGTACTCAATGCCCTATGCTGACGCATTCCCTGGTTACAGCCCAGATACAAGGCCGAAATATACGGCACTATGCCTCCTATTTGGCTGAGCGGGTGCGTGCTTACAAAGATACTAAGATAGACTGGGTGCGTGCGAAGGAGACTCGGCTCGAGAGCCTGTCGGTCGAGAAGGGCCTCCTACGAGAGACCGAAGTGGTCCAGCGTCAACTGAGTGCTTTATTGAAGTGTGACGTATGTCTATGTGATGCATCTTGTGGAGATGATTGAATGACTGACTGGTAGAAAGGTCTTGGATGAACCTGAAAATGAGATCACTATCACTGTATTCAGGCTCCTGGTGCTTGACCTTCTCAGTTTATTCCAGGTACTCAACCAGGGCATGATCAACATACTCGGTAAGCCCGTCAACTTGTCATTCTCTTTTATTTCATTAGTGACTGACGATTCCTAGGACACTTCTTCGAAATGTCGAAGGTGGATGCGGAGCGGGCTATGGACATCTACCGCCATTTCACTAAAACTACAGATGCCGTTGTCCAGTATTTGACAGTGGCTCGACAATGGGAGCCTCATACGAGGGTGGAGGTTCCTAAGCTGAAGCACGCTCCTGTCAACTTGCGTCGCCAGCTTGAAGATTACCTTAACGATCCCGATTTTGAGATAAATAGGAGGCAGTATATAGCTGAGCAACAAGCCAAAAAGAAGGGAGGCCTCTCGAAAGGTGAAAAGAGTACGTCGGAAGTAAAAGCTGAGGTTGCCAAGCCATTCCCTACGGCGAACCCAGCATCTGTCGGTGCTCCGAAGGCACCCCAGGCCACTAAGGGTCCGGACCCTGACCTCATCGATTTCTTCGATTCAATAGAGCAGAATCAGACTATAATGAGCACCCAACCTAACACCCAGACCCAACAAATACAAATGCCACTGTCGAATACCGGCAACCCCTGGCCGTCTGGAATGCAGCAACCTGCGCAACTTCAAGGCAATGGTTTTGTTCCTCAAACTACGGGGTATCCGAATAATAGCCCGTTTCAGCAACCAACTCCCACCAGCTTTTCATTGCCACAACAAATGGCTCCCCAAATACAGCCTAACTTTACGAGCGCTGGCTTTGGTGGTTATACACCCCAACCAGCCTTTGCTCCTAACAGCCTAGCTCCGATACCACAAGACGCTGTCGCAACTTTTCCTACGGGGACTCTCTCTCCATCCATGCAAACTGGCCAACAGACGACGAATCCGTTCAGGGCGTCGATGATGATGGCTAACCCGACGGGCCTACCCACTAATAGTGGCGTCCAGAACGCCTTTCCCACACCAGCAAGCCCTCAGGCCCAACCCCCGAGCGCTCTCACCCGACAACCCACAAATCCCTTTGCCAGGTCATCACCGCAGGCTACGACGCAGTTCTCCAACCCCCCATCAACTTCTCCATTCCAGTCACCACCACCTGTTCAGCCTCCAGTATCACTGCAACCCGCGCCCACCGGGACGAACCCGTTTGCCAGGAATTTCTCGCCCGCCGGAAACCAACCCCAGCAACAACGACCTCAGACGAGCGGGGGTATCGTGCCGCAGGCTACGGGGGTTACGAACCCGTTTCGACAGGGCGCCTTTGTCAACCATCAAACTGGGATGGGGTGGCAGCACAACCAAATGCCTATTGGTGGTGGGCTAGATCAGCTGCCAACACAACCTGTCTTCCCGAGGCCTGCAACACAGATGCCATGGCAGCAGCAGCAATAATAGTTCGTCAGTCATTGTCTCAGAGCAGGGGAGTTTAACCAAGGAAGGGTCCTCACTTAAGGATGTGTGCGGTCTCCTGTAAATTTTAACCATGGAAGGGCGTTTTCTCTTTCAATTATTGAAGCTAGTTTCTAACCCCGGGACAAGGATGAGCCTTTTCCCCCTTTTGATCCTTCAGGGGACCTTTCCTACCGGAATGTGTGAATGGATAGCGTTTGGCTTCTTTCTACTCGTCACGCTTCCAAATGTAACTATGACTACGTATTTAGCAAGTTTCTGGTCAGAAATTAGGTCGGGTTAGATAGATACAATACCTTCTTTGCCCTCCAAACATAGTGAGCGAGGTGGCAGGCAGGCGTACCAATATCAAATGAAAGGTAATTCTATCTTTTAGTTGGGTTTTTATGGCTACTTGAGCATATTGGATTGCGTGCCTTGACAAATACATCTCAGGATCCCTAGCTGAAAGGAATATTGGTGGACGAAACTGATACTTTCATGGGCGAATGAAGGGATGAATGTCTATAACTGATTCTTCATTTCATTTCATTTCCTTTCTACAGATTGCCCTGGATTCTCTTTTCGTTCTGGGCATTATGTATCTAACCTAAGATACCAGTTCATTTCTATCCTTGTATCTGTGGGTTTCGGTTGGTTTAATATATTATTTCCTGATGATGAGCTGCATCTCACCTTTCCGGGCCCCCTGGCCAAGCCTTCCCTCATTTTTAATCTCCGGCCTCTAATGCTAGAGCGTCGATGTATGGCAAAAGCAACAATGGAAACAAATAACGCCGCCGCTATGCATGTGAGATATAAAATGACGGTTGTAGTTGGTGATTGACATTCAGGAAGCCTAGCTTCCTTTTCTTTCGAAGTAGTTGTTGTAGACTTGCCCGTGTCAATAGGGTATATAGGCAACGAACCGCCGATACCCGATGCAATCGTAATGCCAAGTTCGGGCTCGTAGGCTTTGCTGTCTCGTAGTTAACCTAGCCGCAAGCTTTCGCAATCGCGCTTAGACGAATCTCCGACTGTAGTCTTCGATAGCTGACCGAAGAAATTCACCCAAACACATCATCGACATCCATACGTCCTGTAACACGGGTTGTAGCCGCCGCCTCTGCCGCCATAGTGGTGCCCGGACCACGACCAACATCTTTCTTCTCCTCGGCGATGTTGACGCCGAGACCGGCGAACGCATCGAACATGGCGCGCGCGATGTACTCAGAGATGCTATACCCGGGAACACGGTGGTCATCGTTTGTTTTGGCGGGATCGAGCCAGGGATTAGGATACGCGTCGCGAAGTTCGTAGCGCGAGGGTTCGAGGGCTGGTCCAAGACCCGCGAAAGGATCGTACGGCTTGCTAAGATCCTCCTCCTCTTCTGAGATCTTCTTGGTTTTAAGACCGCGGATCGATAGCGTATTGCTGATGTTTTTCGTGCCTTGATCAAGTAAACTGGGGAAATGCACCCCAGAAATGGCGGCAACGCGCGCCCGCTTTTGGGCTACGATGCGTGCTTGAATATCGGCGGCCGACCCAGGCTCTCCTCGTGCCAGGGCCTCCATGACCTCGGCGTTGATAGTGGCTTCCTCAGCCCGTGCACGGGCTTCTTCGCGTTGTTCTTCCAAACGCCGCTGGCGCAGGGCTTCCGCCTCGGCAGCGTCGCGCTTTTGACGGGAGAGCTCTGCTTCGCGGCCACGGCGCTTGTTACGCTCGATCTCTTCGCGGAATTCCTGTTCGCGATGTAACAGCTTCTGTTCGGCGGCACGACGCTCATCGTCCCCGCCGGAAATCAAGTCGAAGGTTAGATCCTCGACATCCTGGAGGTAGTTATTGTAGTCGCGCAATGTCTCGAAGTCGTCTTCTACCATGTTGTAGGCAGCGGCAACACGCCTGCGGATATCCACCTCGCGCTCGACAGCTAGATCGCCAAAGAAGGCGGACCGAAAACCACGTTGTCGCAGGGTTTTTGTGCAGGTCGCATAGGGGCACTGAGCGGGACCCGACTTGAAGATGTTGCTGACGCAGTTGCTGCACATGGGGTGATAGCATTCGGGGTTGATGAGGAATTCCATGTCGGTGTTAAGGTAGCGCACACGCTTGCACACGGGACAGATGTCGGAGGGAAGAGCGGTTGTTGGCCCCGTTGGAAGCTTGACGACGGTCGAGCCGCCGGTTACAGGTTTGCGAGACATGATGGCTGGGGTGGTGTAGTGAGACTTGCTTGCCCTTCTCCCTTCCTCTCTCTCGTTGGTGTTGCAAGTCGGGGACGAGCACGGGGCCCGGAACTGGAAGCCTTAGTCTAGACTTTCGGGGGTGGATAATGGAGATTGAGGTTGCACATTCGGGGGGGACCGGACGCGCAGGAGGCGAGAGGATATTGAAATAGAGGCGACGAGTGTGAATGTCGAGTCGATGTCGAGTCGATGTCGAGGTGGAATGAGGATGAGGATGAGAAAGATGGTGCTTTTTTTTTAACGAAGTTTGGCGAGACAGGGGCTATCAACGCGTACCTTACATGTGATGTAGTGTATATCTAGAGCTGTAGGTAGCTTCCGTGCCCCTCCATCGGCCCCATTATTAATAAGCAGGTACTTACATACTGCTGCGTCACTCAAGCACCTCACACCTCACACCTCGCACCTCGCACCTCGCACCTCGCACCTCACATTCTTCTGCATATCCGCCGCAAACCCCAAAACAACAGCGTCAAGCCACCTACCAGAAACCCGGAACCATGACTGACAAAGGTGAATACTATTCTATTCCGTTCTGTTCCGAGTTGGTTTATTGTATTTTATTATACTGGTCTTGTATTGTCGATCCTATCTCACTTTTCAAGAACTGCAATCACATGTCTCCCATCTCTGTTCACTTAAGTTGAACCATATAATAGAGACTATCCTACCCCACCATGAAACTGACAAGCATATGATGCCCAGATCCCACGCCCGAGCAAGAGGCAGCCGCCCGCGCAAAAGAAGCCGCCGAGCAAGCTGCTCTGCCATACAAATGGACCCAGGCTATTTCTGAGCTTGACATAAGCATACCCTCCATCCCCGGTAACTTGAAAGGCCGTGACCTCGTCGTCGAGCTGAAGAAGCAAAAGATCAAGGCGGGCATCAAGGGCCAGGAACCCATCATCGAAGTAGGTCATCATCTTGTTTCTTCCATCTCCCCGTCTCCCCGCCTCTCCCTCTCTCCATTTACCTACCCACATCTCGGTGCTCCCGAGGTTTTCTATGCCCCGCTGTGAAGCAACACCAATCCTGCAAGCATCTCTCGTAGGTAATTAAAAGTTCTGACACACCTCCGAACAGGGTGATCTCCCACACGCAATCCTCACCGAGGACTCTACCTGGACCCTAACGACAGCGCCCGACGGCACAAAAACGATTGAGATCCATCTGGACAAGGCCAACAAGATGGAGTGGTGGGCTCATGTCGTCACGAGCGCCCCTAAGATCGATGTGACCAAGATCCAGCCTGAGAACAGCAAGCTGTCTGACCTCGATGGCGAGACGCGCGGCATGGTCGAGAAGATGATGTACGATCAACGACAGAAGGAGATGGGCCTCCCCACCTCGGATGACCAGCGCAAGGCCGATATCCTCAAGAAATTCCAGGAGCAGCACCCCGAGATGGACTTCAGTAAGGCTAAGATAAGTTAGAGATACCCTTGAAACATGGATAGAAAAATCAAATGATCGAATCAAAATACTACAAGGCTACGACATAAGGATGAATGTGAGTGAAAAGATGGGACATATAGTCTTGTAAGCCGTGCTGGTCACACGATGTGGTAAATACTAAGCATTTAATGAGCGGGGAATTCAGACTGAATTATCTATGAATATTGGCTCCCTATGTGCAAAGAAAACTCAAGTTCGATAAGACGGATGCAGCATGTTCAGGGTGAAACGAATAGCACACTCCCACGAAGGGGCTACCCTAGGGAAGAGGCATCAGAGAGCCCTGTCGATTTTGCTTTGGGAATCGCTAGTAATGTCATAGCAGATAGAGGGCTGCTACGCATCAATTGTCAGATTATCAAGCGTTCCGTGTGGGTTACCGTCATACATGAGCCAAAAAGAGGCCGAGGAGAGTTTCACCTACATGGGTATATATGCTTGATACGACTCACCTTTTAGTGCCATAATAGTTGATTGAATCTAGTATGAAGCTGAATATGTTCTGCTATAAATTGCGTATCCGGGCTTGGGTAGCAATCGGGCAAATTTGAACCCCATTTTACGTAGAACAATGTGGTATGACGCCATGGGGTAACACATGTTCGTTTATGTAGGTCCAAGTCAAGAGTCGCGCACTCAACATTAGGGAGCTATTACAACCCCAGAGTCTAGGATTTGGCTAGTCTCGCGGCTTTGAAACGGCTGACT
The DNA here is from genome assembly GCA_037356035.1 of Xylaria sp. Z50. NCBI lineage: Eukaryota > Fungi > Ascomycota > Sordariomycetes > Xylariales > Xylariaceae > Xylaria > Xylaria sp. Z50. The sequence goes on from JBAWJU010000078.1 coordinate 103,563, forward strand.
CTTTTAGGTCCGCCTTCCTCCTCTTCTAACGGCTGGATGGGATCCGTATTCTCCTTGAGGAATCCGCCCTGCCGACCTATCATTTTGTTGCGCATTTTGTAGTATTCTTCCGTCACCTGTTGGTGCAAAAGATTGGCGTCTAATTCGTCTGGCTCTTTAACCTTATCCGATGGCTCGTGTTCGAGAATCATAGTTGCTAGAGTCTGTCCCTCAGGTCCTGAGGGTGCATATCTCGTGGTATCAGTAGGCTTCTCTGGCGCGATATGTGGCATTTTCGTTACCAACACATCATTCGCCCTTTCCTTTCGAAATCTTGACGGCCCTCGTCCGGGTATCGACTTGATATGATTTACCCCCGAGTGACGACGCTCGACCACATCGGATAGTGGGTCAACTTCGGAATGTTCAGGTTGCGGGGGGTTTGGCTGAGCAGCTGATGGGGAGGCTTCGGCAATATCAAGGCTAGGAGTGAATCTAACACGCTTCGTCTCGTCCTTGGATGCAGAGTCGATAGAAGTATTTCTGTTGATCGTAGGCAAATCCGAGCTATTTTGGGCGGAGCCAGGTTTTTCATGTCGAATAGCAATGCGACCGATACCCTCGGCGAATTCGTCGTCATCACCACCATCAGACGTTTTCTGCTCACCGAATGTCTGCTTACTAAGGCGTTCTTTCAACTCAAGCATCTGGCGCTTATACTCGTCATTTACGACTCCAGATGTTGATCTTCCCCATTGATCTTCATCGTCGTCTTCCTCGCTTTCATCATAGTCCCAGCCGTCATCATCGTCGCCCGACCCTTCTTCAAGCTCCAACTCGGCGACTATGGGTGCCATCTCATACATCATTGTCTCTTTGTTGTAGCGTATCATGTCTTCGCGCAGCTCAGCATCCTCGGGTGACTCATCGGCGGGCATGATCGGATCTGATATAATGCTCTCCTGATCTTTCGCTTTCCGGTACAACTCTTGGAGCGTCTGGAAAGTGCCGCTAGGCGTCTCTTCTTCGGCCTCTTTTGTATCTTCAGTGAATGTGACGCTTTTCTTTTTGGGTGGCGGATTAGCCTTAGATGCCTCCACACGATTGCCTCCGGGATGTTTTGACCGTGGGTGTTGTTCAGTACCATTAGAGCTATTCGGTATGGTAGACGCAGGTGTTGATGTATCAGGCGTTATACTAGACGCCGGCTCGCCGGAACCAGAGGGCAGTTCTTTGATGCCAGCCTTCTCGAGTGCCTCGAGAAGTTGGGGTTGACTGTTCCCTGGTTGTCGCAGGCTATACGAGACAACATTGTCATCGTCATCCAACTCTTCGCTAATCTCTGTAATAGGGAGGCCATCTTCGTCAGTGGCTTCTGGGTTGCTGACGACTCGTGCGGCAGCAAGTCTATTCTCAGCTACTTCGAGTTGTTTCGTAAGAGTGGTTATGTTTTTTGAGACATAGTCCAAGCGGTTGGAGACTGTGCTGATAACCTGATCACGCTTTCTAGAATCGTCGCGGCCAAATATGTCGACGAGTTCTTTCTCATTAACTAGCTCGCCTTTGAAGGCATGTCGCGTCTGGGTGAGAAGTGTGCGCGCGGCTGTCGGTGACAGGGCTTGGACATCTTTTCGCAAGGCTTCGTATTCTTGTTTCCATTGTTGCCACTCGTCGAGTGCTATTATGAGCCTGTCGACCTGCGCTTCTAGTTCCCCGAGATGCTTCTCGAGGTCTAGTAAGGGATCCCTAACTTGGGACATCTTCGAATAGTTAATATAGGGTCGGAGATTTAAGGATGTTTTCGGAGGGGGAAAAATTGCAAGGACATCTTTTTTAGGATAAGTACAGTAAAAGGTACCTACCTCTTAATCTACAGGTGTCGAAAAGTGGGGGCAATCGGCCCTAACCAGCTAATTGCTAATTGCGCATGGTACCTATTAAAACTGCTGTTAGGTACTACTACCACTATGGCCGTTCGTACCGCAAGGCGAACTGCAAACGGTGATCATCGATGGTGATCGTCAACGTAGGACATCAACATATAACATAGGATGTTCAACGCAAAACAAAGTGCAACTCACCACTTTCAGGAATCCCACTCGCGATGAAACTCACCTGACACGTTCTAGTCTTCTTGCTGCCCACTGTCCACAATGCAATCAATATCAAGCACTAAGGGGCGGCCCTCTCGGCACAATGCCCTACTCTACATCCAGCTAATTGCTCCGCTTTACACGTGTATCCCACTCGTATTCCACTCGATAGTGTAGCCTCTTTGTTTTCCATCTCGTAGCTCCCATCGGGGCACTGTCCGGGGCAGAGTGTTACGCATACTCAAAAGCCCTGCAATAAATTGGAGGAAATCGAACCGCTTCCGAGTTCTGATGATTGGTGGAAAGTTGCTAGTGACGCGTGCGTAATCATATCAATTTCTCCTTTTGGCCTTTCCAGATCGGTTTCTTCTCCCTCTCCTTCCACCACAGTAAGATATCTCCCATGTATAGTACACTACTTTACAGTACGACGTCGACAGCCCCGGTCACCAGGATCGCGGTTGACGAAACCGATCCGTCAATGATCGGCGTGCCTTACTTATTATTAAAGGCGGCTCGGTCTCGGGACAGCTCCACGCGAAGCGTGAGCTACGCCGAATCGCGCATTAATTCTTTTCTGACATATCCTATGGAGTACTATAGCTTTTAAGTAAACCATTAACGCATCAATACCACCTAACCTAGATACATCTCCACATACCAGGTTCAAAACTTGAACAAGTTCGGTAATCTAGCCCGACATGTTCGGAGGAAAACCCCCTTACCACAGAATGGGAAGTAAAGGGGTCATGGGGCGGCATATACAAAGAGTGTGGAGGGCCGGTGCGATGGTCTTGTGAAGATCAGCATCTCGACAAGTCCAACCAGAAACGAGCAGACTCCGTCTCAAGATCTGCCCATTATGCTGTGGCCAATAGTCTTCAGCTTCCTCTTGGCTTGGGCCGGCGTCGTGAGCGGCATCACTGTCACCACGTCCACTTCGTCCTATGTCGTGGACACTGCCAGTTCATACAACTTCATCGTAACCATCGATCGTTCAACATGTGACATCACTTCGTTGAAGTTTTACGGGAAAGAATACCAGTACCAGAGTACTAAAAGTCATATTGCGTCGGGGCTCGGCAGTGGCACCTCCGTAAGTTGACCACATCTTATGGCTAATTGTTCTGTGTTACTCAGGCTAACGCAGTCTTGAAGGTCTCCTATACGACTAGCCCGTCGGGTGACACTGTCATCTTCGCCTGCACGCAATCTAGCAGCTCATTTGATCTGACGCACTACATGGTCTTTCGTGATGGCGCTGCAAATATCTGGAGTAAGCAATTTTCGGATCTTCTTCCTTTATTAGTCGTGTTAAGAGTACGAAAGTTGTGGTTTAGGCTGGGCTTATATCTTAGAAAGAACCATTTCACATCTCCGAAACATATAATCATACTTAAAAAAATTGCAATTGCTAATCTAGAGTGCTACAGTGGGTACTAGCATCAATTCGGAGCCGTCAGTGGGCGAGTTGCGATATATCTTCCGCCTGACCGGTCTCACCTCTGCCTACCCTTATGGGGATGTTTCGGCCACAGCCGGTGGTTCTGCGATCGAAGGTTCCGACGTTTACACCGTCAGCGGCCAGACACGTAGCAAATTTTACTCGTCTGAGCGCTTTATTGATGAGTCAGTGTACTGCGCAACTGACTCCGGTGCAACCGTTCACGCCTGTTTCTTACGACCCAACCACCAAGCTACCGAGAAGGGCTCTGGCGGGCCGTTCTTCCGTGATATCAGTTTGAACTACGGCGGTGATTACCACTCCGTGACCTACTATAGTAAGCACTCCTCCCGTGACTTGATTTCTTAATTGGACGACGTCTGTATGAAGGCTCGTTTTCGACCCGAGAACGTGCTCCGGAAGTCTCCTGCACTCCAGAATACTTACAGAAGGTGCACACAACGGTAAATGCTAACCCTGTGTGCCGTAGTGAACTCTGGCCATGTTCCCACCGAGTCCTTCCGAACAGGTTTCCATGGGCCGTACGTTTTTGCCATGACTCGGAGTGGTATTCCCTCCGCTAGCTCTATCGACGTATCCTTCTTCGATAGTCTCAACCTCAAGAACTACGTACCCGTCTCTGGAAAACGTGGGTATGTCAAGGGCACTGCGACTGGCGTATCTTCTAGCTTCCCTATTGTTGTTCACTGGTACAACAGCGGCTACCAATTTTGGACTTATGCTAGCTCTTCCGGAGCCTTCACTTCGCCGCCAATGCCTGCTGGTTCATACACCATGAAACTGTACCAAGACGAGTTTCTCGCTGCGACTACAACTATCTCAGTTTCGGCTGGCTCAACCGCAACGGCGAACATCGCTGCGACTGCGGCAGCTCTGACAAAATCAAGAACCACCATCTTTAAGCTAGGAGATTACGATGGTCAACCAACCGGCTTCTTAAATGCAGCGAATCAGTTGCGCATGCACCCATCAGATAGCCGGCAAGTATTCCCATCATCGAAGTTCCATGAGTAGCTTCTATTAACGCTTCTAACAGGATGTCGAACTGGTCCCCGGGAACCGTTTCAAGCACAGCTACCTCTTCATGGCCTATGGCTATGTTCGTGAGCGTTAACAATGGGCAGAAGATTAGCTTTTCTCTGTCGAGCGCTGTGTCATCTGCAGCTAGTACGCATTCTCCAGCCTTCTCATTTCCATTCACCGGAGCTTTTACTTGCATGCTCCCGACACCCCTAACAATCAGTTGAATATTATTATGAGTGGAAATTTCTAACAGTTGGAATTCATATAGCCATTAGAATTGCAACCACACTATCCTTTGCTGGCGGACGGCCACAAGCCAAGGTCAACTCGTACACATGCTCCGCCCCCTCAGCGCCCACCAAGATTGACAGCCGTGGCGTGACCCGCGGCGCGTATCGCGGATATGGGGAAATATACGAGTGCAGTATCCCCGCTGGCACTCTCGTGAGTGGCAGTAACACCGTCACCATCAGCGTCATCTCCGGCTCAAGCGGTGATGCATACTTGAGTCCCAACGTGGTACGTAGCCCAGTGCCTAAGCCTATTAATCTCATAGCGTACTAATGAAGTTGTATTCTAGGTCTTTGATGCTATTGAGCTTTTCTACTAACTTAGTATAGTCAATAGCGAAGGAGTTGTGGTACGGATATAGCTTAGGCCCTTCTCGGCGCAAGATGCCGTTTTTGTGCAGAATGCGAGACTAGTTAAATCCTTATTCCGCACCAATCAACAAGTTGTCGCCATTTTACTCCCCATGATGTATGCAATATTGAACATTTAGTTTGCTAGTTCATTGTGATGGTGCAGTAATCTTACTACTGTAATTCTACATTTTCCGACTACGGTCCTGTTGTAGGCGCTGGCGTTATGTTTTGCTACTAGCGTCTCGACTAGACTGAAATGCCGTATAAAGAAAAACTAGAACCGTACCCTTGTTTCCCAACTCAAGGAGTCAATGGCTAGAGTAAAACAATGGATATTACATATCTCGCTACCAAAATATAAGGCCTCTCTATCTAGGGAAGATAGCTTCGGTGTTACGGCTAAGCTGGTCAGTGCTAATAACTACACTAGGTACCTATACTCTTTTCACTTCTCCACCAATGAAAACACCACAAAGCCGAAAGATCAACTTTCATGGAGAATCTTTGAAGTGCAATAGGTAAAATTGTACACTAGGAACTGCCCCTCCAAAGAATTTAGAACTCGATCTATTTGGTCTTGCTCAAGACTAGCTCATGTACCCGCGTGAGGCAAAATAGCGTACAGTGGCGCACAGTTCTCACCGTCCACCCCTTGTTTGCAGCTCTTCACGATGACAATCCATATGGCAAGATAGCTCGTTCGGGGATAGGAACCGAGTCTACTCAACTTCTAACAGGCAATTGCTACGGGCCCCTTTAGCGCCAATATAAGCTAAAGCTATGAGGACTTAGTAAGCTAGGTATCTTTCAAATTAAGTAGCCAATGTGTAACAAAACTCTGAGTCCTATGGCTCTTGGGGCGATTTAGGCACATGGTGGTTGAAAATGCCCGTCTAGTGAATCTTTCAGACCTACGAGGCAACCGATAAAGCTCCGAAAGGTGAGACTAGCTCACGGGCTGCTTTGACACCAACCTGCTGTCGTGTGCGAAAATGATATGGCGGCTTATGATATAGTAATGTACGATACGCGAGATAATTCACGACCCTGCAAGCCGTAGAAAAAAGATCAATACCTCTTGGGTCTAGTAATCGGTAGAGGCCTCAACGGAACCTTTTCTCCGTTACCTTCGGCAGACTACGACCATCTTTAGCGTTTCCCTCTATTACACGGATCTGAGGGAAAGGGCAGGGATAAACTTATATATCACTATAATGTATAGCAGCATCATCGACTTACCAAGTCCGTATAATGTAAAGGAAACGGACGGCTTGTGTCAATCGGAAGACAATATCGTCTATCCTTGACCAGCAAAGCGCCTGTAGGGTATACTTGACGTTCCTCGTGCTAATGCTCCTTATGCGGGGAAGTTTTAACTAGCGTAAATAGGAGACGGTATATAGTCTATAGTAGACAATAGACCAGCGGAGATCTACTCGAGTTTCGTGACATACTAAAGAGTACACTAACGTCACGTGGATAAGATGACAGGGCTATCGTAGCTTGAAACTATGACGAACCAAGACATCTAGTGCAGCAAAGTGTCCAATAATTATAATACCTTGAGACCTAATTGGTACCAGGCTTGCTAGATCCTTTGGATCTATCTTCAGCTCATCATGAGTTAGATCTAGACTTCCGGATCGAACCTATAGATCTTGTCTGTAGCTCTTCACGAGATCGGTCGAGGCCTCAATTCGCACGCCCGTGGCCATGGCGCACATCTTGACCAAATGCGAAAGATGGCTGTTCATCGATGGCTTATATGCTAATTAGATGAGAGTTTAATAGTTCCACAGAGATCGCACGACCACCACTGACTCTCCCGAATTCTGCCACAGAAATGGCATGTCCATAACGGTGATACAGAGGTTACGAGTTGAGAGGTAGCTTGCTGCGACTTTTTTGCCGCTCTCATTGCACTCGCAGGCGAGGATTGCATCCGCCTGTCGGTGTCTCCCCCACTTGAACCGGTGAGATCGATTATTGTTCGTTGTTGTGTTGTGGACATCTCGGTTCTTTCCGTGCCACATGCGTCACAGCATAGGTAATTTGATGGATTGTTCAGCGTACAAATGCTACAGGTCCATGTGTACTTGGTTCTCTTGTCTTCTTGGAGGCCACGCCGAGCTGTCGACGATTGCGCAGCCACTAATGAACCTTGATCTCTCCCTTTTGAGGTCATACGATCCCTATTAGCGTCACTGGCAGTATTAGGTGGCATGTAGGGCGCCCGGTTCTCAGCCAATTCTTCCTCCTGCGCAATTTCCCACAATACCTGCGCTATTGCGGCATCGTTCGCGGCATCTTCATCAGCTTGGGTCCTGAAGCCATTCCTCGTCGCCGTATTGGCGATTTCAACAATCTCATCTTGTGTTTGGTTGTCGTTTGCGCAGCCCTGCAATGTCCGATTCCGTCGTTCAACTGCGTCGCCAATGACGTTCCGAATATCTTGTCCAGGTCGGGGGGTAGCACCTCCGAGCCGTTGACCCGAGCCAGAACTCAAAGTCTGTCGCTTTTCTGCAGCGACACGAGCCAGCCTTCGAGCTTCATGCATAGGTATCGACCCGCCGCCGAGTCGGTGGCCCTCTGACAAGAAACCTTCGCCGGTATAACCCTTCAGTGTTAGGGACAAGTGTTCATCGCGAAGTTGATTCCATAGAGCATGAAATTTAGCATCATGTGGACCATGAACGTTGTGGGCAAGCTCATGTAACATTGTATCAGCAACCTGCCCAATAGGGAGAAACTGGTTTCTGTCCCCAGGATACCGAAGCCGTAGACAGATTCTTTGTCCGCGATCTACATTGAGCCCTACCCAATATCAGCTACTTTACTTTTGGTTTAGTCCCCCCTCTTCTCCTTTGGAGCCAAAATGGGTTAATTACCTAGCAGGTTCTGCTGGTTGGGGTAAAATTCAGTGAGTTGGCCAACCTTCCATCCCCGTGCGCGCATCAGCGGCTTCACTAGGGAAGCTACCTTCTTGAGCGTATGTAATGCATCGGCAGCACGTGGGAAGTCGGCCAGATGCGAATATGAATGTATCAAAGGGTCAACCTCTGGCATTTTTAGTCTAGACCCTTATAGATTCGTTACCGGGAATGGCAAACTAAGCTTGCGGGGGAGCGGTTGCACCCGTGAATAAAACTTAATGCGATGGCTCTATGTAATAACGACGGGATATTTTGGGAGAGAAATGCCTAGGGTCAACCATCGGAAGTGAAGCAACACATTGAAGGAGAGCGAATAGAGCTCGTTGCGGGACTGGTGTATGAATGCTCGGATTATCTGGGGACGACTTCAGCTCGAGTGAATGGCGGATTAAATAATGCGATCATCCGAGAAACAAAGGCCGCCTCATTGTTTCTACTAATAGTAAATTATAGCACACGTAAGCCAAGTACGAATTCTAGAAGTTGCTCGTGTTACGAACCTTACGCGCGTTGCCGCCACCTCCAGCGCTGCCTAAACGCAGCCAACAGTGTTGCAAGAGCGTTTCTCTCATCTCGGATAAATGCATAGATGCTCTCATTCGTTTACACAATATGGGTATCATTATAGGTAGAGATACACGTGTACATTACGAGGTCTATTTGCATATCAATTGAAAGAACATGCCGGCAACACAAATTGCTCTGTGGAATACCTCAGTGAGTGACATACTTGCTCTCCCAGGCAGTAAGTACTAATATTAAAGTGAAACTATGTGGGTGGGAGCAATGAGGTTGGCTGGCAGAAACGTGATATAGAAAAATAACGTTGAATTGACTATCAATTTATTGCCCATGGGGAATCGAATGCAAATCGTGTAGAAGTGTAGTGTTAGCCCTATCTCTTAGAGACATGCACAGTCGATGGAATCCCCGACTATTGAAAGAGACCGTTGGGTCATTTCAATATCCAGCATATCTAGGAAGCAACTAGAACCCAGAGCAAAGAGAAAACGGAATTATAATATATTTCAATTTAGTAGGGCAGATCTAAGCTTTGATCCGGATACTGGTCTCATTGCCCTGGAGGAGCCTATGGCGCCTAGATCGGAGTAAGTGACAGAGAGAGCTCATTGTTCTATTGCTAAGTGGATGACGTCCGAGGCTTCCGCACTTCCCTGTAGAGGTAATGATTTGATAGTGCAAGAATTATTACCTTTTATCTACGACAAAGCCAGCTCTCTTGACTCACTTCAAGAAGAGTTTAGATTCGCGTTCAATATGTATGTCTAACCAATATCGTTCAATATATCATCTATCTCCAGGGCGTCTGCCGGACTGAACAGAGTTTAACTCTTTCCTTCGACCATATGTTATTGAATCTATGTTATCGGAGGGGAGCTGGCCCTGTGTTAAGCCATCATTCTCTTCATGTCTAATGTCGAACCATATACCGATGAGGAGTTGGTGTCTACCATCTCGGTCACCTCTACTTCTATATACAACCGCATAGGAGCTAAGGTCCCATTCACTAATCGCCGAGTGTTTTATACAACAGTTTCCCTATATACGTGCGTCCATCTATTTTCGCTTCTTCGGGCCTAGTAATGGACTCCGAGGCCATAATTGACTATGGCACAGCTCTAAAGGTCGGGCAGAAAACGAGATGTTCGTCCAGGGAGTTCTATTCCAAACCCGCAACATAGTAATTGAAGTTACAGAACCCATTTGTAGGTTGATCCGAAACGTCCACCTTGCTGCTGGCCTTTGCAACAACATTGCCACTGCTATCAAGTAGTTCGAGTAGCTGCCCACCTATTTTTAGACCTTCAATTGAGTTGTAACTTAGGCCAGGTGCCACAGACTGGGTCGCGAGGACTTGGTCACCACTGGACACACGAATTTGGAAGCCTTGGCTACCGGCTGGAAGAATAACGGCATAGACTACAGTGTCGCGGGCCCCTCCGCTCCCGCGAGGAGTTCCGTCGGCGCCGTTATTGATACAAGATTTTAGGACGCCGCGATACCAAAAAGCACCCGCGAACGATGCTCCGTTCGTGGGAGCTAGCGAGCTCGTGTCTGACGCCCCATCTTTGAAAGCCTTGATGAATGACGAGATAAGTGGCTGCCATCCGTTATGGGGGATCGCATCTGTATCTCCGTACTGGAGGATTTCTTCGGTCACAGTTTCAGGCCATGACGGCCCAACATAATGGCTTTCACCGGCATCGTTCTAGAAGTAAGTTAGTCATAGGTTGAGCTTGGGTACACTAGACATATAAGACGCTAGAGAAGTGATGGAGGAGAATGATTATGAAGGCTTACCCAGGTGATCACCTCTACGAACTCTGGCGATACCTGTAATATCTGGTTCATGCGCTCGAGCAACGTTGTCTCACCACTGCGGTACCAAGAGTCACCACAGCAATGCTTGTATTGGAGTGAGGACAATCCTAATATGTATTAGTATCAACTGTCAAGGGTAGCACAACAGAAATACGAATTTGTACATACCCATGACATAGCTTTTTCCGGCAGCGTCGGCAGCAGTCTTAACGGCCTGATCATGCGCCGACGACACATTACCCCCAGGAGCATCCGAGACATCAGGCCAATTCGTCTCCCAACTGAAAACACCATCGATAGCGTCACCCCAGTTTTGGAAAAATGTCTGAGGCTCGCTGTAGTAAGTTCCGTCGGATTCGGGGTTCGGAATAAGGTAGACATTATTCGCCGTCTTGAAATTTTTCCAGGCATCAATCCCGATGCCTCCACCGCTATACGACGACACAACAGGCAGGTTGGCGTCGCCGTAACGAAGGTATGACGAGCGACCTGCGTACTGCTTATACAACTCTGCATGCGTGTTGATGTCGTTCGTCTGGTAGAAATCGAAGCTAAAGAAGAGCTTAAAGTCGTCCCTCGTGTCGGCGTAGTTGAAGAGTTGGTTCACTGCGCTCCTGAGCCAATCTTCGGTAGGTCTACCGATGTTTAGCGCGAAGGCATCAAAGCCTGCCTCGACTGCTTGCTCAATATCTTGCTGTGCGTGGTCTGTGTTGCCGTCTATCCCCCCAACCTGCAAGCAAATTAAAAAAGAACGCACGAGGGGTAGGTTGATTGATAATAGTTACCAGGTAATGGGCGAATACTAATTTTGCTTCCGCTGCTTTGCCTAGTAAGCTAACGCTGGCTGCCAGCAGGGCGAGGGTAGAGCTGAAAACACGATGCATCATGACCGTTCGGGGTTTTCCCTAACTCTGAATTGATTCCACTGTGTCGTGTGAAACCTAGATGAAGCGAAAGAGTCCCAGTCATACTATATATATAATCCTCACGAGGTTCATAAGGGGTCTTGAGTCCTAATGTGACCCCGCCCCCAAGGACTTAACGCCACATTCAACAGCCCCCAACAACGTTTGAGCAGAACTCTGAGGTTATTCAAACACCCCGATCCCTCCCTCGCCACAAAGCGTTAGCATGGATTTCTCCATATGGCCTTATCGGGCAGCTCAATCGGTGGCCGTCGGTGGAGTATGGCCACATTGGTCAGTTAAGATCGGCAGAGTTGCCGAGAATGCCTGAAATAGGTGGAATTATCACCGTGCCGTTGCACCTAGGCTCGGGACCGAGCCTGAGTGCCGTCGACTCGACTTATTAGTAATCCATTTACCCCTGACCCTTCGGGTTTCACCGGGACTTCATCGCGCGCCCCGTGAGCCTTGCCGGCCTTTAGGTATGTAAGGGGCAACGGCACCCGCTCGTGCTCCATATGCCAGTTTGTACCCCAGGATTGTAACATTCAAAAGGCTTGGGTCATTGTGATGTGCGACTAGATAGTATATTTCGAGATACAATCCTGTGTGGGCTTTCCCGCCGAGACTGATACTACGTGACTACACGGAATCAGCTATTAGATTAGGCCCTCATGTGCCTGAGCAACATTGCATAATACGATGAGTACTTGAGCGACATTGAAAATGATATTAGGGCCCGGATGTGATGGAATTCAGTCTATTAGCAACGTTCACACTCAATTCATACGGGCTCGATTTTTAGGATATCTCCGCTAAATTGCAAAGACTAAAAACTCCGAACCAATTCCTCTTAATTCGATCTCAAAGTAGCCATCTCATCCTGTCTCGTGACGCATTATTTCATGCCCGGTTATTCTAAACTTCTTGTCCAACTCGAAGCAGTATCTCCGGCATTGGCTTGGGGGTTGCTCCTCTCCTATGGAGATGGTAGCCTCCGAGGTGGCTATATGCATGCCTTATTATGACCATTCCTTTTTCGCGACCAGTAGTAGCGTGATTGCGCTGACCCGGAAAGCTCAAGATGATGCAATCGAAGCCTATAACTAGTTGTAAGCCATAGAGTAGCATATGTCGCTAATTTGAGGTCATTCGTATAGACCCTATGGCAAGTTCGATTTTCTTCCCCGCTCAGAACCGACATCTGGCTTCATCTGAGTGACTCTGATCCTTGCTTCGTGTTCGGATATCCTATTCGATTCTGACGGAGACGGGTATAATCGCGGGCCGATGCCCGCACTCGGTGGTGTGGGAAGATATATCTCGTCCGCATCTGCCCAGCTAGCAAGCAAAGTTGCTAAATATCTTGGCGAGAGTAGTCTGGTCCACGCCTTGCCATGACATACGTTTTCCGATACGTGCGATGTTCTCGGTAGTCTTGGTTCGCTTATGAGCTTTGCGAGGCTTAGGTTCTTGGATGACGGGGTGCTCTTCCTCAACAAGAGTGTTTGCGCTTGCGAAGGAGCTCACCGAAAAGCGCCTGGGAGTCGTTTGGGATGGCATTTTGTAGGAAAGTAGTAAAAAGACGGGATTCTCCGAGAATGCAAGATCCGGTCGATGCACTTGGTAGTAGGCTCAACTCGCAGTGAAAAGCTGGGCCGGGCGGCATCAGGCCCTTTAAACCCCAAGACATCTCTAATTCGAGAGTCATGCATATCAAATTGATCAAATCGTATGTCATGTAGAGATTGTGATGGTCTTACATGGATCTTTTTCATTTGCTAGCCCTCTGGATGGTTTAGTTTCATCTGGACAAAAAGGGTATAAGAGGTAAGCTTATGGCAGACTGTGACAAGGATAATTATGCTTGGAACTAGGGGTTCATATTCATAATAATCTACTATGGCTTCTGAGGTGTCCATGAAGGAGAGTTCCTTCCTCGAGAAGTCTAGGAAAGTGCCTTCTATTTATACATGAATATTCCCTCTCGTTAGGCAGCCATGCTGCCTTCCTTCTTGTTGGCAGTTGCCTAAAATGTCTTAACTGTTGGTCCTTCTTGCAGGAGATATGCTCTCGTGACTTCCTCAGTCAACCAATAGACTATAAGGTCTGCGCCAAGGCCTGTAAGGCCTTCTGATTGGTTGAAGGGGTGGAGACTAGGAGTCTTCCGTGTGACACAGACCAAACTAGTATTACAATGATCGAATTAAGCAAGACCCCTCATCAAAGGGTATAGCATTGTTTATTATTAGCATTGCCTTAAATTACTAAATTTCTGGAATCCTTCTACTGCGAGATCTAAGCTCTAAGCTCTAATCTGCCGACGATCTGCCATATTTTGAATAGGTATTTTGTGGCAGTGGCGCCACGACGCGAATTAATGAGCCTAGGCATTCTGGACTACCTACTGTAGGTCTAGTATCATTTTAAAATAGTCCATTCCCCCATACGCTATTTGTATTATCAAATCAGCTCGCCTTAACCTAGTCTAGTGTCGCGTTATCCGAAAACGTTCTCTCTGTGTACTACCTAGGTTATTGTAAATAATTACATTTGCCTACAAATACACTATAATATCCTACTTGGTAGAGGAGTCTACTCCGTATACAAAGTAAGACTAAAGAAGCAGCAAGCTCTTACAGCTGAAGTCGGTTCTAATCATTGCAATAGAGGCTGATAACGTGAAGTTATTCGCAGCTAGTTATATCACCCAAGCTTTCTCATCCAAGCACAACAGCGGTGGCTCAATACCGTGCAACATCAACAAACTCTTTCGTGCATTCATAATTCGTATTGATATTGTATAGTATCATAAGGGAGATGGAGTAGGACTTATACATAGGTAAACAATGAGACCCCATCTTGCCTCACCTCGATGTTTTCTATAAATTCATGTGTCGAGAGCAAGATGATGAAGGGAATAAGAATAAGAAAGGAGAATGAGGATGAGAATATGTAAGGAGTGGGTCCTCAGTGACACTAGGTGGTCAGACAGGCACTAATCCGTTTATAGAAGGCGGTGAGGCTTATTTGGGTGGGGCGATGGAGATGCAGGGACTTCCAGCTCTAATCTGGACGGCAGAACTTTTTTTTGAAAAAGTTCACCACTCTTCGATAGTCTGGCACGCTTGAACTCGAATTCGGCGATGCACGCATACCTCAGCGCATACATGACTGTTACGACCTCAGCTTCCTGTAATTGAAATTTGTATATGATTGACTGAGGACGTGCCTGTATTTCCTAATACTCTACCTTGTGGTAGCGGCGCTTGGTTCGGTTACAACAATGGATATTCATCGCATCAGATATATACCTTACAACCCAGCACCTATCAACTGTGTCGCCTTTTCTCGATCTGTCGCTTCCAAAAAGCCTGGGCCTGTTCGATTAGCTATTGGCCGTGCTTCCGGTGACATTGAGATTTGGAGTCCTCTCAGCGGATCGTGGCACCAAGAAACCATCATACATGGGGGGAAAGACCGTACAGTGGGCAAGTTTCCCCCTTCTCGATACACCCCACGCCCAGCTAACAAATCATAGACGGGCTTGCTTGGGTAACAGAACCTGAACAGACACTTCAAGATGGCAAAAGGATTCTCGGCCGCCTGAGGCTATTCAGTTTCGGCTACTCGAGTACCGTTACTGAGTGGGATCTCGAGAAAGGCCGTCCGAAACATCAGTCAAGCGGCACGCATGGCAATATATGGTGTCTCGGTGTCCAGCCATTTAGTGTTCCGGGGAAGGGAGGTGACAAGAGCAAAACCAAGGTCTACCACACAGGCAAGAAGCTCGTTGCCGGTACCATGGATGGAAGCCTAGTCCTGTATGATATTGACGATGGGGAGCTTCGCTACGATCGCATTCTCGCCAGAGCCTCCTCTAAAAAGACCAAAATGGTCAGCATTGCTTTTAAAGACCGGAACACTGTTGTGGTTGGCACTTCACAGAGCTGTATCCTTGTGTATGACATGCGGAACGGCGCCACTCTCGCGAAAATGACTCTAGGTTCGGATCTTGCGAGTGGTGCTAAAGAAATTATAGCCTGGTGCGTGAAGTGCCTGGATGGCGGAGACATCGTCTCCGGTGACTCAACGGGTGAGCTTCGCATATGGGATGGAAACACTTACACACAAGCCCAGAGGCTCAAAGCACATAGCTCTGATGTCCTCTCTCTCGTCAGCAGTTCTGATGGTTCCACTATTGTGACTGGAGGCATGGATCGCCGTACTGCTGTTTACAGGAAAACCGCTGGGTCCGGGTCGAGATGGGCCAAGATATTTCACAGGAGATTTCACCATCACGATGTTAAAACGATGGCCTCATTTGAAGGACATGGTATGAGCGTTGTGGTTTCAGGAGGTGTGTTACTTTTCACATATATGGGTAGGAAACGATACTTACTAGGCTTTAGGTCCCGATGGCACCCCTGTTGTAATGCCCCTCCAAAATGCTGGCGTAGAGAATCACCGCGTCTTATCCTCTCTGCCTCAAGATCCACCCTTGCAAAGCGCATTCAACAGTCGACTACTCATTAGTTGGTGGGATCGCGAAGTGTCTATTTGGCGACTTCCGAACTCGCTGGGGGACCTAGTGGACCAACATAACGATGACGGCGCGGCGAAAAACCGGAAGCTCCTAGCTCGTGTGTTGATAAAGGGCGAAGCAAACATCACGTCAGCATCCATCAATGCCGATGGGTCTTTGCTCGTAGTCTCAACTACGTCTGACGTTAAAGCATTTCATCTACGGCCCCGGAACGGCACTCGATGGGACGAATTGAAGATATCGAAAGTCGGGTTAGAGGAAAGAACCGCTGCCCTTGGTGCCACGCGAACTCTGATATCTCCAGATGGCCAGTGGGTGTGTTTAGTGCAAGCTGGAGGGGTTGTTTCACTTTTCCGCATTGAGCAATCTTCTGACTCGTCAGAGAAGCCCGCAATCTACCCAAGAGCCGTTCGATTACAACGTATCAGACGTCAGGTATCAAAACACAATGTTATGGGTGGCCTTGGGAATTACGATAGGACAATCACACAAGTAGCCTTCTCTCCAGACAGCCAGATGCTGGCCGTTGCGGACCTAGCAGGTTATATCGATACGTGGGTTCTTAGTCACCAAAACCAGAAGTCAGGGAAGCTTGAAAGGGGCGCAAACGGTACTCAAGGAGAGACAGCTCCCGATGACGGTTCCTCAGACAGTGATAGTGATGAAGACAATGGAGAAATGAGAGGAGGCATTCGATGGAGGCAAAATCTTAATGCCTCGTTGATTCCAAAACTCCATACCCCTCCGACAGTCTTGTTATTTTCTAAACACATTCCCTCCAAAACCGCAACAGCAGACGGCGATGAGTCAGACGACTATACTTTACTAGCTGTTACGTCCAAACCTCAGATTCTCCTCATACATCCGACCCTCGGATCTCTCACCTCATGGTCTCGGCGCAACCCCATCACAAGATTCCCCCCAGAATTTAGCGACATTCGAGATCCTATTAAAGGAGCGCTCTGGTCAGACGGTAGGGTGTGGCTCTACGGAAATACATATCTCCTAATGATCGATACAACACAAGACTTAGCGGAGTCAGCTTACGAGGGACGGGCAACAGGGAATGAACTAGCAGCACAAGGAAGGAAACGAAAGCGAGGTCCGGACAGTGGCGCCGGCAATAAGATGACAATCGGGGCAGCAGGTCCTACGAAGGTATTGCGTCATACTCAGGGCGGGGAGATAGAGGAACTACCAATCGACAGGCCTGTCCTCGATCCAATAGATGAGGACGACACAAGTCCGGCTGCAGGGGATAGCGAGAGCGATGAATCTGATGACGAGGTCCAGGGCGAATTGGCGCTTCTTCGAGACACCCAAAGCAAGACTTCCCGAGAAGCTCAGCCAAGCCAAGGTCCTGCCTTTTGGTATACGTTTAAATATCGGCCGATATTAGGCATTGTGCCTCTGGGCGATGGGACAGCACGTCAACAAAATGGAGATTCCATGCAGGTTGCATCGGGCGGGGGCAAACCAAAGGCGCTAGAAGTCGCCCTTGTTGAAAGGCCATTATTTGAGGTGGATTTACCTGAAAGGTACATTGGGGAGGGTGAATTCGAGCGTTGACACTCGTAAATATAAATTACCGATGTACAGTTTAGAATATGTGCTGCATTTTTGTGAGTCATGTCTCCGGTGCTTTGAAATATAGTGTAGCATACTACAAATCTTGGGTTCTTGAATAATTCTTAGAGTTTCCATTACCTTTCGATGTTTAGTGACTAAAAGGGAGGGACATCACCAGCCACCGTCATGATGACACCAGCATCTGCTATTATTCCATCTATATGCATGGCTTACTCGCCAGTCCGGTTACTTACATATGGTGGCTACTATATGGTACTATATGGTACTATATGGGCTTCATTCTACAAGGAAATAACCCTTGAAGGCTTTGTTTGAAATCTCATAATCTCGTTGGCCCGTTTTTTTCTTTGGAATTACTGCACCAACGTGAAAACACTCATTAAGATAGATATTTCATAAGCGGGGTGCCTCTCTAGTATAGAGATACCTATTCTCCTATTATAAGGAATAATCTATGGTCAAAGAAATAGACCCGTGTACTTAGCTCCACCCTGCTGCGTTTTCCATATGCTAGACAGCTGGGTACTACCTAATATGTTGAGTGGTGTAAGCTAGCGATCAGCTAAAGAGGAAATCCGACGAAGAACTTGAAGAGCGCGAAGCAAGAGCCGAGAAGACATGAAGCGTATTACGAGTACCTTGGTGACGCGAGAATTGCCGAACTGGAGAAAAAGAAAAACGACCCAACAGGATAACTGAGACAATTGGGCGCCTTACTGAACGAAGCCTGGTTTGAATCCTTGACTTTAGTTTGCCCGGGTTATTCCAGTCCCTTTGGTGGTGGTAATTATTTCCCACTCTCGCATGCTCTCTATCTCCCTCCGCCCAACGGGAAATTTTAGTCAAACAATACCTTATACCAAATGAGCTCCCTAGTCAAAGATACCAGGCAACTTTCTTGCTGACTGAGTGAAATGCCTATTCCGTAAGGATTATCTTGTACCACCCAACTAAAACGTGAACGAGGGCTGCTGTGATGACCTACTGGTCATCCTTTCTTCCTACTAAACCCTGAAACAACAGGGTAGGAATTCCCATCGCGAGTATTCCGCCAACTTGAAGCCTTACGGCGTCGAGTAATACCTAATACCACAGTTGGGTTTACTCTAGCAGTATGATCAGTGACATGATCTATTACCACTGATATAGAAACTTCTCTTGGGATTCATATATCTGTCTTCATTAGCAGGAATAAATTTCGGCGTGCCCTCTTTTATCAACGCCCGCGAACTAACAAGCAAGCTTCCCGACTAAGAGAGACATAGAGAGAGTATGTACAGTAGCAGTCCCGAATAACCGGTTAGGATTTGATATGGGTCGCCAATACACGCGTACGCTGCGGACGCTCATTGGACGCTCGACTTACTCAGCGTCACACTTTCCCACCAACCCGCACGCAATGCACAGACCGACCCGCGGCTGAGCTTCCGGGTTCAGGCCAGCGTATTCGGCGGGACCCGAAGGAGAAGTGGTGACGCAAGCGTCTGTGCAGATAACAACCAATCTCTGGCGACCCGGCCGACCTTGGGTACACGACGCTGCTACAGTGCATCCTTATCATACCTATATGATGAATATATGAACACTGCCTGCATACAAAGTACTCCAAACTTTCCTCACCGCCAAGCCAATATCGCTTACAGATAGATGTAGGCATCCATCTTGAGAACCTTACACGCTGCCGCTCGGGACGGGCAGTAAATATAGTGAATAATACGTATATTGCCTGATAGACGCGCTGGGAAGGTGGATGGATGCTAATATCATCCCGATAACCAACACAGCCGTGGTGCTCGGATGTGTGCCTTTACCTATCTGAAAGTACATAGTAATTATTCCCTCTTATCTACTAGATTGCTTCACTTCATATATAGAATGAGCCTCCTGCCTGCATAGATAAGGCAGGGAACCCCATCTAGTGATTTTCTGTCTCTATTGTTGGAGAAGTATTACAATTCACCAAAAAAAAACCCGTTACCTACCTACTATCGTGTGTTCGGCTCCCTATTGGTCTTGGGCAACCTTGTGCTCCGTCTTTACATGTAACCCTCGCTATTCGTTCTATTCATGTATATTTGCTCTCCTATAGAAGTAGAAGTGTTCAATAGAAATCATACTAGAATTGTAGTTTAGGCACATCACTCGAGGAATTAGCACATTCGGAAGATGGGAAAAAAAATGTTGTTAGAATTCAAACCAAAACGGTCTATTTATGGTATTCGACGGTAGCAGTAATATCGCCCAATGCATCGTGTACTCAAAGGAGATACACGGGCTGGGAAGTGATGTTGAGAAATCATCCTCGGAACCACCAACGCTCGCGTGCCAACAGGACATGTTTGGAGCTTCTACCGATCGGCTTTAGTGATACACCACAATATGCAAAACACCCACACCCGCCAGTAGCAGACGTCATCCATGAGCGTCATCAGCTTTGTCCAATATTTTCCGGCATGCAAATCCAGAACGCCAAGATGAAAAAGAGAACCGCCTTCTCTCATCCCATTCAAGTCTCCAAAAAAGAAATTTCAATAAAACAATATATGTATGATGCTACCTTGTCCAGGGTCCCTTCCCCGTGACGCCGTTGATTTTGCCCGGTTTATGTATGGATGGCTAAAATGGCTTCCACGGCCATGATAATTGAGAACGGCTAGATGCCGTGAAAAGTAAGGAGGTATCGTAGTAGGTACAAAGGAGGCATACATCGTGGTACAGGGACGAATCGATGCATTAAGTATTAAACAAATGAGAACGAGAGGCTTGGAGGCAGTGAAGGTAGGCCGGCAAGCTAGTAAGAGGATAAAGTCGTGACTTGATCGTTAGGTTCATGCACTGGGGGACTCAGAATCATGAGCCGTCAAACCATAAGGTGTCTATGGCAAGATGCGACGCGTATATGCTATCTCGTAGAATCATGCTGGTAGTTGATATCGAATCATGGGCGGTCCTCGCGACGAGCGTTGGGGTCGTGAGGTGGTTGGTTCCGTCGGCCGTTTTCTCTGTGGGCGGCAACCCACTCCGAGTTGCCAGTCTGTCGTCCAGGTTGTTCGGCGGGTAGCTTCTGGTCGTCGCTGGCAAAAGCATTTCCGTTAAACTGGCCTGGCCGCCGTTGACTATTACTTGATGAGCTCGAAGAGCCTGGTACCATCCTCGTGACGGCCTGCGTGATAGAAGCCACAACATAGCCTCTTAATTCGCGATCTTCTCTTGAGTCCTCCTTTTCTAATCGGAATCGGTCCTCCTTGCTCATATTACTCCGTCGAAGATTTTTAATCTCTTGCATGATATAGAGCATCACCTCTTCGGGACACTTATTTCGTTCGCGAGCATGCTCGGTCTTGCGTACGTATCGGCGGGTAACATCAGTTGCGCCATCTATACTGAAAGCGATGCAATATGACATCTGCTTGCCCCATCCATCGGTATACAGTCGTGGGTTATCCCAGGCTTCTTCGCAGGCATCAACGTGGATCCATCGCTGCTTATGCTCGGAATAGACCTCGGTCCACACTTGGTCCTCCGAGTTCCATACCCATCGTACACGGCCACCAACAGCACGGCAGAGCATACTAAAGCAATTCGCCCATTCACCGCAGCGGCCGCGCCTTGTCTGTAGTAACCGCCAGACGTCACTATACCGTGGGAATCGCTCATACGCTCTGCATGACTGATTTGAACATTCATATAGCTCAACTCTCATGGCGCCACATGCGCTTTCTTCTGGAGTCGGCTGAGTCATGCCCTTCGCAGTAGTCGGCGACAGACACACAGGGCACGGCGGGTTGTTAACCCATGTGAAGAATGATCGTTTGAACCATCTGCGATCGGTAGGTTAGTATCTCAGAGCAATGCTCCAAATAACAGTAGATAGGCCAGGCAAGGAAATACCAACCTTAGTAATGCCTTGATGACACAATCTTGGTAGCCCCATTCAGGCTTGCGACCGTCGCCTATACTCATAGCCTGAGCTTGCAAGACCTGGCTCTCTTCTTCAGCCTCGCTGTAGATTCTATCCAAAGGTATCGTTTGCAGGGCCTCGTCTAATAACCCGGGATTTTCGTACTTGGTCGGGGTCTGTGACAACGAGAGGAGCAGGTTGCGAAATTTGTGTGATTGTTGATCGTGAGGCGCGGGAGCCGTGGGCATTAATGGTAGGTGGCGTAGAGACGAATACGACGGGGGTGTTGAAGGTAAGGCATGGCCTTGACCGTATGATGTTGATGGCCTGCCGGATGGAGTCGAGGAGGAGGCACGGAGGTTAGAGGACGATGCTCGTTCCCTAGGCGTCTGCGATTGGCCATGTAGCCGTTGTAACCGGAACTGCTCAAGGTCATGTAGGCGTCTGGATCTCAATAGCTGTTCGAACTGAATGCGCAGATCTCGGGCCCATTCCTCTCCGTAATCTTCCTGGTCATTGTGGCCAGGGGTGTTAGGGCGGTTAGCCATGATGGGAGGATTCGATACTCGGATCGAGGGCTGGATGCAGTAGTCGGAGACGGGATCAATAGTCGAAAAACGGCGCGAGAAGGCCGGTGATGATGCGAATCGTGGTCACGCAGGAAAGAGGAGACGTCGTGAACCGGCGGATGTGTACAATGAGTGCTTTGCTTGCTTGCTCGCTTGCTCAACCACAAGGATTGCCGGAGGCAGGTAGCCAGGCAGTCTCCCCTACAACTCCAAATAGGCGGGCGACGACATTCGACAGTCCTCCTTCGGCCCTCACCGGTCTACGCAAATGGTGTTTTTTTCGCTTGTCGCAGGCAAATGTCGCTTCGAGAAATGGAATCAATCGACCGATCGCGGAAGTCTATAAAGCTTCTAGTGTGATGGCAGTATACTTGTATATAGGTAGAGGTGGGTTGCAAGTCGATTAGGCGTGATAGGCAGACGTAGGCAGAGGGCGACGGGGGCGACGAAGGCTACGAGGGCTACGAGTACGACAACGACGAAGACGACAACCACAAAGCACGACGAGACAGGTAGGTAGCGTAGAGAAAGATGGGGCGGCGGAACGGGGAGGGGGGACGTAGATTAGTTTTACAGGGGAGGCAGGGAGGGAATAATGGCGAGGTTTCGGTTTTTGGCGAGATAAAAGTCGACGAGATGGACGGGATGGAACCTGGATCTATGAGAATGAAGAATGGGAATGGCCCGAATGGGGGGGTGGGAATGGTGGAACGGGTGGAATGGTGATGAATAGTAGGCACTGAGGTGTAGCGTGGTGTAGGTACCTCCTACAGCACAGTCTCGACTACCTCGCAGGTACCTTGACTGCGCTACGAGTAGGGCAAGGTACCTGGAGACTACCTACCTCGGGACTGTGGGGCGGGCTTCGTTGGCCTGCGCATGTGGTATGCGTGTGCGATGATGAGCCAGGTTAGAAGGTTGCTGGCGTAGGCCTCGCCTGGAGAGTATGTACACCACGCGAGGTACATTGTCATAGGAGGTACCCTACCTGCTCCGGAGCAGAGGTACACTACACTGCACGGCACTAGCGTAGGCACCTACGGCAAAGTACCTACCTAGCACGGAAACTCTCCACCCCCCGTGACGCGCGTCTCTCCTCGAGACTCTGGCCAATCACCGTTGTCCGTATCCACCTTGTCCCTTTATAGTCGGTACCTAGGCATGGTACCTA
This sequence comes from Xylaria sp. Z50, assembly GCA_037356035.1. Lineage (NCBI taxonomy): Eukaryota > Fungi > Ascomycota > Sordariomycetes > Xylariales > Xylariaceae > Xylaria > Xylaria sp. Z50. The sequence continues at coordinate 126,725 of JBAWJU010000078.1, forward strand.
GGCATGGCACCTAGGCATCGAGAAAAATCAATCAGGTCGGCAGGATGCTTTGTTCTCTCATTTTGTTTTTTAGTGGTTTCCCCCCTCTTTTCCTGTGGTGCCTGGTAGGTATATCAAAAAGACGGGTTTGCGCGTCGGGACCTGAGTCTACCGACAATTGATGCGAACAGAATCAATTAAACCTAGCCAGGTACCAATACTGTCGATACATACATACGCTAGGTCTTACATACAGCAGTAGTAGTGTAGTGTAGGTATATATGTAGGTGGGTACGGTAGGTAGTGTACGCGTTGTCCAGCGCCACAACGCCACCAAGATAACTCTACAGGTGTACTATGTAGTTTTGCCGGCAATTTGTCACCGTCGTCGTCGTGTGTGACCATGTCGTAGTGTACGGAAACCTGAATAGTTACATTCTACCGAGGCCCAACAATACAGTTCCCTCCAACGAGACCACATGCGTAATTCAAGACTTTCCGTATCTCGTTGATCTATGTTGTTGATCTATCTCGATGCCCATGCTTTTGCCCATTCATCGGGATTCCATGTCAGGTACACTACCCTACCCAGCTTGCGTGGCTGAGGCGTCGAATCCGCTCCACTGCTTCTACATATGTATCCGTAGTGTAAAAGATGATTGGCGACACAGCCCTCGCGAGGGGCACACTACTGAGAGGGTAGAAACGGCCAAGCCCCATCCTCGCTCTACTACTACGTACTATGTATGTACAGTGGTAGGTATGTACCTAGTGTAATAGCTACCTAATTTTTGGCGACACTTCCTGGTACACATGAACAAGTGTATTGTACAAGTAGTAGATATTGTGTGTAGCTGTGTAGTAGTATTACACCTGGTATTTGACATAAACAACAAAAGGCTCGTAACGAATGCCATCTAGAATACCTATATAGGTATCATAGGTACCCAGGCCGTTGTCACATCTACATGGTGTATAGCATACACATCTAGTATATAAGACATCACCTTTCATCTCTTGGGATTCCTAGAGATCGTGGAGTACGACAACCTCCAGCCGGATAACACAACCCCGAAGAACTAGACCCCCCACACTACCTACATAGTAGTACACCAGGACAGACAGATAATACATAAGACGGTATATATGAAACGCTTTTGCTCGATGAAACTCGGCACTGCTATTGTTCATCTGAAGTCTTCGCGGCCTTCTACTAGGGCCCCGTGCAGTGCAAGCCTGTGTGCTCGCTTCTCTCTCTCTCTCTCTCTCTCTCTCTCTCTCTCTCTCTCTCTCTCTCTCTCTCTCTCTCTCTGTCTCTTTTCTTCTTTTCTTTTTTTTTCTTTCTTCTTCGGTTTCGATACAACGCAACACGCAAGGCTGGCAATTAACGAGACACAGTTGCGTCGCGTGTACATGGTAGGTTAGGAAACTACATAGTAGGTGGACTGATCAGGCTGATCTATATGTCGGCAGGGCGAGGATGACGGCACTAGTGTGTAGCTGGCCACGAAATCGGAAATGGATCGATCTAAGCTACATATTACTTACGACTGCAACCCATAGTGTAGGTATCCTTTGTGCAACCGTACATCTGTAGAATTGTAGACAAACCCCGTACTATGTACGTATCCTACGGGCCGATTCATACACCATCTAAAGCTTTCCACGCGGCTGGCTTTCGTGTATCACCGCGCTCTGCAGTACCGTACGCTTCCAAGTTATGCAACTTGGCCACACAGAGCCTCAACTTTAAATGGTTAAAAGAGGCAGTCTTTTCATTCTCTCTTTCTCTTGCCCCTCTTTTCACTGCTTGTTCTCCCCAGAGCGGACCAACCATAAGCCTTTTACTCTCTATACTATGTACGTACAGACCCAATCGAATAAGACGATTAAGAAGAACATGAAGAGAAAAGAGAAAAGAGAAAAGAGAAAAGGCCAGGGCCAGCCCTCGATGCCGGCATGATTTTACACAATGTTTCTCATGTCTCTTACTCGCGAAGCAACTTAGATAGATATAATAGACTAGTGCAACAGGACTGCCCCAGCATGTGCCCTACTATGTATAAAAATGACCTATGAAAATGGCCTATGAAAATCGTCAAGCAAGCGGTGACGCGTCGCCTGGCCCCTGACAAGAGGGGGCTTGCGTGTCTCGACCAATGGGGAACAACTATACCCACCAAATCTCACCAAGTGCCTACCTACAGGTATGTACCATGTATGTACCCAGGCACATTTGCCCGCCTCTGCCCGGGCACCTAGTGTACCTACACTGCCTACATATGGGCTAACATGTACTTTTCGACAACCCATGCTACGTTGCTCCCGCTTCTTCAACGACAAACGTCAACTGTCAACCGTCAACCATTGACCCAAGAGGCCGATTATATCTGCGGTACAATAGCATTCTCATATTATGTTTTATCGTGGGAGTCCCTGCGCCAGTAACCCACGCTAACGCCACCGAAATCAATTGCTACATGATCCCTGATCACTATGTGATTATGTGCATATCCCAAGCGTTCCTGATTGTGCCACTGGCGATACCGGATCTTTTCTTTTTGCTTTTACAATATTTCCACAACAATACTTAAGTACCTAGTCATGATAGATCGTTCAACATTCAGACGGATACCTATCTACCTTTGTTGCCTAAATAGGAATATCGTTGCGTCACCTTTGGCATCATGCCGACTGGGCCAGGCCAGCAAAAGTCAATCTTGGTCCGAACGACATGTCAACATGATCTAGTCCACGTGTTCAATCGTCTATAGCAAGAGTGATAAGGCTGATAGAACTCCACTATAAAATCACCAGTGGCGTGTGCCTTGGGTACGTAATTAGTCTAGACTCAATTATCTGGTCAATGGGCACCCGTACCGAGACTACATCATCATCATCGCTTTTTAACTTCGCTTTCAGATGAACTACACTACACGTTTACGATCCCACATAACGAGTCGCGTGGGTCAATAACAGACTCGAAATAATTCTCAATGCCTGCTTTTCTTTACACAATTAATTAATTAGGAGTGGGAGAAGGGGGGGAGCGTTGGGGCGTGGGGCGTGGCCCTCTTTGAAGCTCTTCTCAGTAGTGTACACGGGATGCTTAAAATAGCTGATGGCCCTTACAGCAATAATATAATATACATAGTAGCGTACCGTGCAATAGTTCCTTACAGTATGTCCTACACTACGTCCTACACTACATGCACACGCATCTATTCTACCAACTACGTGCTTCTACACTACTCCCTTAGGTACACTAGTAGTGTGTACACTAGGTATAAGAGTTATAATTTTTTCGTCTCTCGATCACATTCACTCGTTAGACGTTAGACGTCCCCGCTCCATCTCGCTTAGGTATTCGGTACCTAGCACGGAGCGTTGCGTGTCACCCAAGTCATCCAATCGCAAAAAACGACGCCTCGTACACACCTAGTATCCACTCCTCTCTCGAGATGTGATGTAAGCACCATCACCCGCTACTCGATGCAGAAGCCGTTTTCGTCTAAACTAGCGTAATGTTCATCGGCTCTTGCTTCGTGGTTTTATCGTCAAAGACTACGGCATCCCGACGGCAGCGGTGAGTAGGGTTGTTCCGGCAGACACTTACTCCGCCTCACCTCGACCTCCAGAAGTCAGCACAGACTCGTCGGTATCTTTTTCATGTGATAGTTCGCTCGGCTGAGACGTATCAGTCGTTTAATATGTTGTGCTTTATTCACTCGGCTGCATTCTATGGTGGGTAGCTACGTTCACGAGACGCCTAGGGGGGCTGGAGCTTTGTTCACCGGGGACTCGTCATCGATTGCTTACGCTATCCTGTTCTGATTGGATAGATATTTAGCGTTGAATGTTCGCGAGTTTGCCTTGTGAGCGGGTCAGGTTGCCATATACATAGAGGTAGCTAAGTCGGCACGGTCTAGGGCGAAGGGAGATCCGAAAACGTAGTTTATTCTATTTCGCCAGGAATTCTATCATTCGCAACAATGAAGCGGGACGTATTGCTACCCTACGATCTCTTTGAAAGCTATACTAGTTAAGCTTCTCTAGCCACAGATATTTCCTCTACCTTGTTAGTTTCCGAGATAATATGCATGCTTTCACGCAGTATGCCTCGAGCCCAAGTTAGTATGAGTTCGACACGACAACCTAGCAGCGATGCTAACAGTATGCACGGCCTTGGAGGGCATCCTTCAAGGCGTTTTTGCTTCATGTATTGGGATAATTTTCCGTTGAGTTCCTTCTAGGTGACACGAATAGCTACGGCCTATACTACTACCCAGCTTACTTCTCACAGTTTAGCTCGGATAAGGAAGTAGACTACATGTAGAGACCTAGATAGATCAAAAATACATAACCATTCATTTTTGCCACCCTTATTCCCCAATTAAACTATGTGTTGTCAGATGTTTACGCAACCGGTGATCTACAGCCGTCGTCATTATATAAACGTCACGCAGCAAACACGGTGTTAGTCACATAGTAGGTAAGATGCGTTACGTGTTGGCAAGGCTTGATTACTACGCAGATACTGTCAGTCGTGCATCTCGAATGACAACTTTGTCGATCAAGGCATGGGGACGACGAATGCTCCTCGACAATCTACGGCACTCGACCATTTACCAGCCTTGTTTAGTGTTGGCACTCTCAATCAAAATATCAATTAAACCCCTGATTCCTATCTTAAGCGGGCTAGTGTTATTTTATTGGTCGTTTCTCCACCGCTTAACTCTTAGTTTCGTCCTGAGTATTTCGGCTTTCTTCCCAGAACTTCATACGCGGAACCTCTAGCTACTCTTGCAATTGTTTTTGTCCATATTAATAAATATTACATAGACGATTCATCCACAATATATGTGTAGTTTAATTTATTAACTATGTGTATGTTCACTTAATAGTTACCTTGCTAACCAATCCTTTACTAATAGACTTACAACCCACTAGGCAAAATCAAGAATGTGAAATTAAACAGCACTAGGAAATTAAACTTCGTGGAATCTTCCATTAACAATAAAACTTCTAACGATACCACCAAAAGTACTTTACTATACTTATAAAAATCGAAACGAAGGCTTCACCCACTTGATAATATTTAAACTTGCAACATAGTCTACGTAAGTTAATAGCTACATCTCACCGTAAGAGTGCATCAAGCATTAGGGGAACAGAATATGGCATCACTCTTAATAGTACATTAGAGAAACCTAGCTAGATATTAATGGTATCATAGAATAATGATTTGAAGGAGCTGAAATTGAGTTTGAGTTATAAAGACTAAGAACGTCTATTTTGCCTAGACCAGCTCTCTTAAATATTGTCAGGGGTTTTATCTCCAGAGTGAAAGTAGGTCACAGGTAGGTCGCAGCTAGGTAGAAGTATAAGGTAAGGACTTAATATTATTAATTCCTAAGCCTACCATAACAAGTGGGAGCGCTCTTCTCCTTATATATACCCAAATAATACGCTAGTCCCACCTAAGTGGATAGCTTCTACCCTATTGCTACATTATACCCTAACAAATATGAACATTTTACTGCCTTGCCTTTGCTACAACCCGATTTAGCATGTATCTTGAGGATATTGTTTAAATATTCATTGGTATTTGTTAACCTAAATTTGTAATATTACGAACCAGACTACTCCTCAATACACGCTTCTAAGACCATTACTTGCCTACTACCATTAAGACTACCTCCGACTATTACACGGTCTAAGCCACACTGTATGCCTTTTATATAGTAGAGATTATTACGATAGTTAGTGCCCGGCTCTCTTCTCAACAAATATGTTCGTCTTAACCATATACTTGCGTTTTGACATTATCCTTGAATAATATCATTGCAATGTAAGGATAAATGATATCGGCTGTTAAGCAAGCTAAAATATGACAACTTCCCCACAGCCTTTAAATAGATGTTAGAGTTATTTTACGGGACCAGTTATTAAAGATGTACCATTAGGACCATGGTAAAAGCATCAACTGAAAACTAAGGGAAGAAAATGCCTACTAAAAGTGTAACCCAAAAGATAACGCCTCATCTCGGTCGAACATATATACATACATTAGACTAAGTAGGGGTATGATAATCCCTTGGAGAAGCTTGGTATACATTTAGAGGGTATCTTGAAACATATATGTATAATTATATTGTACTACTCAGGTTAATTGCCTTGTAGACCATACTAGTCCCTACCTTGTCTACTAAATGTATACCCCTTTGCTCCTGTGCTAACCCGCACGAGAGGAAATCCTCTATGCGACGAGCCTCCTATGCATACTATATATTCGATTTTTAGATAGTTTCAAGTTATGAGTATCTGTCACAAGGCCAAGACTAGGCAAGCCACGCATAAACTTTCCCCCGGGTGCAATAAGGCCCACTAATGGGGCATGTGGCCTAACATACCAGAATGAAGCATATTGTATAATAGATCAGACGGACATAAAATTCCTAGACTCCGGGCTAGGTTTGAAAAAGGCTTTAGACCGTGAGGACTAAAGAGAAGTATTAGTTAAATTTACTCTATTTCAAGCCCTAGACCACTAACCCTTGTCAGTGGTCACAATATCACCTGCTAGCTCATTATATTGCCATTTCCATATTGTCAGTTAAATAACATACCACTTCCACCAACTAAGAGCATATTTAAGCCTTTTAATAGGCTGGTTTTAGTTTGTTGTAGTATCATTACTATTTCCGTAAGCGGGCGTTGCCGATACGTTCCGAGAATTCTTTAAGTACTACCCAAGGTAGTAGTAAAGCTTGAGATACGTCGGCTCGGTTCAGTCACATAAATTTGCTAGGAAAATAATTCATATCATAAGCAGGCCTTGTAACAACAACTAGCACCCCATATACTTGAACTATTATAATATATTAAGAGATGCAATGAGGACAAAAAAAGGTGTCTTTAAAGGTTATATGTCATGAAGAGAGTGACAATGATAGTTCCCGTAGTTTATTGTGTCGTTGCTCAGTTAGTAGAAAATCAACATATGACGATCAAATACGTTAGTGATGAGTTTATTTGAATTTAAAATCAAATTATGCAATTTCATTGCCTCTCACAATTCTACTACTATTTCCTCCCTTGCGTATGCTCAAAAGGAGACGATGGAAGGTAGGTTAAACAAATTAATCCGGTTTGTTTGCGCACTAGTGCATATGTAAGTGGCGCTTCACTGGTCAGCTCTCGTCCTATTCTAACATTATATATAGTTATGGATGACGAATTACATGCTATGGACCTCAGCGGTCAACGTGAAATATCTTGTAGTGATGAGCACATTGAAAATGGTGGATTGTTATGGTTATATTGTTGCATGAGAGTATAGTGATCCCTTAGAATTAAAAAGCCTTTCGAATAACCTTATCTTAGTACACAAACACCGGCTTGCTTTACCCATTACGGTGAGCCTTGCGGCTTATGTCTTAAATTAGGTCAACACCGGGACATTGTATATTGAAGTCTGAGATTAGTTCGTGCGATGCTGTTATAGCGAAGTGGTAATAGTAGGTGGTATAAAATCTCCAGCGCTTCCGGTGTCGAGAAAAGTCTCCTCGTACTGGGCAAGGCCCATCCAGAGGCCCTCTCCTCATGAATCCCATTGTAAGTCTTATCACCAGTCGGGCTTCGCTTTGAACAGGAGGCCCCTTTAAATCTTCCACCCCGGCTTGCCCGCCATAGATCTTAATATTATTCAACCAAGTCTAACCGTACAAACAGAGTAAATTATTCTAAATACGTCAGTGCTAAGTGTGGATTTGTTCCGCGGCATCCGTGTATTAAAGTACATACATTGGAGGTCCACAACGGGCTCGAACGCCTGACGGCTCCGCGTCTCCGCCAAACTCATAGTATTACATCATATTGGAGACTCAGTCGCCCTCCTGCCTAAGCCGTCCGGTGCATCTCCGCGGTCTTCTATTGTTGGGGTTAAATCCCGCGAAGCCCTTATTACCTAACGTTGACATGCGTAGTGCCGATGCCGGGGAAGCATCATTGGATGCTGTGGGTGTAAGTAGGTGACTCATTTCCCCGATGCCACAGAACCACAATGTATCGAAAGGAGAGCATTCTCGGGTCGGGATACTTGCCTTGTTTAGTTGGCCATATCTCTGCTTACGGCTGGAACAATAAAAACCCAACGTGACTCATTTCCTGGAATGCGGCAAAAGTACCGGCTTCGTGTGGGATGGTGTCAACGTCGGGAGCATTTAATTTAAATACAGCGTTGTGTTTCAATGAACCGGTATCAACCCGCAAGTCAACTACCGCAAAATCGAAAAGATGGCACAAATCGATGCGTCCCTAACAATTGACGCGTCAGAGCAAGTCAAGGCTTTGCTTCTGCGCCTACACAACAGCTCCCTCGCCCAAGAGGAAGAGCTAAACAAACCTGATGAGAAATTGTCAACGCTTAAGGCTTTAAAAGCCACAGGCGACGCGGGTGACGCCACTGCACTGGCGGACTACCAGCGTCAGTTTGACGACTTGATGCGGGACAGTATGTACTCATGAGTCGTTTAATTTCCTATCATCCCCCCCGTGTTATATAATTATGCAGACTCTTGAAACCCGCCGTGTGTCAAATACCCATTATAAGCAACAGCTTCTAACTAATAAATTTTCTTGAAGAGATGATAGCCTTGGAGCAGGATAAGGCCCTATTTGTCTACCATCTTTGCCGTGCTTTGTCGGCTACGCGTATCGTCGAAGCAGGCACTAGCTTCGGCCTTAGCACCATTTATCTAGCTTTGGCCGTCGGACAGAATGCGTCGAAATTAGACCCGGAGCAGAGGAAAGCTGCCAAAGTGATCGCGACAGAAAACGAGGCCAGTAAGGCTATTCTGGCGCGTCAGCACTGGAAAGAGGCAGGGGTTGAAGTAGAACCCTGGATTGAGCTGCGCGAAGGTGACCTACGGCAGACATTGGCCTCAAACTTGCCAATGGAAATTGATTTTGTGCTGTTTGACAGTAAGTGGGAGCGCCTTGCATTAGAAAATCCCCCAGAGTGAGCTAACATATGTTTGCTTGTAGTCTGGACCCCAATGGTGGTGCCAACTCTTCGCTTACTGGAACCCAACCTCAAGAAGGGAGCCGTGCTCGTAGCGGATAATGTTACCTCATCGGCCAGTGGTTACGGCGACTTTCACGACTACATTAAAACGCGTCGAAACGCGTACCGTTCCCTCGTGTTGCCATATTCCGGTGGCCTCGAATTCACAATATATGATCCATAAGGCGGGCTGTGACCGGAGAGTAGGGTTAGCTCAGAAACTCGGTCTCGTTTAGATGTTCAATCAGTGAATCGCCATATGGGATTAAGTGTATATTTCATGCTCCACAATGTCTCTCACTTCTAAACTCTTTTTTTCTTTGCAGTATTTAACATTACTTTTACAACGCTGTCAAGGCCTTCAACGCCCGCGCGTGCTTTTGAATGAGATAGGGTTAATTTTCATATAAATAAAGTCTGTTCCAGTTCACCATACTTGAAAATTACCGATTAGACCCCTAGGGAATAGGGGAACCTTGCCAGATTCTTCAATCGACCGTCTGTCTTGACAACAACGCTTCGAGTCCGTGTATGAGATGAGTTCGCAAGTGAGAAGGAGGAAGAGAGAATGCATATATGGGCAAGCTAGATTGCTCGTCTAAGTTTCCAAGTACCGCCGCGAAAAGAATGATTCAAGTTATCTTATTGACAAGGAAACCAAATCATATTACTTATAGCAATACCATATCTCAACCAGCGTGTGCTAGAAGCGTAATGAATGATCTGACCGATTATTCGGCAGGTGAGGCGAAACCGAATCTCCCCGGGTGCCCACGACTAGTAGCATTCCTCATATAGTCGTCCCGAATCGTATTCTCGCACATACACCAACTCCATACATCCGACCTACACCATCTTGGGACAAGACAAGCCCTGATCATTATATTCAGAAACGCGGAAATCAAGGCTGCATCTCACGTTCACGCGCGGCTTCCTCCCACGAGTCTTTTCCCGAAGTACCACCCCTCTTCCCTCCACGAGAGCCAGAACCACCGTTTGAAGAACCTCCTCCGCTGCTCCCTTTGCTGCTGCTCCCGCCACCATTCCCACTGCCTCCTTTCTTCCCACTTCCGCTCTTTTTGCCGCCGGAAGAGCCGCCACTGCTGTAGGAATTTCCCTGTGGGGCGTACATTGCCGGAAGGTTGGACGTTTAAGGGGGGAAATCTGAAGAAATTCCTCGTATGATTTGATAATATGTCCTCTGTAGGTCTGCTTGTGAGGGGAACGAGGCGTTCTCAGCAACCACAATGTCTTATTGGTATATGATCTTAGGGGCTGATCTAGAAGTGCAATATGAAGAAAAGTGATTTAATAAGTATGATTGTAGGCTTCGTGTTCTTAGGTCTACCTGCTGACCCGGACGCTGATGTTCGCTGAAGCTTCTGACCTTGTCCATGACTAAACTCTCCAAAGCGAAGGCTTGAGCTCTCCTTTTATAGATCGTAGAGGAGGGATGCTACCGTCATGAGCTCGTCATCTAACACGCAAACATCAACATCACGATAATCAACGGCTGGCCCCCTGAGGCTGAGTTCGCAAAACCTTACCTACAAGCGTATCATTCGCGTAGGTCTAACAAACGTACCTGCAGCAAAATACACCACGGCACCTGTCAGTGACGGCGACCCAGCCCCCAAAGCGGTATTATATCCGTCAATCGATATCTTGCACAACACAACACGTGTGATGATGGCGCAGCGCCCCTGAGTGATGCTAGCACCCGTGGGGTAACCTGGGGGCGACTTAGCCATATACCTTGTTTATTTATTTACAAAGGAGAAGAAGCGCATGTTCTAGTTTTATTTGTCATCTCCATGAGTATTATAATAATAATAGAATATTTCATATGTGATATATGGTCTGAATACATCTCCATGATAGTGTTTTCGGTCATGAGGTTTGCGGATCTTCATATCGACGCTGTCAATAATGAGCTTCCATTATGTAACTCCCTAGGTCATAATAATACTTAATTGCCCCCAAAGACGCTCAATATTTACCGCGATAGACCCGAACTGCTACCTGGACCAGAGACGGTGTCTCTATGTTGTCTTGAAGTCGAGCCGAGTGCATCTTTGTAATTATCAGGAGCTATTTGCTATATTTTAGACTGCTGCCTGCCGTGGCAAATTACTAAACCTGGCTTTTCTCCGTGTTGGCAAAGTATTCTGAAGCAAGGGTAGCGCCGATAGATTTTGGGGGCGTCATAGCGAGTGCCTGGTGTCTTAGAATGAGCACTCGATATACAATCACAACAGAACAAGTCATCATCCTATCTCTATGTCTATGTCACTGACGTAATAGTCTGTTTTGATTATTAAACCAAGTTTCTTATGATGGGACCACAGTATTAAAGTCCTTCTCACCTCGGTGTATAGTCTTAGAGAGAGTTGAATTTAAGAAAGCAACTAAGGTCCTGCTGCCTTAGCCTGAGCATTTCTCCGCCTCCTATATTCATAGACAAATATGAGTCAAGGTTTTCCATCCAATTATCCTTTAGTCATACCTTTATATATTATTATACTATGTGACTTATGGTATGAGGAATAGTCAATCAAATAGTGATATCCACAGACTTCTCGATGTCTTATTTCCCTACTTCATTTTCGGACTAGGCGCGTGTCCTTGCCCGCGTCACGGCACTATCACGAGAGCAGACGATAGCTTCGCGAAGCCGCTGCCGGAAGGATCTGTAGGGCTTGTATGCTATCTGGGTATGGCGAATTGCGAAAGCGAATGGCATGTCTTCATGTTTGTTTCCTTTGCCATTCTTAGTATTGCGACGGCCCTTGGTGTTGGCAGGCGGAACACGAAATTGGCATTGTGCGGGCTTTTCCAAACTGTCGACAAGGAATGGAGGGACCTGTGTAGTATACAAATGGGCGTAGGTGCGGTCGTTTGGACCATCGGTAAGTAGAGCCTGCCAGATTGGGGCAACACGGTCTGTTGTTCCGCTCGCGGCCTCGCTTTTCTTCAAAAATTCCTTAGAAGACGTGCCGTTTTCTCGCTTTTTATCACACTTGTGGTCTTTCTGATCTTTGCACCTGTTTCGCTGGATAGCTTCCTCCCCGCTTACCTGCCCTTTCCACCAATTCCGCTTGTGTCGCTGTGCCATAGCAATGAAGACACCAGGCATGAAATGTGGATGACTCCATTTGCCGTCGCCTTGTTCGTAGTCGTAGCGGACTGTACATTCCTCCATAGTCATACCCTTCTTGAGAATGCCGTGTTTTCGGTAATTAGACCCGTACCTTTTGTTTTGTCGAAGTGCTTCGTTGATGTGAGTATAGTCGAGATGAACCATTCGCCAGAATGGGGGCGTTGACTTCTGGTAGCTACCATCGATATCGTTGTTTTTGTTGTCATGGTTCCTTTTTAGTTTGGTTCCTAGGCGGTATACGGGGACATTCCAGAGGAATTTGTATTTCTGCGGACCGTAGTATATTGATAGATCCTCTTCTTCGAGAACAAGGAAGTTCTGAAACGGTGAGATGCGCCCGAGGATATTGCCAGTATCAGACTTGTCCACACCGCTAAGCAAGAACTGCATGATTTGCTGCCTTAGGAAAGGTTCTTTGCAGAAATTATCTTCTAGGTAGGAAATACTACCGGCTACGATGAATGACTGGGCTTCGATGAGTTCGAAGGAGAGGGGCGGCGGGGGTAATCGCAGTTGCGGTGGCCGTAGCAAAAGCCGGAGCAGAGGCTGATATTGGTTATTCCACGCGGATAACAACTGGGGTTTCTTCGGGTCCTTGCACCAAAGCCTCCTCAAAGCCCCTTGTGTAGATATAAGTTGTTGCTGTCGCTGTTGCCGTCGATGTTTTGGGTGTCGACTGCATTGGAGGGATAGCGGAGGAGAAGAGGAGGCTTGTTGAGATGGCTGCCATTCAACATGCAGTAGTTTCTCGTGGCGGTGCGTCCAGAATAACGGTGTTGTGTACAGATATGTGTACTTTAGAATGATTTTATCGAGTGGCCCTTTGCCCATAGAAGAAAGAAGGTCGGCGTCGTCAGCATGTATATCCACGGTTCTTCTGCGCTTGCGTCGGTGGTTGTTCTGCGTGTTGTTTAGGGACCTTTCTACTTTTGTAAATACCAATGTGGGCAACGAGGTTTCATGGCTAACTATATCAAGTTGGTCGTAGCACCTAAGAGGACTTGGGTTCGGCTCATCGTCCTCACTATCGCATGGTCGATCAAGTTTTCCCCGGGGTACACCTAAGGCTTTCTCTTCTTCTTTCGCCCGTCCCATTATTGTGCATAAATTGGCACATAAACTGATATGTTGAAGCGTAACGCGATGAAGGAAGTAGGGGGTGTGAAAGGGTAGAGAGGAGGAAGGGGAGGAAGGGGAGGAAGGGGAGGAAGGGGAGGAAGGGGAGGAAGGGGAGGAAGGGGAGGAAGGGGAGGAAGAGGAGGAAGAGGAGGAAGAGGAGGAAGAGGAGGAAGAAGAAGAAGAAGAAGAAGAAGAAGAAGAAGAAGAAGAAGAAGGGCTTAGATAGGTAGGCAAGGTGAGGTCAAGACTCTTACAAAGTGAGGGCTATATGGGTGGGCTGAAACATTCCAAGGGAGAGGGATTGCTATGTAGCTTCATTGGTTGGCTAAGAAATGCATGTGCTTGGCTATCTCTCAATAGCTTGTTTTTCTCTTTTCTTCTCTTCCTTTTTTAGAGAGAGAGAAAGTTAAATACACTGTTGCTTTCCTGCTCTGCCCCCCACTACGCTAATTTCCAATAATTTAAGCTTCCTATTAGCATCAAAGCCGAAGGTTCGGCTACAAGATGGCTGAGTATGTTCGTTAAGTATGTCCGTAGCACCTATATGTTTAGGAATGATCGAAACAACAACAACACAGCAAAATATGCGTTATCCAGAAAAGAATCTTGTTCAATTAGAAGGATATAGTTTGAAATAAAACACTGATAAAGGAACATACTGGGGTATCCGGAAGGCTTTAAACGCCTATGTAGAATAATGAGGAGGCCATCAAATCCAAAGGAGCCATCGAACAACGGAAACAGCGCCTCGGCCTACGCCGAGTATGATCCGTGTAATCATAACGATAAACCAGACATACCACATAAAACCGACAAGAACCCATTCGACGGCCAACCAGCCGGCCCTGCGCACCCAACGGAAACGACGACGTCGTCGCCTCAGCATCTTATCCATGGTATCGACGGCGTTTTTGACCTTGAGACGCTGATAATCCACCATATTATGGCTAACATCATCGGCTTCATCAGCTGCACGGCGAGTCATATCCATAAGATCCATAGCGACGCGATTGTGGAGTGCATCGACTCGCTGCTTTAGGCGTGGCCCTGCGTCTGTCGAGAATTCCGAAGCAGATTTTTCAAATGCCTCGATTGAGCGATCAATACTTTGTGAGAGAACACGGGCTGTCGTTGGGAAAAGTTCCGTTTGCGGTAGACACATCGTAGGTCCCTTACCAGGCACAAAACGGCTGATCTCTGTCCACGGTATGCCCACGGTTTTTATGTCTTGCTCGAAAAGAGGGTGAGGCTCATTTGTGCGGCGGGAAATCTCCATGGCCTTGATACCAGAGCAGATGACCAATGCACGAAGACGTGCCACCTCACGCCTAGAAACGAGAGCATGCTGATACATTGAGGTACGATCGGGAATGATCCAGTTCCGATGCTCAGATACATGTGCCCTGTTCTCTATACGAGGCAAGTGAGATTCGGTGTCGCGAATAGAGTGGATATTCTGAAGCTCCTTTGAGGCCTGCCTCGATCTATTATTCATGGAGTGAGACGAGCTATGGAAGCGGGAATCAGAGTCGGACATATTAGGGTCGATGAAATTTCGAGAATTACTGTCTTCAAGCTCGGATAAGTCGGGTGACGCTTTACGAACATCAATGCGCGGCGGCTTGAGCTGCTCAAAGCGCGGTGATCTGCTAGGGCGTCGCGATAAGACTTGCACTGAACCATCTATTTCATTCGCAGGTTTATCTAGATATCCTGTCGTTGGTTTGAAGTTCGGCATAATATCCATATAATTCTTTATTGATCGGCGATGTTCATGGTGACGTGATGGGCTCCCTGGTGATAATAAAGCCGGCTTTGTAGGTCGGCCTCTCCGATCCTCGCCGGAATCATCGTCCGATGAGTCGGAAGAGTCAGAGTCTTTTTTCCAGATAAGATCCGTCATCTTGGAGACACCACCACGTATCATACCATCAAGTTTTGCACCTCCTTTAAATATAGTCCTCAGTCCGACTTGCTCGTCAGGCCTAAGGCTTAGGCTTCCCACCGGTCGGTGTGATTTATGGCTTTCATTGGTAGCTTTTATAGAATATTCTCGAGTGGAACTCTTAGATCTTGGACGTTCGAAAGGCTGTGTTGTATCTTCAACAGCTGCGGATATGCTAATTGTTCCCGTTGGGTCAATGGGACTAGTAACCCTTTCATCATTCTCGCGATCATCACGATCTCGGCTACGATCCCGAAATATGCTCTTCACTTTTGAAAAAGGCTTTCGAGCTGGGGAGTTGGGGCGACTAGCTGTTGGTGATAGGTCCATTCCAATGGCCGGCACATAGCTATTCTGGTGCCCCTTTGGCGCTATGTCAGATAAAGGTGGCCGAGGGGAATCGAAGTCCAGAGAGGACCGGTAGGGGTGAGGAGGTACTTCCAAACTGGTACGACCAGAATGGATAGATGGGGTTTGATTCGGTTTATCTGATAAAGCTTTGCCCGATGGCTCAGACGCTTCCATATGTGAATTCGTGCGACCATGTCCTCGGCGAGAGATTTGGGGGGTCCGGCCTGGCGTTATTATTCCTGCGGGCAACGGTTTAAGTTGACTGACGTCAGTCCCTCCAGAAATATATTCCTGCTCGTCTTGAGATTCTTTTGCAAGCATTTCGTTCATCTGCTTTTCAAGTAGATCTTTGCCACTAGCACTGATAGTACCATTACGACCTCTTCTGCGGCGATCGCTGTCACTGTCCGATGAATCTGACGATGAACCTCGTCTGAATTTGAGAAAGTCATGGTGAGAATAAATAGAACTACTGTGCTTATGATGCATCCCTCTTAAATCATGAAGTTTCTGACGGGCACGATCTCTTGAGCTTGACAACGTGGTTTCTACGTCTGTCTTTATCGAGTGAGAAACGTCTTGCTCAGATATATCACGACCATCGCCGTCAGAATTTCCTTTGGGGGCTAGCACGGTGTGCGGAAATTCAGCCGCCTGATTAATTGGCTGATAGACCTCTGTCTTGGGGGTATAGATCTTGGTGTAATGTCGATCCTCGATCAAAAATTTGTTGTCATCGTATTCCAGCCAATATACGTCTGCGAGCATATCTGCTGGGTCGATACTCCACTCGAATCTTGGTCTTTTGGGCTTATTCGATGCTGAGACTGGCCTGGGAAGATTCGATACCGGAAGCTGTTGTGCTAGGCACTCATCTGCCGCCGGAAATGATGGTAATTTTGGTAATTGACCGGTGAATGAGGTTGAGGTGACTTCCGCTACCTTGTCAACCCAGTCCGCGACCCTAGGTACATCTCCAAATCCTTGAGCCTCTCCATCTATGGCCTTCCGTTCGCGAGTTCGGATCTTTCTATTTCGGATATATTGAAGTGGGTTGTACGCACGACCTAATCTTCGGTTCTGAGAGCTAGATGTAAGGTCGAGAGGTATACCTGCTGAAATGGGAGAAGTAATAGTGCTTGAGCTGGACGGCCGTGAATGTGCTTCCTGTTTCAACGGAGGTAGAAATACGAGAAGCCTTCTGTATTGAGCCATAAGCTCCAAGTATTCCTTAGCTCTCTGTGCTCGATTAAGCGTCGAAGACGAAAAATGATATGTATAGGTGTTGTTATTATCGAAGGAGGGCTGCAAGGGGCTGCTAATCCTCGGTGTTGGCACAATCCTCGGAGAAAGGTTCCTATCTGCCCTAGGAGAGATATTGCGTGAACTCCGCCTTTGCTGCTGTAGATGCTGCTTAAGGCTACGTCCAGGAGTGCTATCGGGGAGTTGAACGAGACGGGGCGGGATAGGGCTTGAAATATTTCTTCTCGAGGCCAGCCTCCTAGACTCGCTCAAGTCAAGCGCCATAGACACAATCTGGGTCGAGTCAACATCCAAGGGGGCCGAACTCGGCCGTAACGATGGGATCATAGATCTCCGCCGATTGGCCATTTGACTGCGTGGTCTGTCGCCGTGGACATCAACTCGGCCGGTAGATATTTGTGCCGGATGTGCCCTAGCCTTTTCTTGCTCATCTACGACGATATGCGGATCGGCAGGTTCTAAATGGTCGGAATCCTCAGAAGACCTCAACGGGCTTTTCCCTTTGCGATTATCAATAGGGATACGAGATTTCCTTCGGCCGTCATCTCGAGGCCTGTGGCCCGGCCCGGAGCCCTCGTTAAAGAAACTATTCGACAGAAGAAATCCACCGCTCGATCGAGGCTTGTGTGATCGACGTTTTCGGTGTACATCACGATCCGGATTCTGCTCCCCGTGATTGACGGGCCGCGGATCTGAGCCCGAATCTTGGGGGCTATGAGATGACGGCTGACGGAACGTTGCATTCTCTGTCACTGTATCGTACAGAAAACTCGCTGCTGCGCTTGGCTCGCCAGTGTCGTAGCTCCCATAGCTGCTGGAGGATCGTGGGATAGAACTTCTAAAGAAGGGGCGTGTAGGGGCGGTGGAACGAGGGACGGCGCTTGCATTGTGGTCTGTCATAGCGGTCGCGGGCCTAGATACATAAGCAGTTCTCCTGGGTGAGAGGCACTAAGTTTAGCTAAGCTAGAAAGTTAAGCTGCTATCTGTGCCGGGGAACAGAGTTGAGGATTAAGGAGGTAGGCATTATGAATTCGAGCTAGTACGGGAGAGATGGGACAAAAGGAAGATAGCGTAGGTAGACGGAGTTTCGTTTGTTTTCTATAGAGTATAGTAGATGAACTAGATAGGTCTTAGCTGTTTCTTAGCTTGAATACACTTCCGAACCGCGATGATAAAAGGAGTCACGGAGAGATGCCGCAACGCATCTAGACTGGATGCGAAGTTGCAGGTTTCCGTGTTCCGGAGTGGGGAACTTCAGTGGAAAGGGAAGAGTTGGCGTATGCCAAGACTCATGGAGCCGTGGATGCATGTGGATAATCGGGTCACGCAAGGGGGATCTGCACTGGTAGGTGCCTCGCTATTGGACACATGGCTATAACGATATCGCAATAACTGTGATATCGATGCTTACCTAATGCAGGTATCTACCCCTTCCAGCACCCTTTACCTTTTTGTTTTCCTGCCTTTAGTTGCCTTTTATCATGCCTTTCACTTAAATTGCAGATGAAGAAGGCATCTCCTAATGTTAGTAACCGCTAGCAGTCTTGGCTATATGCAGGGTGAGTACCTAGTAAGGAGGTAGGTACCTAATCTAAGGTGGTCAGGTAGACAGAGATACATGCATGAAATACATGAACATCTGCAGAACCCCTAGTTCCATGAAGTGTCCCAACCAGGTACCTATCTGTTGAAGGTCTTTTATCTTACTGCAAAGTTGAAATGTTTATTAAATAGTTGACTAACTAAGCAATACATAAAAATGAGATAAGGAGTTAATCGTGCCACATATATCTCCAATTGGTGAGACTCAGCCGTTTCGGTTACCGTTAGACGAAAATATTATACGCCGTATGTGTCATAGGTCGTTGGCGCGACCCAGGGCCATGGAATTGTGCAAAATTTGCGGCACAGCCTGCCCGATTTCCTCACATGACCACGATATATAAGTAGCAGCGCCAGTGACTCTTAGATCTGAGGTTTCTCTCGTAGATTATCAAACTAGCATCAATTCTAACATGGACCGAATATAAAGACCGTGAGATCAATCACGTCAAGAAACCCCCGACATTATCAAATGAGTACTGTAAGCGGAGTACCTGGGAAGCGGGAGGGTGACGCGACCCCTCAACAGGCTGCACCAATAGCGAGCCCGCCTCCTGCCTATCATGAGTATGGGCGACATCCATCTCCCTTGGTTTTCGCGATCCGTTGCTGACTATCATCTAGCAATTTACCTGTTATGGGCAACCCGCCCCGCGATTATGCCCCGCCAGTGAAAGCCGGGAGCACTAACGGCGGCCCAAGAATCACCCCCATACGCCAACTACGCCGGGTAGAAGGACCCGAGCCAGACTGGGTCAAGTGCCCAATCTGTAAAAAGACGACGACCATACGTAGGGTGTCCGAGCCGTCAGACGAGGCAAAGTATACCATCCCCATCCGCTCGAATTAGAGTCACGGTGCTAAATTTACCAACTAGGTGCCTTGCCCTGTGTTGTTGCTCCCTAGGGACTATAGCTATTTTCAGCCCAAGTTTGTCGGTAAACTCTCCTAATCTATATGAGAAGACCGATATTCATTGCTGCGCATGCGGAAAGCACTTTGCTACTATTCCTCCTGTTGGCGAGGTCGAAATGGTGCGACTCTCTGAGCGCCCTCCGCTACCCCCGGCTATGTATTCCAGATCCGGAGAGAGATAGAAGGTAGGGGGACAGGTTGGTCACTAAGAGGAACATCTACAACTACGGAAATCAATGGCAGGTTCTCGACTGCGAGCTGAGAAAGGGTAATGATCACAGAGGTAGCGTTATTATGTATTAATGCCTTTACTGCGCGATAGATGAGCCAATGATGAAATGAGTTGATACCCGCTGAAGCATGCCGGGAAATTTAACATGCATTGTGATATAGACGCGGTGTATTGTAGGCTTCAATTTGCAGACACTCATATACCGAAGTACTGCTACCAATTACTATGGAACAGGTGCTAGCAATTTGAGGTAAGTAAATGTATTTCAAATTGTTGGTATTGGGTAACATATTACATAGATAGCGTCCTGTCGCTATAGGTACCATTATATTGGTCTCTTAGCGGCGATTAGCCTCCTAGTTTCGGCCATATTCTCGAAATCTAATGGGCAGTGATCTATTGCAAGAAGAGTGCACAATGAGAATTGACATATGTACCCTGTTAGAGCTAAGACGCACTTGAGTAAACCTCCCATCAGAAATAGCCTTGTCTATTAAAAGAAGGGGCAAAATAAAAATATATAACACTAGAGGTTATCGCCGACCTAGTTTCTAATTTAGCCATCATAAGACTGATTTAAGCATAAGAGTTATGATGTTTAGAAACTGAAGCATTTAAGCCATGTTTCGCATCTGGGAATGTGGCAGACAAGTCTGGGAATTACAATCATAAAAAGAATCGCATCATCGATATACGCATTCTACTGTAAAACAGTGAATAACACTTAACTCTATTACAGAGAATGAATACTTATATATCTGCGCTTCTGTCTAGTGATATGAGGGCTCCCGTGATTTTACAATCAAAAGTCTATCATCATATCTAGGTAGGGAATAACCCTTGTTAACATTTTGCCCAATAAATTGGCGTATTGGAGTATATTCGCTAGTCTAGGAGATACGCCACGCGGTATGTATTGGTAGAGCTCACGTTCAATGTCGAGAGCCGAATACAACAAATCTAGCGGTCCGGAAACATCAACGTTCCTAAGGATGAAAGTAGAACTGCCAAACATTGCGCAGATGAAGGCCTAAGAGTTCTTTTGTAATGAAGTTTGTTACTAGGGTATTTTAACAACATAGGTATTCTAACAATGTGTACCCTTCAACTCCAGACGGCCATTTCATGCGTCCCTAGTGATATCCCGTTCAGTTCGAACAGGCCAACCGGCCAAAAGTGCCCAATCCATGCATACTCCATGCAATTCAAACAAACCCATCAGCCAGACAAACGGCTGATTAATGCATAATCCATACAATTCAAACAAGCCCGCAAACCAGAAAAACAGTCCATCAATGCGTAATCCATACAATTCAAACGAGTGAACCAGCCAGACATGCGGCCAATCCATGCAATAACCCAGACAATTCAGACAAGCCAACCAACGATGAGTCATCGCTTCACGCCACATTCCCGAAATCATAAAATCGGGTAAGCCCAATACAATACAATAGTCGAAGTGGTTTGTTTTTGACAACGAACAGGCAACCGTGAGTGCAAGGTGTGTAGTAAGTGCAAATACGCGTGATCCATAGAGTCCCAACCGGCGAAGGCGGGATTGCAACATCGAGAGGTGGCGAGGTGTGTGCGAATACAAATAATTCGCCGAGTACCCACTAATGAAAGCAGGGGCTGCCAACTTCGAGTGCAATACGTGTAAATGCGAATACAAAAAATCCATATAGACTCCCATCCTGCGAAGATGGGCTTGCAATATTAGGTGTGCGCTAACCAGCGTCAAAATTAATCCATCTGCTTCCATTGTTTCTTGAGAGGGCTTGCGACTTTGGGTGCGAATTGCATGCTCTTTCGTCGTGCCGCCATAAGGCGCATCATAACGCTCTGGTCTTGGTCACGGTTCACGAGACCTTCACCAAGAGTGACGAGACCGCTCGATTTGGGAGGACATGTCTGCATCAAAAGTTGATTCTTGTTGAGGGACATATCAACGGAGCCGGTAGGTGTACCAGGCGTGACATCCATCGCAAACTTAGCTACCATTTCAGGTGCTGGTGTTTTGGGGACCGGTGTGAGGACGGGAGCAGAAGTGCTTTCCCAGTCCATCTCGCTCGGCTCGCTCGGTGCATCTTCGTCTTCGTTCTCAGAAGGACTGCGCATCCAAATAGTGGTATCACGGCGACTCATATAATTGTTGGGCACCGTCTGAGGCTCACGTGAAAGGCCCGAGTCAACTTTCATGGGGGTGACGAGGGTGCCATTCATGTTAGCAACTGCCTTGGGTTCCATACTTTTACGTCGGTTATGGCCACCACGGGGGATTAGGGTAGTGTCAACTCGATAATCTTTCTCGTCCAACCATTTGTTTTCCTTCTCGCAGCTGTACGTTTGTTAGTATCAATCTAATTAAGTCTAGGGATGTGTCTCTAAGCTTACTCTAAGACCCAACTAACACCAACGCAGTGGACGATACCGTTGCTCTCGTTGACTTTCTCTAGTGTTCGCTTGCCTCCATCTTTAAATACCACATGAGTTATACCGATCTTGGAAACATCAACTTCTGAGTCGACGGAATGAGTGGGATTCCAGGGCCAGCTCTTCACACAGCGAGCGCCCATTTGGACCAAAAGGTCGACAAAGATTCTACCAGCGTCGGCGCCTTCTGTGGTATGGACATCGACAAATACTGTAGCTCCACGCAAGAGAGTAGGGTCAAGATCAGAACGAGTAGTACGGGCTGGAGTGCCCATCGAAGACCAGGACGCGAATTTGGAAGGAGTAACTGGGGGAAGTTTATATTCCTGATCTGTTTGTTTTCCGAGTTCGACCTGGGAAAAGCGCTGGCTAGGCAAGGTCACGTTGCTGAACGGGCCACTAGGACGCTGAGATGTGACCTTAGACACAGTAGAGCAGTGTCTCTTAACGTTGCGGGGAGGCGAGTCATCAGCTCGCTTAAGGGGCACCTTTGAAACGGTATGGAATTCCCTGGATGCGAGGGGTCTCTTTGGTGTTACTGGAATACGTTCGCTAGTAAGAGCATCTGCTCCGTTGCCGAACAAGGCAGGATCGATAGGAACAGTGTTTTCATCACCATATTCTTGACTTGCCGTTGAGACGGATTCATCGTGCGAGCGCGACAGATCACCCTCTGGAGGGTTGGTAAAAGATGTTTCATCATCTTCCATAACGATTGAGAGATCCTCACTCATGATACCGAGGTCATGGAAGTCGTGTTTGTCGAACTTAGCGTCAATATCGGCTTCCAGGAGTGCCTCCATGGCAGCTTCATTCTCCATATCAGCACGGATTCTCATTTCATCGTCGAAAAAGCCCTTGGCAGCTGGAGTCTCGATAATAGGGTATTCGTTCTCATCAAGCAGCGAGAACTCGTCGTCATCATCCTCCGGTTGTGAGTTATGCTTCTGCTCAGGCTGACGATTCTTAAGAGGACTCGAAGCTCTCCATGCACCTAGTTGAACGGAAAGTGGAGTGTAGCCAAGTCCAGACCCCTTCGAGACGGACCTGATTGCTTTGCTAGCCGCTCTAGCAACACTCGGGGTTATCGTTCTCTTGGACCCTTTGAAAATAGGCGGAGCGGGTGTCATATGAACAGGCATCAATGTGTCATCTTGGTATTTCGTAGTGGCTTTGTTGCTGTTCGCAAGTTCATCTTCCGAGTCAGACATAATGTCGTCTTCCAAATCCTTGGTTCGCAATCCAAACTCGCCTCGCTTTGCTGCTGCTTGAGGGGGCGTCGTTTGGGCTGAATCTAGGACGGCTGATGTTGTAGCAGTTGTTTCGCCCGTTTTCATAGATTGCAATCCAGATTGAGGCTCATGTGGCTCTGTTTCCGGTCTCTGGGGCTCAGGGCTGTTCGATGGAAGAGGTTGGGTAGCAAGGGGGGTGGTTTGAGCTGAATCTGGAACGGCTGATTCTGTAACAGTGACCTCGCAAATGTCCATAGATTGGACCTCAATCTGAGGCTCGTGGAGCTCTGTTTCTGACTCAGTGGTAGGCTCTGGGGCAGGTAGGAGATTCTTCTTAAGTGCCGGGTCAGCGTGTCTTGGCAAGACAGCTGAAAGGCGGCCGGGAAATGGGAGTTGAGGAGTGGGCGATTCAAGTCCAAGGCTATCTTCATTGTCGACTTCTTCAATTGTCTCCAGACCTTTCACGGCTACTGTTGATTCTTGAGGTGAGACCGAGCCTCTCTCTGCACGAATCTGAGACTGCAGTTCCTCCTCACTGATCTCTTTCATGGTGGACATATCATCCTTCGAGGCTTCCTGAGGCTTATTCTCTATCTGTGGAACTGGGGAGCCAAGTAGCTTCATAGGCGACGCCGGACGCTTCGCAGGTGTACTCAACAAAGACACCTTCATGGGTGAGCGGGGAATGCCCACGTGTTCCTGATTCAATTGGAAGGCCTGCAGAGGCATGTGGGGACGTTTTGCAGGAGACTGAAGCATTGCCAACTTGGATGGGGATTGAGAACCCTCCTCCTCGGTACTGGTGGATGGAAGCATAAGCGAGGGAATAGCATCAACTCTCTTAGCCGGGGACTTCATCGCATCCTTGAATGGAGAGGAGGGAGGTCGACGAGCAGGGCTGCTGAAAACTGAACCGAAAGTCGATTCAACCAGTTGCGAGGAATTCTCATCCTTCTGTTTATCAAGGGGTGGAAGCTCAAGTTTTTTCACACCGGTCGGTGGTTTGACGGGACTCTTCATCAAGGGTTTAAGAGGAGTCTTCTCGTATGTAGCAAGCTCATCATCGGAGCCAGCATCTCGTGACAAAGGTCGATTCTGACCATCCTTCTTAGGGCTGAGAGGCTTCTTCTCTGTCGTATCTGTAATAGCTGCTCGTGCACTAGCCCGCGTCGTTCTGCCCGAGACAGTAGCAGGCTTGCGGACGGGTTTGGCTTTCATGCCAGTAGCTGGAGTCTCAGTAGTCTCCGTCTTGGCCTTTGTTGCAGTTTCGGGTAACACATTCTCCTTCTCTGGCTCTTCAAAGGTCACAGTCTTCTTAAGAATACCGGTAACTTTGGTAGTACGAGAAACGGCTGACTTAAGACCGGGAGTAGGTGCAGTGGTATAAGTAGTGGTGATAGTACCAGCGGCAGCACGACCACGAGCCGTCTTCTTTGCTGGTTGCTTAGCGGCGACATCAGTATCACCGCCATCTTTGTTAGTGGCCTTTCGTGCTCTTGTATTTGTGGTTGCGGATTGTGTCTGCTTCTTAGGAGCAGAAGATACCGCCGTGGACTTCTTGGGTCTACCACGTGTGGGTCGAGTAATAGTGGTTGTGCTTTGTACATTCTTCTCTTGTAGTCTAGGTTGAGATTCAGACTCAGATTCCGAATCGGACTCGGGATCGACAGCCTTCTTAGCTCGTCCTCGCAGCTTCTTTGCCGGCCGATTCATTGTATGTTGGGTGCTGTCGTCTTTGGACAGGTCATCCTCATCATCATCGCTATCAAAAGCTCGGACCTTGCGCTTCTTGGTTGTAGCGGCTGTAGTAGCAGCAGCTGTACTAGTAGTAGTTGTGGTAGCGGCTGTAGTAGTGGTTGTAGTGGTATCTGTAGGAGTAGTAGCGGCAACGGTAGCGACATTCATAGCAAGAGCTGTAGTAGTAGCCTTTGCAGTAGTCTTCGCAGACGGCTTCTTCGCCGCTGGTTTCTTCGCGGCAGCAACGGGTTTCTTCGCGGGAATGGGCTTCTTTGTAGCGGCCGGTTTCTTCGTGGCGGCAGGTTTCTTTGCAGACGCGGTAGCAGCTGTGACCTTGGTAGCCTTGGTCACTCTGTCCGACTTGGCTGTTTGGGGGCCTAAGGTGGCCGCAGTAGCGGAGGCCGCAGCTGCCCTCGAACGCGTCATGCGCTGGGGGGGGCTTGCAGACCCCATGATGATGGAAAGATCAATGGCAAGAGGAAGTCAGGATGAAAAGTTGAGATGGAAATGAACTCAGAGAGTCAATGAATCGATTGCAAGAACAATTAACGTGCTGGGTAGTTGACGCTGTCAAGATGGGTGCAGATGCCTTGTTGACAACAGTTGTGGTGTATGCAGTTGAAGTGGCTTTCGATCACGATGGACTCGGAATTGACATGGACAAGGCTTTCTTTTCGTCGCGTGTTTATGTTTACCGGTTATAGCTCCACTTACCGCTTTTGTGCTGTTGTCCCTCCGACAGAGTGCCCCTCTTTCTGGATCACCTATCTAGCCCTGCTATCTGGTTGGTCAATCCCCACTTGCTCTTTCCCTTCCTTTTGCTCTTTCCACCCACTAAGGTTCACCTGCATACTGATGTCACCTACCGTTACATGTTGAGGAAGGCACTACGGTACATATTGACTTTGGTAAGGAGCCAAAATTTAAGGTGTCCGGTCGATCACATGCCAAGATTACGTAGCTGTCCCGTCCAGGCCACATCCCAGCTTACATAAGTAGGTATATTTTGTACTTGAGTACCTAGGTACCTCTGTAAAGTCCGTAAACGCAGGGTCCCTAGGCACTTGAGCTTATAAGGTGGAGAGGCTGATGAGTTGTATTGAAATTGGAAGTCGTGCATAAAAATCACAGCGAAGTCTTCTGCTCAATCATTCATTATCGATTATATTGTCCTAATAATTCAAGTAAACTTGTAAACAAATATCTTCATGACACTTTGGCCTTTTGTTGTTTGCGCATCTTCCAAGCCTTGAATTCTGTAAGTAGACCCATAAGCAGGGGAACTCCCACAGGACCCAGTAGAGGTAGATAGACAGCGACTTTGTGTTCGTCGGGGAAATAAAGCTGGCCAACCATACTCTTCTCGAAGAATGCTCGTTCAGCCTCCGTCTCTGCAATACGTGCATGTTTAAGGCTCTCCGTACTTCCCAGGTTCGTACATGCTAGTTCGAGATGATGTATCGATTTGGCTACGCCGTCCGCGACTCTTGACGGGATTGAAATACTGGGTAAAGCCAACGATAGACGTGCTAGAGACCCTAGAGACGACGATGCACGTAAGAGCATATCAACGGATCTGACACGGGTAAGTGTCGATAAACGCATCGGCAATGAACCTGACTGTGGGGTACCGAGGAGAGAGAGGAGATGGGATGCAAATGTCAATACGGGCTGTTTCAGGAATTCTGCTGACACATGAGTTGCCGCAGGAGGCGAGAGCAGGTACACGGAACCCCATTGTGGGACAAGCCACGACTGGGACGTCTCTTCTCCTGAATCTAAGCCGATAGTCTGGTTGCCCATGTATATCACGAAGTTGATTGTCGGTGCACCCCCTATCGACGGCGACAGGGGCCATTCGGCAGCATTAATAAAAGAGGACAGATCCTCCTTCGTAAGAACCTGCGACTGTACACCGGGTATCGCGTACAGCTGAACTTGGGTATCGATGGTAAAGTTGTGAATGGGCTTAAGCATGTCCAATACAGGTCTCATATACCGATCGATAGCCGAGTCAATGTCCCAACTACTAGGAGTTGAGCCACTCGTGAATAGTGAGAATGTCAGATGGTATGTCCCCGAGTATTTCATCGACCGCGTCATTCGTTTCGAGAGGGACTCGTCAATTCTGTCGTGTGAGACTTGCGGCCGCTGATCCGAAGCTATAGTTGATGTCGCAAGAAAATAAGACATAATAGCCTGCTCTTCGGCGAAGGTTTCACGAAGTTGAGCAGCGATATATGTCGCAAGTTGCAAAGATTTAGTCTCCGGGGTAGGTTTTAAGTTAGAAGGATATGTACCTTCGAAGATGGGTAAATGCGCGTGGGGAGAGGAGGAGGGTTTAAATGAAGCAACATCGCCCGGCGTCAGTCGTATCACGAGTGCATTGTTCTCGTGGCCATGGGGTAATCTAGCGTCTTCTAACGCCGTTTGTGAGTTAGCCTCGAGCCGCAACCGGTGGCTAGGAAAGTCGGGCATCGCATCGAGGGCGTGTTGAGTGATGGAGATTAAGCTCTCGGTTTCTTGTTCGTTTAGACTCGGAGTCTCGATGACGATTCGAATAGGGAATACTGGACTGCATAACTGTGTATCGTGTTAGCGTCGATGAGAATGTTCAAAACTTGTCGTGTGCTGACCTTTCCATCAGCCCAATCTGTCATCTGGTCCAAGGGCAGATTTGCCCGGTAGATGGTAGTCGTTTTCCACCATATCGGAAGCCCCAAGCACAAAACGAGTAGCCAAAAGGATGCGATGATGAGCGAACGCCTAAAGATGTGTGATTCCTGCTCAGGAGGCGGGGACTTCAGCTTCGCTGTCGTCGAGCTGGGGCGGTGCCCGTTAGGCTCTATAGTTGTAACTGTGGCGGCGTTCGTTATACTGTTGTCGCCGTCTACTTTTGCATTTATTGGGGCCGTCGTCGCGTTGATGTCAGATATAGTAGACCCATTTTTGAGGTCCATAGTCATTGGGGCTGAAGACATGACACCTATGTAGAACTAAAGCCCAGCTTTCCCGGCACCATGGTTCATACAACGAGTGGATCGCTTCGATCGTCTAGGGAATAAGAAAGTGTAATGTAAATCGACGCAGAGACGTAGAGACGCAGAGGCGCAGCAGGAAGTCTATTACCGATTTTCTGCGTCAACCTAAGTTGCTTTGGAGCTATGTGTTGTGCCCGTCTGCTGATCGCAATGGGGGCGTAATGATGCCAGTCATCGACTGTCTCACAATGGTCTAACCATTAGGTGCATTAATATTGTTAATGCAATAATGCCATATTAATCTTTGTACGTATGCCAGGAAAAAGCACATGATATATATAGTAACCAGAGTAAATTGCTAAATATAGAAATTATAACCATAGATACCTAATTCACCAAGTAGTCTACGCTTTACGCTCGCTTTCTACCTAGCCTTCTGGCTCCTTACGTATTTACAAGCAGGTGCTTTGTTCAAACAGTGCTACCTATCTGCTCAAGCTGTTACACATCTCCACCTCGAGTTTACTGCTACCTAGAAAGTCGCTAGAGCTAAGGATCGGCCTGGTTGATGCGCAGTGCTTACGGGGTGGCAATACTGCTACATTGCCTAAGGTATCCCTTGCTGCCGACCTACCCAGCCGAGATTCGCTTATGTGGTGTGGATATATATGGGTATATATGGGTGTGCTTCTGTCTGCGGATCCCTTATAAAGTACTAGACCTAATGTATTAGTATTACTTTAGTGCATAAGTTAGTTATATAGTTATAAAGTTGGTTAATTAACTATATAAAGATTTTAATAGTATGCTATAACCTATATGCTATTTATATTTAATATAATAAGTTAGTATTTAGTATATTTATTATAATAATTATAATAAATTATTTATATTATATTAAATATTATAATTACTTTTTTTTTTAAATAACTATTTTTAATTATTATAATTTGTTAGGTGGCTAAAGGGTACGATATTATATATAAACAAAAAAGTAAAATAAATAGCTTTTATATTAATTTATTTTTTATTTAAGTATAAAAGTAAAGCTTTTATATACAGAATTTTCCTTTAGTATAAAAATTTTGTATATATACGCCGCTTTCCTAGTTAGGCTAAAAAACTAGTATATAAAGCTATTTAAGTAGCCTTATACGCAAGTAGCTTTATACGTATATAGCTTTATATGCAGTTAATACTATTATTATAATACTAGCTTTTTTTTTTTTTTAACTATAGTATATTTTTATATATCCGTTTTTAAATTTAAAAAATAAAAAATATAAAAAAAGTTCTAACTATAGCATACAGTAAATCTGTAGCTAGTAAAATTATCTAATAGCATATTAAAATGCTGTTTTTTTAAAAGGCTTTTTTTTTAATAGCTTATATTTATATATAAAGTATGCTATAAAATAGCCTATATATATGCAAAAAAAAAAAAAGTTAAGTTGTAATTGCTTTTTATATGCATTTTTTTTTATATAAAAGTACCTAGTGCTAAATTATATAAAGTTATTTATTTGCTTGCGTATGCTAAATAAAACAGCTTTTATACTGTTTTTTTTTTTTTTTTTTTTTTTTTTTTTTTTTATATATATATATATACTTATATATATATATTTAGCTATTATTTAAAAAGTTATATTAACTTAAAATAATTATGCAGTAGTAGCAGTAGTAATATTATTATTATTAGCAATTATAGTAATAATAATAGCAATACTATTATTATTATTATATATAAAGCTATTTGCAATTTTATTATTATATTAACTAAAGTATAAATATTAAAAATATAATAGCTGCTTTTGTTTTTGCTTTTGCTTTTGCTTTTATTTGCTTTTGCCTAGTTTTACCTTTTTTAAAAAGTATTTAGTAGTTTTATAATTTTATACAACTTAAAAACAAAGGTTATACTAAAGTTTATATACTTTTAATAAAAAGCGTAGCTTATAAAGCTTTAATATTATTTTTTTATATAAATATATATATATATTTTTTATTTTATATAAGTAATTTATAATATGTTATTATTAGCTAATTATATTTTTTTACTATATAATAAGCAAAAAAAAATATTATTATAGCTACTTTGTTAATTAATATTATTTTTTAGGTTTTAGCTTTAAATATTTTTATAAATATTTAAGCTAAGTTTATTTAATAAAAAAGTTATTTTAAAGCTATATTAGTTTAAAGCTAAAAAAAAATAGCGCTTTTGCTATATTTAAATAGTTTTTAAAGTAGCTGCTGTTATTATAGCAGTATGCTTTTTTAAAATTGTTATTATATGCCTAGGTTTTAAGGCGGCGCCTATAGCGCGTATATTTAGCGCTTTTATAAAGCAAGATGCTTAAATTATAGTTAAAAAAAAAAAGGGGGAAAAAAAAGTTGTTTTAGTTATATAATTAGGCCTTTTAAGGTAAGTTAGCCTTTTAGGGTATAAATTTAATTAATGTTTTTGTTTTTAGTAATTTTTTTTTTTTTAATGCTTATATATAATATATAACACTTATATATAATATTTTAATACTTATATATAATATCTAATATTTATATATAATATTTAATATTTATATATAATATTTACTATTTATATATAATATTTAATGCTTATATATAATATTTGCTTTTTATTTATTATTTTATTATTAGCTACTAATTATTATATAAGCATACTTTTTATAGTTTTTTTATAAGTGCTTTAACTTATATAAATAGCTTATTTATAAAAACTAGGTGACACAGACAGACTAGGGGTGGCGCTGCGCAGCAGCGCCACCCAGCCACAATACAAGCCACATGGTAATTCGGATAGATGACTCTGACATAGTCAATAGCTAAGCTATTGACTATGTCAGAGTCATTCTATCCTCATCACCATTTTTACTCAATACTACACTACCCTTAGTAAATTTTACTACTAGGGTTTTTAAAGCTTAGTTTAAGGTTTGTTTTATAAATATATTTATAAGGTTATTTTTATTATTAATTTATTATACTTTAGAAATTTTTTTTTTTTTGTATAATTTTTAAAAAAATATAATATTAATTATAAGTTTTTTTTTTTATATTATTTTTAGTTTAATTAAATAGTTATATAATAATTTTAAATTTATATATAAAACAGCAAGTATTAAAAGTAAATATAATGCTTTTATAATTTTTTAAAAAGTTATATAAAAAGCTATAATACTATTAAAGCTATTAATTATATTATATAGCTTGTTAGCTAAAACGCTTTATATAATATGTTTATACTTGCTTAAGTTTTAGTATATAATATTTTTTTTAATTTTAAAATCTAAGTTTATTATATTTTTTATATAATTTTTAACTGCTAATATAATAATAAAGCCTAATTAAAAAGTTATATCTATATTATTTGCAAATAATTTATTAGTAAAAATAAACAGCTTTATATAATAAAAGTTAAAAAAAATATAAGTAAGTTTTTTAATTAGGTTATTTTTTTGCTATTTAATTTATTTGTTTAAGGTTTTAATATTATATAATTATAGTTTAGTTACTTAAGCTGTAATAATAAAATTATATATAGCTTTTAGTTAGCATATGCTGCTAATATATACTTTTTAAGCTTGTTAAAAAATATAAGCTTATGTAGATTTTTTTATATAAGGCTTAACTTTAGCTAGGTTTTTAGCTTAACTTTTTTAAATTAATATAATACTGCTTTTATATAAAAAAATTTTTCTGCTATTAAACTTAATTAAGTAGTTAAAAAATAGTATTTTTTTTAGCTTTATATAAAGCTTTACTTTTTAAAGTTTTTTTTTTTTATATATTAAAAAACTTAGTATTATTAAGCTTAATATATTATTTATTTATATTTTTATTATTTTAAAGGTATTTAAGCTATTATATATAATTAATAAATAAGGGTTATATATAAATACTTATATTTTAAGCTTTTTTTAATAATGCTAATAATATGTTTTAAACTAATATAGTTTAAATTTGGCTAAGCTATATAAAAGTTATATAATTTATAAAATAGTTTTAAAAAAGTACTTATTTTTTAGTTTTAAAAGTAAATAGGTATATATATTACGTAAAAATATATTTTTTAATTAAATATAAGCTTAAGTAATATTTTTAAGCTTATATAATACTTTAAAATCTTATATAAAAATAGGTCTTAAGGCTAATATTAGCTATTAGCTTATTTGCTAAATTATTAGTAACTAAATTAAAATTATATTTTTTTTGGCATTATTATATTTTTATATAACTAATTTTAACTTTTTATATAGCTTAATATTTTTTTTTTTTACTTTTTATATAAGGCAGGATTTAAAAATGTGTTTTTTTTTATATATATTTAAATTATATATAATAAACTTAAATATATTTTATATAATAAGCTTATTAATTTTTATTATGTTTAATTTTTTAAATAGCTTGCTTAATATTATAATAATTTTATTTATATAAAGCTTAGTTGCTAGGTTAAAAGCTTATTGTTTTTTTAAGGTTAAAAAAGTTTGCGGGATTTAAATATTATATAATAGGTATATAGTAGGTTTTTTTTTTAGCTAGCTGTGTTTTTTTTATATAATTGCTAGCTATACTAGTTATATGTTATTATTTTTTATATTTTTTTTCTAAATATTTTCTATATAATAATAAAGTTTAACTTATATATATTAAAAGTATATAAGTTTATTAATTAAAATAATAATTATATTAAATTCTTTAATTGTTTTAATTTTATATAGTTTTTTTTATTTTTTTTTTTTTTTTATATTAAAACTTTGCTATATAAAAAAAATATAAGTATATTATGCAAAAATAGTCTGTTTTTTTTTTTTAATTATATAATTAATTTTAACTTTTATATAATTTTTATATAGCATTTTTATTGCTTTTTAAATAGCTATTACTTTTTATATAAGGCTTAAAAAAAAAAGAAAATCTTTATTAATATATAAATATACTTTAAAAACAAAAAAAGTTAGTATAAGGCTATTTAGTCCGACTATATTATTTAATACTTTAACTGCTATTTATAAAATTAACTTATTATTTATTTATATATTAATTTTTTTATAAAAAATATTATATATATACTTAAATAGTTTATATGCTTATTTTATTTTTTTAATTGCTTAGTATATTTTAATAGGCATTTTTTAGCATTATATACTTATTATTTTAGCATATTTTTAAAATTTGTTTAATATAAAGTTTATTTTTAGGTTATATATAATATTATTAAAAAGTTTTTAGTAAATATTAATTTAGCATTTATATAATATTTTTTATATATTTTATATAAATATTAATTTTAAAAATATAGCTATTTAAAATAATATTATAATATTAATTATATATAATATATTTTAGTTTTTTATTTATATAATATTTATAATTATTTTATAGTTAAATTTATAGTTGTTTTTAATTATAAACTTAAAGCGGCAAAATATTTTATTATATATTTAATAATAATAGCAAAATTTCTAAATTTTTTTTAAAATTAGTTATTTTATTTTATATTTTATATAAAAAAGTATTTTATATAGCTTTTTTATATAAAAGTGTTTAAACTGCTTATATAAACAGTATAATTTAGTTTTAGTAAAATAGCTAGCTATTTTATATAAATTAATATTAAAAAAAAAATGTTTTTATTTATATATAATAAGCATAATAACTTTGTTTTTTTATATAATAATATTTTTTATATTATTAAAATAAGCTTTTAAACAGTTTATATTTTTTAATAAAAATAAAAATAAAATAAAAGTATTTAGTATATAAAATATTATATAACTAATTTAAATATTAATTTTTATTATATTAATTAAAATTATTATATAATTTTTATTAAAGCTAACTTTAGCTATTTTAAAAGTTTATATAATTTTTATAATAAGGTTTTTTTATATATATACTTTTATTTATAGTTTTTTTATAGTTAAAAATTTTAAAGCATTTATATTTTATATAATACCTTAATACTTTATATAATATTAATTATTAAGTATAAATTAATTTAAAAGTTTATTTATTATTATAGCTTAAATATTTTTTTAAGTTATATAATATAAGAAAATATTATTTATAATATATTATGCTACTTTTTTTTTATATATATTTAAGTTTTTTTTTTTTTTATTTTTATATAAGTTTAAATAACTTTTATATTTAATAAGGTAAGCAAAAAACTCTGCTAAAATAAGTTTGTTATTAAATATTATTTTATATATATTAAAATATTAACTTTTTATATAAGCTTTTTTTTAAAAAGTATAGTAAGTTAACTAATACCTTTTTTTTTAGCAAATAAAGCATTTTTTATTTATATATATATTTTTTTAAAGGTATATATTTATATAATTTTAGCTAAAATATTATTTTTATATATTTTAAAAGTATTATTTAATATTTTTATATTATATAAGGTAGTAGTTAGCTTAATTATATTACTAGTTTATATAATAAATATTTTTTGCTTTTTATATAAAGTGTTTATTTAATAGGTTTTTTTTAACTTAAAAGTATATATAAAAGTTAAAAAAAAAACTTTTATATATAAGTTTTTAAAAAATAAGTACTATTTTAAATTTTAAGATATTTTTATATGCTTATATAATAGTTATACTAAAATATATTTTTTTTATATATTTTGCCTTAAGTGCTTTTTATACTTTTAATAGCTTGTTAATTATAACTTTTAATATTTTATATAAAAAAAGGTTTTTTTTTTACTTATATATTTATATAAAAATAATATTAGTTTAATTAGTTTAATATTAATTATAGTTTATAACTATATTAAAGTATATATTTATAATATTATATGTTTTTTTTTATATATAATTAAAGCTAATATAGTATATATAATAGTTTTTTATATAATTAGTTAAAATAGTTAAAAATATAATATAAAACTATTTTTTTATAATTTTTATTTTTTAGCAGAAATTAACAAATTATTATACCTTATTATAAAATAAATTATATAGTTTTTTAAAATAATTTTTTTTTTTTTGCTATATTTTTAAAAACATTTAGTATTTTACTATTAAAATAATCTTATTTTAAATATTATATATAAATAAAATCTAAATCTAAAATAAAAGTACTTTTATATTTAATATTATATAAAATATTAGCTATTTAAAAGTTTGCAAAAAGTTTTATAAAATTAGATATTTTACTATATATTAAAAATATAGCATACTTTTTATTTATATAGCTAAGTTATATATTAGTATATTAAATAAGTACTATTTAATTAATAAAAATAGCTTTTAAAAATATACTTTTAAAGTTTTATTATTATATAGTAATATATTATTTTAATTAGCAGGTTTTTAATTTTATATATAAAAGTCTTTTTAAAATTATACTTTTATTACTAAAATAAATATAATAAAGCTGGCTTATTATATAAAAAGGTTTTTATTATTAGTATTTTAGCTAAAAAGTTGCTAACTTAAAATAAGAAAATTTAATTATATTATTTAAAACTATTATATAAAAAGTTAAAGTTTATATACTAAAATATATTGTTTTTTTATAAGTTATATAAAATAGTTTTTTTTTAAACATTTTATAAGTTTTTAATTTAAAATACTTTTTATATAAAAAGTATTATAAATTTATATAGTAATCTTACTATTAATTAATTATATTTTTTATATTTTATTTAATTTAAAGTTTTTTGTTAATATTTTTTAAAAATTTTTTAGTTTATATAAAAATTAGCTATACTTAATATATAAATATACTACTTATATATTAATTTTTTACTAAGTTATTATATTAAAGTTATATAAAATATTATTATATATATAAAAATTAATTGTTTTTTATATAGTAGCTAATAAAATGCTTATATATTTAGCAATTTTTTTAGCTATAAACTTATATAAAAAGTTAAACAAATTTATAAAAGATTGCTTTTTTAAAGCTTAAGCATTTTTATATATTTGCTTTTAGCTATTATATAATTAGCTATTATCTGCTATATTTAAAAATATATAAAATAAAAAAAAAGTTTTAATTATAATATAAACTTAGGTATAGTTTATATAATAATAGTTAAAAAGTAGCATAATTATATGCTATTAATTAAGCGTTTATATAAAAGCTAAACTAAGATATAAAATAAGTAATTAATTTTTTTTTTTTATTAATATTGCTAAAAAAACTAAAGTATAATATAAAATATATAGTTTATATAACCAGGTTAAAATTCTATTTTTACTTTTACCAATCTATATTTTTTATATTAAAAATATTAATTAATATTAGGTAGCTAAAAGGTATAATATTATATATAAACAAAAAAGTAAGATAAATAGCTTTTATATTAATTTATTTTTTATTTAAGTACGAAAGTAAAGCCTTTATACGTAGAATTCTCTTTTAGTACAAAAATTCTGCATATATATGCCGCCTTCTTAGTTAGGCTAGGAAACTAGCATACAAAGCTATCTAAGTAGCCTTATATACAAGTAGCCTTATATACATATAGCTTCATATACAATTAATACTACTATTACAATATAATTAATATTTTAATACTTTAATTAATTAACTAATTTATACTTTTTTTACTACTTATTATATTTTTATTTTATTTTATTTTAATATAATTTTGCTAATATATTATAAGCTTTATATTAAATATTTATTATTATTATAAGCTAAAAATAAGTTGTTTTTATTATATTTATTTAATAACTTTATTTTTTTAAAATTTTATAGCTTATATATATTTTTTTAATAACAGCTAACTATTATTTAAAAACTATTATAATAAAGTTTAAATTTATTACTTTTTTAATAAATTTAAAATACTTAGTTTTTAATACTATATATATAAATTAAGCTTTTTTTTTTTATAAATATATTTTAATTTAGTTTTATAAAGCTTTTAAACTATTAAAGTAGTTATATATTAATAATATTTTATAATATTAAATTAATTTTTATTAAAAAAAATTTTTTTTTTTTTTATAAGTTTATATATATATTTTGCTAGTTTAATAAGTAACTAATTTTAAAGCAGTTAAATATTAAAAAAAAAAAAATAACTGCTATAATTATTTAATTTAAATATTTTATTATATATTTAAATAATAGCTTATAATATTTTTAAAATAAACTTATATTTATAAATTATATTTTTTTTAATATTATTTTTTTAATATTTTTATTAGCTTTTTTTTATTTCTTTATTATTTTATAAACAGCTTAATATAATAAGCTTAAT
The DNA here is from genome assembly GCA_037356035.1 of Xylaria sp. Z50. Classification (NCBI taxonomy): domain Eukaryota; kingdom Fungi; phylum Ascomycota; class Sordariomycetes; order Xylariales; family Xylariaceae; genus Xylaria; species Xylaria sp. Z50. The sequence continues at coordinate 163,994 of JBAWJU010000078.1, forward strand.
TATTAATTTATTAGCTTTATATTATTATATAGCTTTATAACTAATAAAAATATTAATATTATTATAAATTTACTTTTTTAAATAGCTAAAAATTTTTTTAATTTTTATAAATAATAATTTAATTGCTTTAAATTTTATATTAAAAACTATTTTAGCTTTTATTTATATTATAGCATATTTTATATATATAAAAAAATTAACTATTATAATATTTATTATTAATAATATATAATTTATTATTTATTAAATTAAAAATAATAATAATATAATAAGCTATAAATTAAATAATTTATTTAATAATAGCTTTATTAGCTAATATTTAAAATATTTAGTTATTATTTATTAAGCTAATAATATTATTTTTAAATATTAATATTATTTACTAACCTTTTATAATAAAATATTAATTATAATATAATTAAAATTTAAATATATTTTTTTTATTATTATTAAAAAATTAAATATATTTAGCATTTTTAAAAATATTATTATTTAATATATTATTTTTATTAAATATAAAAAATTTCTAAAGTTTTTTTTATATTTAATTATTTTATAAAGCCTATTTTTATATAATATTTAATAATAAATTTTTTTAAATTATAAAAACTTAAAAATTGCTTATAAGTTTATATAATTTAAATATTATAATATTATTATAAGTTTATATTAAAGTTTATTTAATAGCTTATTTATAGCGTTTATTTAAAATTAAAAATTATTTTTAATAATTAAAAATAAATTTTTAAAAAGCTTTAATAATTAATTAGCTAATATATTAAACTTGTTTATTTTATATACTATTTATATAATATAATATTTTATAGTATTTAAAAATTATATTATTTATATTAGCTATTTTTTTTTATTTTTAATTATTAATAATAACTTATAATTAATATAAATAATAATTTTGCTTTTTTTTACTTAGTATTTTTAATATTATAATATTAATAATATTATTAATAGTTTTTTTTTTTATAAAAAGTACTTTATTTAAATATTTGCTAGCTTTTTTAAAAAATAAGCTATTAAATATAATATTATTAATTTGCTATATAAATAAAACTATAAAAAATAAACGCTAATATATAATTAGCTTAAATTAGTTTTTAATATTAAAAATAACTTTTAATTAAAAAATTTTATTATTAGTATAATTATAATAGCTTTTTTAATTTTTTATTAAATATTTTTAACTTTAAATAATAGTATTAAAACTTAGTTTTTAAGTTTTTTTGTTAATATTATTAATAATGCTATAATTAATAAATAATTATTAATTAAGTACTTAAAATATTTTATAATATTAATAAATATTTAAACTTGAATAATAATTTTTAATATTAATTTGTTTTTTATAATAGCTACTTTAGCTAAATTAGCTTTAATATTAGTAATAAAAATATAAAAGTTTAAAAAAATACTTTTATTAATAAATAATAAAGTTTTTTATAAATTAATTATTATATTATATTTTATTAGTTATATAAATAATAATAATAGTTTTTTATAAAGTTGTTTTTTAAAATTTATTTATATATATATATTATTTAATAAGCTAGCTATTTAGTTTTTAAAAAGTTTTAATACTTTTTTTATAAAAGCTTAAAAAGTAGCTAAAATATTATAAAAGCTAAAAAATATAACTAATTACTTATATAAGCTAAATAAAATAATAAATATTATTTTTTTAATATTTAATTTATATATTATAATATATTAAAACTTATTTT
>JBAWJU010000079.1:0-161769 GCA_037356035.1 Xylaria sp. Z50
CCTTATTTTATTACGATTCCAAAGGTACTATTTATTAGTCTGTAGCACTAATATTCGCGGAGTTATTTAAAGTAGGGGAAGTATTTCCTATAGAAATTACCCTGGAGGGTACCGCTAAGCCAAGTGTTAATCTGCTTGTGGTGTCAATCCGCTTGTGTTATGCGTTATATATTTAAATAGTTTATATTTTATAAAATTATTAAGCTTAATTTTTTTATATAGCTATTTATTAAATTATTTAATTACTTTTAATAATAATATAATATAATTAAAATATTAATAATTTTATATTTTATTAGCTTATTTATAAAATTAAAATAAAAAATTAATAAAAAGCTTATTAAGCAGTTTAAAACTTTAATAAAAAAGCAGTTTTTAAATATTAATATTTTAATAATTTTTTTAAGCTTAATATTATTTAATTTTATAGCTATAATATATATATTTTTAAATATTTTAAATAGCTTAAGTTTATTTTTTATAAGTTTATTAGTTTTTTTATATATTAGTTAAAAATATTTTTAGCTTTTTAAAATAATTATTATAAAGTTTGCTATTACTATAAATATTTTTTTAATAGTTTAATATTATATATTAATATAACTTTTTTAAATATTACCTATTTAAATATATTTTTTTTATTTATTTTATTTTGCTACTATTTTAAATTAAACTTTATTATTAATAATATTTTATATAATAGCTTTAATATATTAAATAAACTTATTTAAAAACTTATTTAAAAACTTATTTAATTTAATATTTTATATTATATTTTAATAAATATAAAAGTGTTTTTTATATAGTATTAAGTTTAAATATATTATATAAAGTTATTTTATTTGCTAAAAATTTTACTATATATTTTAAAATAGCTTTTACTAAATTTTAAGCATTAATATTTTTATTATAGTTTTTAATAAGTAGTTATATTAAATATTATTATTTAAAATATAAAAAGCGTTTTTTTTTAAAATGTTTATTTTATTTAATATAAACGGCTAATTATTATTAAAATATTTTTTATACTATGTTATTTTAAAGCTAATATTTTGTATTTTCTCGGCCTCGAAAAAAAGGCTAAGATAATAGGTATGTTTTATATATAAAGAAATCGGCAGTCGAGGTGTCTGCCTGCACTCTTAAAACCAAGTTTCATAAGTGCAGAATTTACCTAAAATGGCAAAAATTTGCCTCCTAAGACCACGTCTCATGAGTGCAGAATTTACCTAAAACGGCAATTTTTACCTCTTTTTTAGTAAGGATGCATACATGCTGCATGCGATCCCACCCACTCAACATCATTCTGTACACTATTTTGTATAGATACAGATACAATTGTGTAGTACAAAAATTACATTGTGGAGAGTGTCCTTGTCGTTATCGATGCAGCGGATATTGCGAGATAGGATTATGCTGCCTTGTTTTACTGTTGTCTCTACTTTTGAATGATATGAATGTCGTGATCAGTCCCATGCTTAATAATGGTATTTACTCGCCTGGAAAAAAAGACCATCAACCCTCACCCCCCCCCGGTTCCCTTTCGCCGCCCCCCTGTCACATTGACTGTAGGGCTGGGTGTATCTCGATGGTGTTACGGTGATTTCGGGCTTTACGTCGCTCGCCGACTAGGTAGAGATCAAAAGGCTCGACATGGCCCGTTCGTTAGACAAACAAGGGATGAAACTCGTACACGAACTAGTCGGCGATGGTAAAAGCTGATAACCAGTCTACCGGTATGGCACTAGCAACGCCAGTGAACCGGTAGTGGTATCTGACGGCTACCAGAATATGTTGTTGCTGTTGTTTTGCACTGTGCTGGACTCACCGAGATGATAGCTGTGAAAAGAGAAGCTGAAAGAAGAAAAATCGGGTTAAATGGGAAATGAGGGCATCTGTACTGTACGTGAAACACCTCTCTGAAGGCCTTGGGGCTAAGAATATACTGCCCAGTGACCACAGAGACTGTAGTGACCATATCTAGTGTAGGTACTGTACTACTAGGTAGCGACCGTGGCCACATTCACAGGTCCACTCAGCGGGGTTCAAAAGCCTGAAAGGTGGAGGCCGAGCCGGCCGAGTGAGAATCTGCCAGGTTGATGGGCTCGTTTCGGCCATATCATTGGGTGGATGGCAAACGAATTCCGGCAAATGGGTTTTGCCCTGACACCTCATCCTCAGCCTGCCGAAAACCCGTCATTTTTCTGTCATGCTTTTGCGTCTGGAGGGCGTCTGGAGGGCATCTGGGGAAGACGTACACTAGGTACCTAACGTAATCGCACAACTCTTGCACCAGCTATACCTAGGCACCTATTTCCATATTGTCGTACTACCATATTATCAGAGCGAGTGCGAGTGCGAGCGCGAGATTTAGGTCTCAAAATTCTGTGCACGGGTTGAGCACTTTGACCGGGCGCCGACGGCACCGTGTACTTCTAATCCCTACGTCGTGCACTTGTTAAAAGCACTAATCTAGGCACCTGTGTTTGCTGGGCTAGGGGGGTTTTTAACACCGAAGAACTACGACACTACTAGTGTAGTACGATACGCTACATCACACTAGCAAATTCATGAAGTGTCACGAGAAAAGTACAATATTTCGGGTGGGATGGCAGGCCCGTGGAATTCCGCCCGGGTATCCAGAGAGCCGGGAATAAAGTACCTTACTCTTGTTCGAGCCACGATACTGGGGTTGAGCCTTGCGTTCAATGCGATAATCGACTAGCCTGGTTATGACTCCGTGTACTTGTTCATGTCTTGTACCTCCGCGGCTCCTCTGGGGTGAGTCTTTTGTATATTGTACACGCGTAACTAAGAACATCATGCAACTTTGTGTGTGTGCCTGACGATGACGCTGCGAGGCTTCCCAATGTTCCTGGTGCCAAAGTCATGTGGCCGAGGTGTGTGACGGGAGGCACATGCTTATCTCCGAGCGGGGAGAACGTAATTAAGCCTTTTACCGCGTAATGTCCACGCAAGAGACCTACTAGATAGGGACCGTAACAGTAAGTATCTGCCTGCTAATCGACACTTGGTGTCGCAATCAGGCTCGAACCAGCTGTTTGAAGGAATGAGGGATCAGGCGACACTATTAATCAATTGATCCAGTAGAGAGACCTGCATAGTAGTAGATAGTGTACCGGCAGGCAGCGAAGATGACATGAGCATGCGTGGACCCTTCTACAACCAACATATGTTGACGTCAAAAAGGAAAATGCGCGCGCGAGCGATGGCAGGAAATGGCGATGCGAAATACGAATGCCTTGTCGGCTCAATCCCGATGTTTCAAAGTATCTACTGTGAATCATTATCGATGCTCTCGGCCTCGCGGCATCTCGCGGGGTCGGCCCCCAGCTTGGGTATTAGATAAGGAGTTCATCGGCCGCCTCGGAGAAAACGGGCGGGAATTTGCAACTCCGAAACCCGAAAACGGCCAAGATTTCCGTTACGTTGCCAAAAGAGAGGGAGGAAAATAAACCCTCCCGAAAAATAAAAATAAAACAAAAATAAAACATATTCAAAAGCTAGGTAAAGAAAACATTTAATGATGTACATGTGACTGCGGGGGCAAGTTTTACATGTAAATTGGATTATCTGTTGATCAGGATTTACGGACGTCTTAATTGCCCGAAACAAAACAAAGAAAATATTATGAAACCTGTTTACAATAATGCGGTTCGTGTAAAAGATGTTTATAGGTGGTTGTTGTTTGTTGGTGTGCATCATAATCAATTTCCTACTTGAGAAGCTGTTGGAACAATTTTTTGCGGCCCTGTTGTTGTTACTTCTTGTCTTTACCATAGAAAATGCCGAGGTGAATCGGACCGGTAGCAAATGCGCTAGGTCGTTGGATGTTGAAAGAAAAAGGAGCGTGTTTCGTTTTCATGAAAATGGCGTTTGTCAGCAACCATCTCGGGCTCACAGGGTCTTTTTGAAGACAAAAAAACAGCAACTATGCCGAGGTGGAAATAATTGGCAAGTGATTAGTGTGGTACAATGGCTAGCCTGTACCGATTTTCCGCTTTAGTTGCCTGGGCCCGGTTGCGGATAAAATTTACCGATTAGTGTACGATGTGCCCAATGAATCGATAACTGGCGCTAGCTGTGTTTTTTTTTTTTTTTTTTATTGATTTTCCTGATCGACGTTAAGCTACAGTAGGCGGATATGGTGTTGTGGATATGGTGTATTTCGAGCTGTACAATATGATGAATCGATTAACATGTGGTCATGAACGTGAACACGGATGCTGACTGGGCCGATGATTACTGAGTGAACATGCAAGCCTTTTGAGCCGAACGACGGCCGACATCGCAAGTAGCAAACAACGAGTAGCAAATTAATTGTTACCTTCGAATGTCTTCGGGGTTAGCATACCACCTCTCATATAACTTCCTATAGTAAGTAGGTAGCCTGCATGGAGGTAGTAGAGCCTGCATGTAGTAGGCGGACTGTCATGTGCATCTTATCTAGGCTTCGCTTTTTTGGGGACCAATGATAAGGAGGCAGCTACCATCTCATGACTCAACTAAGTTAGGGTTTCACAACAACGGTAATAAACTTGATTACACAATCATAGGATGAGCGCATGACACACATGAAATTGAATGAATTATACTGGTTTTGGATTTTGTATGAGCTATCTAATGGCTTTCTATTCACCTTCTACTTCGAGGTGATTGAAGTTAATTCTTCCACTCGACCTTTGAGTCTCCGCAAATGTGCGAAGTACCAGGGAGCGGACCCCGCCAAACATGGTATACATGGTTGTCTCATACAGTAATCGTCCCCCAATCCTGAGAACTCGCTGAGTGGTGACATATTTCCCTTCCCCTTCATCCAACTGCCAGTAGTAATATATTGGCACGTGATCATGAGTAGCTTAGGTATCTGTTCCTAATTGCTAGACTCCCGGTGAAGGCCTCGCTCTAGGTGAGGGTTGGTAAATGCGTAGTAAAACAAAAGAGATAAATCAATGCCGCTTGTAATGTAGTAGAATGCCAATGCCGCTATTTGGTATTTTGAAACGCCGCCCAGATGCAGATGAACGCACTTTCGAAGTGACCCAGACCAATGTATTATGTATTAAGTCGAAAGATAAGAGGGTTGCCTAGTAGACAGATATCGCCGAGATTAATCGGCCGGGATTCCGCGGCGGCAGGTAGAATCCTTCGTTGTAGAAATCTGACTTATCCTCTTCTTCATCTTGTGTTGAGTCGTAATACTTGGTTGCTATTGTGCTTTCACTCTGCTTCTCGGAGAAGGTGGGTATGCTTGCTGTGGGCGGCGAGGGTGGCATCGACTCGTCTTCCGAAGACTCGGAATCATGCTCAAGCTCGGGCGGTGATGCGGAGTGTGATGGTGATCTTGTGAGTCCTAGGTGTGCAAAGTCTTCGTCCTCGTCCTCGTCCTCGTAGTCTTCATCCGCCTCCATTGTGTGTAATTTGGGTGAAGGTGGTGTTACGACTAGGTGGGAGGGTATCCGGGAAAGTGAAGCGGCGTCGAACATCTCGATATCTTCGTCATCGTCCATATCGCTGTCGTCATCTGAGTCTGATGAATCGGCTTCCCAGTCGTCTTCCTCAGGAACTGCATCTGCCCATTGTACGTGTCGTTCTTCTGGCTTGGGTGTAGTAGCACCACGAACGGATTGGTTGAACCAGCTCTCTTGTTCCCGCTCGGCATCGGCAAGGTCGAGCATTAGAGAGTCAAGGAGGTTGGCGTGGCCGACGAGAAGTCGGAGGTTGTGATCGGGACGGGCAGCCTCGGAGGAGAGCTTAGCCCGTGCCTTGTGGGCGAGGAAGTAAGTCTGTGTAATAGACATTGTCTTCTTCCTGTGGAGCTGGTGTGGTGATGGTGAGTGGTAGGGTGACGACGAAAAGGCTGTGGAAACCATCTTGTATCTCTATCTGTTGTTATATTGTATATGTGTGCTGGTGTTATTATGTCGTCTTTTGTTGTAATTATTTTGTGTGAGTCAGGCACCGATATCCGGTCAAGGCAGCAAAGGCAGAGAGAGGAACTTGTTCCCTTTTGTATTAAGCTCTGAGATGGTTCAAGTTGTGCAGGGATCTCGGGTCCGTCCAGAGTGATGGTGGTGCGGTGTGCGGGTGGTTCTCGGGTACCTCGTAACTTGGGTACGTACCGTAATACTTTGGTACTTGATACTTCGGTACTTAGATCAGGCACGACGGATCCGACTTTTGGGTGGGCGTTGTTGGCGTTGGCTAGCTGGAATTCGGACCAGGGACCCTTGGAGGGAGTACAAAGATACAAAGGTACGAGAGTACAGCAGTACGAGGGATCGAGCCTCTAGGCGTTGTTTTGTGTTGTAATGCCCACGCACGCTATTGCCGTATTGGGTAGCAAGTTGTCTCTAATATGTTGTTCTAGGCTGTGCCACGACGCTGAGGCTATTGCACTGTGGAGGATTGCTTGGTTCAGTCTGGGGTCTCGAAGCAGTATTGGTATCTTGCCAATTCCGTAGCCGAAGGGTCTGTGTTCAGTGTTTTGGTTGTGTAAGGGAGGAACAGAAATCGAGCTGGAGTCAAGGGAGAGATGGGAGCTGAGATTCTTTTGTAATGAAGGAACGGGGTGGATTAACAATGTATCTGCTGACAATTCCAAGTTGCGTGCAAATGCGTAGTAGGTAATAGTAGCAGGAGTCGTGGCAGTAGTAGCAGGGCCTAGCACACCGGCCATTGTTGCTCGCTCGGTCTTAACGGCGGGTTGTCGGAGTCGCTCATAACCTGAAATTCGTAATCGGTTCACGTTATGCCATGTACAATATTACCTAGACTACGTATGCCTGCCTACACTGCACTATAGCCAAGCTACCTGACTAGCAGCAGTATTAGTTGCCAGCTAACTCGCTACCCTACATTCTGCCCCTTCTGCCCCTTCTGCCCTAGCAGGATAGGTACAGGTAGGGGTGGTGTAGACAATGCGGCACAAAAGACGGTAGACTAATCAGTCCGCAGGAAATATGGGCCTCACTGCACCGCTGTATAATACATGTGTCCGAAAATGCGAGATTGGTGCGAATCGTGCAAATCGTGCGAATCCTCTCACCGCCGTAAGAATGCGCAGCTTCCGACCGCCGCTGGTAACATGCTTAAATCATAAGGCCGTTCATAACTCCCCGCGCCCTGAAAGTGGAGGCAGCAGATGGTCATCGGAGCTAGGCAATTAAACCACCACACCCATTTTTCTGGTTTGGTCTCGTCATACCCAGGCAGTACCCAGGCAGTACCCAGGCCCTCACCACTGCTGCCCTGCTGTGCTGGCCGGAATACTGGGATAATAAGAGTGTCGGATTTTCCCTGCTGACCGTCACAGTCACGGTGGCTTCGTTCATCCCGCTCCTGCACATCTTGGATGACTACCTACCTACCTAGTGTACTTAGTGTACGTATGCTTACGCATTTGGACCAACAGAATTGCTTCTCGCTTTTTACCTAATGCCGGCCAAGTGGCTTGACGCTACACTTATCTATAGCAACCTTTATCAACAGTAGCCTCTTGCGAAAGCAAGATGGTTCAATACTTGGTTAGGGTGGTTATCAATACATACTCGGTTCTACTTATGTCAACACTTTGCGAACACTTTGCGAACAACATAGCTAGACCGTTATACTATCTGCCTAGGTAGACACTCGATCTCGCCATGTTCAACGATTTCCTTCGACTAGTTTCTATCCATTCAACTCAATACAATGCAATGCAATACAATACAACGCATACACAGTATACTACTAACTCCGCTCCTCATCGGGGGAATTGATTGCATTGTTCCCATGGATGTATCGAATATGACGGACTCATGTTTAATTATCATACTTCTCTAGCCTACTATTGGGCTGTGACTCCAAGAGTGCTGATGAATCATCACCCGGATTGCTCAGCACACATAAAATATCGAGGATTAATAATTCGACCCACTCCGCTATTCTCCCCTACTGCGAGTTATCTCCATCCTTCTATCCATCTTCGTGGCCATCTCCTCGCAAGGCGTAACCATAGCTCCGAGTCAATCGGTAATGTACTATCTGCCTGCCCGTTCGCCCGCCCGCCCGCCTATCTACCTAACACTAGGCGGATGGATTTTGCATCATAACTCTACGACATTCTGTGTCAATCTAATCTTCATGGCAATGCCGATTATCTCCATGAAACAACACTATGACTCTCTCCCGCAACCCTGCTAATAGCCGAATACTTTTGATCGGAGCGGGATTAAACCAATTAGTGATTATAACAGCCGCTCTCGCTCTGTCTCTTGTAAAACAATTATTATAGAGCTACCTATTACCCCGCCTGGTCCAAACTTTGATCGTGTACAAAGTTTAGATGCAAACTTGCCTCTACAGTCGTAGTGTACCGCTTTAAGCTAGATGGAACCGAGGTGAGACCCATTATTCAATTGTTGATGGTATATACATATCGTGCTAGGTGGTACCTAGGTACTTTGTACTATATAAGTTTTCTATAGCGGGTAAGCTACATATTCCACTTATATGCAAGCACTCTCAACTATGTGGATATGTAGGTACCTTAGGCACTTAGGTACCTCCTAAGTTGGCCGTTAGTAGGTAGGTAGAGGAGCAGATCAGCCTGGAATTTTTAGTTGAGCCATTGTCCGTGAACCCCGTCCGTCACTCCGACCCCGCGGCCTCTTTGGATAACTATGTAATGCACAGCGATTCTCATCTAGGCAGCAAAATTACCCATGGCCGATCAATTGAGGCCATTGAGGCCATGAGTCTCAATCCCTTGCAATAAATCGACGATAACACTTCGCATCTTCCATATTTGACAACAGATTATACAATGCCCTACCGGATCCAGATAAATCAAGCGACATTGAGGCCTTGGCCTGCATAATTGAACTTTTGGCGAAACCTGTCATTGTCTCCTCGTCAACAAGCGCGTGCAGTGGAGTTGCGATCCCTACTGGATGAAACAAAGGCGAGGCCCGATCGAATACCTGAATAGGTAATTGACGAGGGAAAAAAAACACGAAGACATCGATAGCCTATGCCCAAAGTTGAATCAAACCAGACTGTGCTTAGGTATTGGAGACACAATAATTCACAATCCATTGAATAAAACCAGATAGCCAACTAGCTTGGTTGGCTACTAGAGTCTTGGGGTCCAGGTGAACCCTTGGCTCGTTCTCGGCAATCGGGGTTGTTCGTTCGTGTTCGCTGGGTTGTGAAACCCGCTGATTCGACTGGTCCCTTAAGCGAGAGCAAAAGGAAATAGGTAAAGCTGGGCAGAAAAAGATGGTCACAGGAAAAATAAAATAAAATAAAAAGTCCAAAACGTCCCCGCCCGTTAATGCAAGGTACCTGCTGGCCAAGTTAGGCAGACAAGATACTTTGATTGCTCCAACATAGGTAGGGCTGAGGTGGGCGGGATCATCTAGGCTCAATTTCCAGCGACGAGGCCCGTGACAGTCACTTGGGAACTTCAGCCCCCCGGGTCGATACTCTCTTCTGGGGGCCTGGTCCGTGGCTAGTCCACTGCTTTCTGCTTCTGTGGTCTTACCTATTAGACCACTAGTGTGTAGTAGGCGGACCTTTTCTGGCTCAGCCACAGGACAGACACATGGATCTTGGGTACGAAGATAGGCATTCTGCCGTGGATGATTCCCCGTGATTCATAGTGTATTGTATGTACAGTAGTCAGTCATCTGTCTCGGCGCGGCACCGTGTTTCACAAACCCCAGTTCACGGTCACTCTGATGAGACAGCGCGGGCCCTTTGCACTTCGGTCATCTCCTTTGGAAATGCATTGGGAACGCCCCATTATCCTATAGCCGCCTTATCGATGGGTAATTGTAGGCGATCTGGCGGTGACGGCAATCTGTCCATAAGCCGGTAACGTAGCAACGGGATAGCAGCACCGCCTCAATACGTCGAATTACGTCCAATCATTTTCCTGACATGAATAGGGTAGGAAATTATAATGGAACTTACTCCATATCCGCCTTACATACACAATTAGTTCATCGTTGAGATGAAGTCGCCTATCATCACGATGATTATTTTCTCGATTGCGTCCGTGGAGTAAACACCTCTATGCACTGCATCTATGGAAGTCGTTGATGGGTCGATGCGCAAAATGTTGCCTATTTCGTTTAATTTTATTACCTTTTGTTTTCTTTCTCTTGGCGCTCTCTACGAGCAGAGTGGCCTTGCGCAATTAGTATTGGCCTCTTTTCGCAGCCAAGTTTCGGACGCTTGATTCAAGGTCACACACATGTCAACGGAGCCCGGTTATGGCTTTTTTTATGATGTATTTCTGCCTTTATCACTATTCTCGAATGACTAAACGGGAAATTTCATGAGAATAAACTGTCTTTGGCTATAGTCCTTCTCCCCAGCTGCTAGGGTAGGTTGCAATGACGGGGGACGCTGACGGCTTCGAGAAGTTTTCGCTGCATAGTCCGTCCCTTGTGCATCTGCATGTCTTGCTGACCATGCAACGTTCAGCTCACCATCATTGTAACCTCAGGTGGTGCAGCCGCCCCACGGTACTGTTGAGTAGATATTGCGCACATCACAAGTCCGACGACTATTGATATGATGCTTCGGCACCTATTACGCTGACAGGTAATGCTTTCCGTCGCGCCGCATTGAGTAGTTTATTGGGGATCGCTAGGAAAGGGATTATGCAATCAATCAGGTACAGTTACATAGTAATTAAGGTAACGGATCAACCCCTTTTCTTACGGTACCCGCATACCACCAGCCTTACGCTGTATTACAATTTACATAATTGTGAAGGATCTGGGGAGTCGGGGTTGACGGCATGACGATGCTCGTTAGTCTCTAACCCTAATGCAATCACATTGAAGAGTTGTGTTCTCCTGTCATCAATCTCAAACTGCCCACTCCCCCTTTCACAGCAGCACCCACCGTATTATTATATTTATGCTATTGATAGACTGCCACTGGGAATTCTAGAATAGCTCTTGTGTAGAAGGGGCCGACAACTCTGAACTGAACACTTAAACTAACTACAGAATCATTATTCCGAGCACTGGGGCATGCTAATAACTTACAAATACTGTGCGATTGTCAACTCATTAATTATCAACCTACTTGCATGATTCTAATGTAGGGGTCTTATTGTCACTCTTCCGATTAACTAGCCAAATAGCCTTAGCCTTGTATTTCAGCCGTTATGTACGCGATATCTATGTACCGGCGAGTCGGCTTTACGCGCATTCCCCGAATGCATCCGAAGACCGTCTCCAGGTTATCAGCTAGCCTAGGAATTGGCCTCATCCCATTCGAAGCGACAGGAAATCAATAGTCCGAAAGAGAATAAAGTTTAGATGGAACCGACCACTTGGGTAACTCTCAAGCCACACTACACATATAGTCGAATCGCCGAGGTGGGACGCAGTTCAAGACATACTGTACAGATGATTATTCACCTTTTTTTTTTAACTTTGTCTTGTTACTGTAATCATCTCGGGAAATCACTCAATTTTGGAACTCGAGGGCGATGGAATCGTAATCAACATCGATGGCCATACGACAACCACAAACACCAACTTCTCAGCTCTAAGTTGATTTATGGTTTTGTGTCCTAGATTTCCGCCTGATCTCATACATCGTAGTGTACACTATTTCATTTCATTTTTCAGTATATATATACATCATGGTGTACGGTCCACACCACTGTACAATGCAATTTCGTCAACAATGGTGCCCTTAACCCCTAGCGCCTGTCAATCTCACGCCACGTTGATCACTCCCAGGCCCTCGGATACCTAACTTTGATGTGATTCAGCCCACACTAGGCGTAGACAGGGGGCTCGCTGGCACCGGAAGATTGACGATGGGGCACGGGGGATGGAAGGACTTGTTTCGTTCGGCAAAGGACCAGTTAGAGCGAGCGGTTGGGCGACCCTGGACGTGCCTAGGGCAGCAGACCTCGTGGCTTTACGGGCTGGATGGGTGATATTATCTCACGCACCAAGTGCTGATTTCTGGGGCAACCATCCAACCCGGCAACCCCAACTGTCAGACGAAGACGAGGGGTGTGGACGGACATTGTTGCGGTATTCTAAGTGAGACGTCATCTGACTTGTCTATCATAATATATCTCCTTATAAGTATTGCATAATGTCATTGCTGTCAGCACGATAACCTAGCTCTTATGACTGGCACCGTCGATGTCTCAGAATTGCCGTATTCTTTTATGTTGTTCATGAGTGTACGGGACATCCCGTTACCCTAACATAGCATCGTCTGCCTCCCTGTTTGTAATCGCCCAATTTTGTCCACCATGATTCCATCTACTTCTCTACCACGCTATTCTAGGCCACCTGTTTCCAGATTGAGGTAATTACTACAGCATGCAGTCCTAGGTTTTGCGGGTTTCTAGGGCTGATCCATGCTGCTTCATCATCATAGGATTATAATTAAACACAGGTCATGGCTCCTTTCAGGTACCTACGCATCGCGACACGCGAGTACTTACGACAGCGTACCCTCCATTTACGGCAGTGAATAAAATAATACAGGTAAAGTAGGTAATCTTACCTCCCCCACACCCTTCACCTTTTTTTATCAGCCCTGAGATTCCACTTACGCACTAGGAGCGTAAGCCGTGGCGTGGCTGGGCTGACTTGGCCAGGGTCTCAGCATCCCGTTCCGACCCCGTGGTTCTGGTTCCGCCAAGAGACCCCAGACTGTTCTTAGGTATGGGTATCATCCTAGCTTCACATTCTTAAGGTCTTCTTTTGTCACTTGGGAGGCCTACGGCCCTTGAGGCTGTCTCATAATACGTAGTGTAGTTGAGGTACTCGATTAGTACCCGATCTAAGACGTGTGAAGCCAAAATAATACTAGCTTCCCTTGGCTGCTCATCAACACTGTAGATAAGGTCTAGGAGCCAAGAGACTATTATCTCGAGTATTGATTCGTACTGTTTGTTTCTGGGTTGATGGCTCGAACTAGTACTTGTGGCGGATGGGATATAGGTTCGAGGTCTCAAAAGCTGTCTCGGGAACTAGCGGGGCGGAAAATCTCGTGTAAACAGGGGATCAGCGGTGATAAGTGAAGACGCGTGACTGTTTAACTGCAGTTGCACTGGTGTTTCCGGTGCCATGGTTGCGGGTTTTCTGGACACTACCCTCAGCCCAACTCTACTCGTCCCGGATTGAATGTACGATATAAGCAAATGCAAGGCTGCATCAACTGCAACATATCTATCTCAGACATACACATGATACCGGATTATGCAGGGTGAGCAGTCAAAATAATGCCCGTTACACGTGTACTTGATATCTACAAGTGTACATGCTAGTGCTTATACAACCGTGTTATTAATCAAGGGGCTCGGGTACACCTATAATCTCGCCAGCGGCTTTGTAATGCCGTAGGCTAGAGAGTAGCTACTCTTTGATTAGAAGAGCCGAAGACCATGACAATAGAGCAGTGTTAAGTTTGCCTGTCCGCTTACCCCTTACGGTTTTTCGTTGTTCTTTTTAAAACTTTATGGGATAGGTAGAATTGTCCTTTTGTTATTATTACCTTGACCCAGACTATTGGGATATGGTGTGACAAGTCTTGCTTGCTCTATGCCGGCCGCTTCTGAGACGAGAGAAAGTTGGTACTACTTGCTCTAGACTACGTGATCCGTCGTACAGTGCCCCGTGCAGAGGCGTAATGATATGATGATGTGATGAGTTTGAATTATAATATATTGGAAATGAAGAGACCAAATCGCGTTAGCTAGATACTTTTTTATGACAACTCACAACAGAGTGGAACCTACCTAAGGTGATTAAAATGATGCCGGGGACCTCAACCACTCCCCCGGGTTTGTGAACGTTCGTATAGTGTTGCTTTTGCCTTTGTTGCCAGTGGCGCCATGTGCTCTGTGCTGCCTTCGTTTTAGGGTAAGGTTTATTCACATGGCCATGAAATTATCGCCGGAAGAGGAAATGAAGGGCAACACGAGCGTGAGACATTGGTTCGGCGACCTCGAAGGAAAATATACGTTTTATTATTGTTTATCTATAATCGCGTAGTACTAGGCGTATTGGGGGGCTAAATAACATTTCTAACTAGTAATCTAGACCACATGTAAGTTGTCTAACATATGCGGTTCTTTTTGCTATCAATTTTAAGCCTTGCATGTTGTTGTGAATTACCTCGATATGAATGACATTCAAATAGTAAATTATTGACCTCGGGGCTCCCGAGTTGAGACGTGGAACCACGCGTATGGAATTTAGATTCTAGTGTGAATATAAAACCTAGGCCCGGGGCTAGAAGGGACGAGGCAGGCTGTTGTGTCTCGGCCCCTCGACATCATTTGGCACATTCTTGACAGGAATCCTGGCCTCAACGGTTGTCTTTACGTTGTGGCCCCATGCCGTCACTCCACGTCTTATGCAGAATATGTTGAAAAGACATCCAAGCGGATAGTTCTTCACATTGATGGAAGAATCACATTGGGTGTATCAGAAGAGCATAGCATATCTACATATTTATAGAAAATAGGAAGGCGACTAGTAGTATACTTTCACTGCATCCGTAGCTTCGTCTTCTTCCTCTTCCCGCTAACTTCCCTATGCTCCTCAATGTTTAGTAGTGCCTCCCGCTTCTTCTCGCTGACATCCTTCATATGGTCGCGGATGAACCGTGTTTCCAAATTCACACCCTCCTCCTTCCATTCCTCCATCTGCTTGCCACCGACTCTTTCTTCTATGTTGTGGATTCGCTCAACATCTCGCTGTCCTACAAACGAAACACAATCACCTTTACGGCCAGCTCGCGCTGTTCGACCCGCTCGGTGAATATAGTCAATGGCTTCTTGTGGGATGTCATAGTTAACAACTAGGGATACTTCGGGGATATCTAAACCACGACTTGCCACATCTGTGGCCACAAGTATTCGGGCGGCCTTAGCTCTGAATCGCTCCAGATTTGATGTCCTATCCCGTTGGGGGAGCTTTGAGTGAAGAGATGTGACACGATGGTCCAGGAGCCGTAGTAAATGATGAAGATCTGTGTCGAATGGGTCAGTATTACGAATTCTGTAAGGAACTAGGAGCACAGGTATTGTCGAGCCACTAGGCTGGACACGGTTGACGGTTCACGTACATTGAGCCGTGGATGCCCGGTTGCAGAAAATGATGAGCGATTTTTCCACGTTTGCGTCGGTAAGAAGGAATGCGTGAAGATAATATTCCTTGTGCGTGACATTGACTTGCAAATACATCTGCCGCAAAGTATCCGGAACCGCTAGTCTTTCTATGTCCACTTCACACACATACGCCCCTGTCTTGCCAGGTTTAGCCGGCATATCCTTTAAAGCCCTAACTTCGGGCGTCATGGTGGCTGTGTAAAGAAGCGTTTCTGCGAGACAGTTAGAAAATAATATTATCGTCTTGAACGTGAATAGTAGGGCCACGTATTTGAAGTATAGCTAGCACGTCGGTGCCGGAAAGGGGAAGGGATATTAGCATCACTCACGTCTTTCAGTTGGAGGGGGTAATACTCCGAGGACCACCTGTAAGTCTGGTAGCATACTGCCAGGCCCATTTGCGGCAAGTATTCGATCCGCCTCATCGAGAACAACGAATTTAGTTCGTCTTAGGCCAGCGATGGTATCTTCTCCAGATGATTTGATATGATCAGCTAAGCGACCAGGAGTCGCGATTACGATGTGTGGACGTTGCGCGAGTTCTATTGCTTGCTGACGCATGTCCGCTCCACCGGTGACGAGAAGCGTCTTCAGAGACCTCACTGCCCCTATGGCTTTGACTTGCTGCTGAATTTGCAGAGCTAGTTCCCTCGTGGCAGTGAGAACGACAGCATATATTGAGCTAGGGTCTTGAGACCACAACTGCAGAATCGGGGCCATGAACGCCACTACGTTTGTGTGAGAAACAGTTGTCATCATGGCTATATGGGGACCACATTTTTACTGACCTGTTTTACCGGATCCTGTCCTGGACGAGCCGATTACATCACGGCCTTCTAAGATGACAGGTATGGTGAGTTGCTGAATACGAGTAGGGCGATGTATAGCCATATTTTTCAGGCTCTGGGTCAGCCATGGCTTCAGGCTCAAGTCTTGGAAAGACAAAGACGTATTCCCAGGGACATTAATTTGAGTCTCAACGACAGTCACAGGCGTAGGGATAGCTTTCGGAGCTTGAACCGTTGCAACCCTCGGCTTTACTCTTGATGGCACATTCACCGACAAGGAAAGAATGTCTTCTCTTGATGTAGAGTCACTAGAAAGTTTACGCCGTTTGCGAGAAGCAACATTATCAAGAGAATCTGACCCAGATTCAGACTCGGAGCCGGTTAGACTGGGTTGGCTCAAGATGGCATGTTCCGAGTCACTTCCGGGATCCGAAACCAACGACATTTTAGGGACTCTAGTTCCAAATAAAATTATCCGAGTATGTAGCCCTGGCCAGATGTTTGCGGCGGAATACGGGTTGCGGTGCAGATCGGATACACTCGTGGCCGTGAAGCAGCAACAAGCTTGAATAGGTAAAATAAAATTCTGATAACGACGTTAATAATACTGTACCAGCACTGGGCGCAAGAGACCAATAGTTTGCTGTGAGTGGAGCCGACATTGATGTTTTGTGGGGTACTAAAATAGATGTTGGACCAATGACCAAAGCGACTACACTGCTCCACTCGGTCCCCTAAGCGCGCGCGTCTATGATACCTATCAGCATGCAGGTCCCTTACCGACCTACATGTGGGTACATACTACCGTACATTCAGTGCATTGGGTAATTGCAGATGCCATCCCTCCGCTACCTACGTAATACCTACCTACACTAGGTAGGTACCTAAGATCTATGTGTGCGGGAGCGGTAGATAGGTATATCCCGCTTTACCGATGCCGTCGGTTGCTGTACTCGATCAATATACGCAAATCTTCGCAATATATATAACTATACATTATATGAATATTGTTGGGCGTGTAGATTGTTTAGATGCCGTGGCAGTACTGTGGGAGCAATGTACGTCTGATCGACTGGCACGTCCGATACTGTGAAAAACAATCAGAGACTGGAGCCAACGTGGTAGTATTGTCAAGGTCAGCTCATTACCTGTCCAGCCAATGTTGGCCGGAGTATCACCCAAGTTTATGCTGCCTTTAAATTAGATACCGCAGTTTAAACTGCCTAGGGCCAAGAGCTATGACGAGATCATATGACAATCTTTGCCGCGGACCTCGGGAGGCACCAAGATTTGCTGTCGACTATTAGACCGGTTTGACGGAATGGGTTTGCAATTCGATCGCGTCCAGAACCCATCTCGATCAGCCATGTGAACGATAACAGGATCAGCATAACTTTCCGTCATCTTGAGTGTTTCATGAGCATGCTGCTTCTATCTATGGCAATGTGCATGGCTTCTCCGAATCGCGCCCGATGTTTTCATTTTCTTACTTTTATTTTTTATTTTTATTTATTTTTTCCCTTTCTTTCTCAGTGGTTGGTTGCATCACCCTTGTTCTATGTACGGAGCCATTAGTATAGAATCCTTCGGACCCCAAAGCTGAGACTCGATTTCCATCCTCCTAAGTAAACACACTCCTATTAATGAATCATCACAAGCGGTTTGCTTGGGGTCCGTTTGTTCTACCCATCATGTCAGCATTCAAAGGGCGAGCCTGTTCGTTTTTGGAGGTGTTGTGGTACATCTCACCTCTCATCTTGCCAAAGTGAATGCGCACGCGACACACGACCAATCCTCAGCCAGTTTCGTTTGCCAATGTAAATGCAATGCAGACATGCATTACATATTCCGGACTGGAACTACCCATCTACCCTACCCACCAGGTAGCGGCAGCAAGCAACGCCCGATATAGGGTAGGTATATGGAATACGAACCACATCTACAAGGAAAAGCATCTGCAGGGAAAAGGGAGGAAAACACAGCGTACCTCGCTATTATTTGCATTCATTCACGAGATAGCCTGCAGTCTCGATGGCTATTCGTATCGGTGCTATTGCTACTTTGAAGTGCTGATATCGAACGCCACTGACAAGGCCGCATGCTGAATTTAATATCCGTCTCAGAAGACGTCTATCGGGCAGTGCAGTATACATGCACTCTATAGTAAGTCCTATTACTGTAGTGAGTGTAGATACGGCTAGCAGTGCGCCACGGCACGACGGCTCATCCCCGCGTGTCTGTAGTTCTACTAGTAGCATGTATTGACTGTAGTGGTGATGGTAGAGGTAGGTAGGGAGTATGGGGGTGATGACAGGGGGCGATTCGGTTAACCGTGGAGCATTGTCTTTGTGATCAGTCTTGGTTTGACCCCATTAATTCGAATTAATCGACGAATCTAGCATCTCATTTGGCGCTTGAGCGCTTCGCCTCTACACTACCTGGGTATCTACTAGATCATCGCTGTGACGCTTGATAGTGCATATCTGATTGTTAGTAGTGCAGCTTGTTCTTGTCAAGATTGCTGCTGCAGTTACAGGGTGGCTCTGTTTTTTCTTTTCCGATTCTGTTGTTGGCCCCGAACTGTTCGCTGGCAAGGAAGTGCTTACTTTAGCTTAGATATATCATCATTTTTTTCGACTCGAAGCCTGGAGTCTCGATCACTGTCGACGACTGTCCGTAATACGGGCTGGCTACATGACTGTCAGCTTATCATATTATCATTCGTTAGCCGCCGGACACTTGTCTCATATTGATATCCGAAACAACGAGAACCAAATTCCACATGGCCTATTACGCAATAGCAGGTATGAACTGGGGAGGCATTTGTCGGTCCCGCCGACGTGTGTCTGCAAAGCTGTTAGGATGGAAACGCCACCGCCCGCCCACGGTCGATCTAGTGCACATGCTTATTAGCTACACTACGCGATATGCCTGCATGCCCGTCCAGCAGGTACGTGTGGTTGTGTGATCACGGACCTAGATCTCGATACGTCCATAGGGACGGATGTCTAACCTAAGAAAGGTACTAGACTGCCTACATAGGTTAGTAGGTGTCGAATGTTGTATAGATGTAGTACACCGTGTTTAGCCTTGGGTATTGTATTGAAACCCATCTGTGAGAACACTACACTATATCTATCTCCTAAACCACAAGGCTTAACCTGGTATTGACGAATAATCATAAATACTACCTACCTTACTTCACTGTTGTTTATGCACATCTCCCCCAACGGATAGTAGCGCGGTGTAGAGTGTAGTGAGCCGTGATCAACTACCCATCGCCCATCGGTCCATCTTAGAAACCTAGGACCCTCCCCGCCCCCTGTCATCCCCTCCCTCCGCCCCTCACCCCAAACACCAAACACTCACTACATTCCAACTTAGGTACCTGTACGGCTGTACCTGCACGTATACCGCAGTGTACTTAGTGTACTTAGTGTAACACAGGCTGGCTCCCTTGGAACTTAGGTACCTATAGTAAGTACTCTGTATATGGGAAACTTGGGTAGGAGGGGGAACCTCGTCAACTCGAGAACAGAACAATCACACGAACATTCTTGTTTCCTCTCATATTTCCAACACCAGTTTTATACCTTCTCTCCCGGTCTGGGCATCTTATTCAAGTCGTCGGTGTCGTTTGTGTTCGTCTTCCTTCTTTTTTGTCTCATGCTTCCGCGCAATCTATCCCTCAGCTTATTTGCAATCCTCAAGCTACCTCCGACTTTGTCTGGGCGTTGGAAGCCATCTAGACTTGGAGGAACACCCTCTCCTCGACAACCAGCGTAGTGTATAGATCGCCCGTGTTACCCCATTCCTACGACAGAGTGCAGCAGACTGCCTACAGCCCAAGTAGACCTTATTGACATCTCGAGGTTGCTCCCTTCGTTTCCTCCATTCGCCCGTCATCCCGCGCCGCTGTGTAACCCAATCCAAGCCTTCCTTTCGCAACGGCTCGTCACATAACGAAGTCGGGCTCGGCCCTTTTATCCTGCTCTGTGCTTGACCAGACCGACCGCATCTTGGTTGGCCAACGCCACTTGCATACCCGTGGCTGCAGAAGCGTCGTGCGAACCGAAACCAATATCGATGTCTGAACACAACTCTACATCCCAGGCTCCCGAGCCTGTGGCACATAATGTAATCAATCGGTTTCCTTTCTTTTTCCCCTTCCTTTAATCTTGCCAGCCTCCTTCTTTTGTCTCCTTTGTCTCGAGAACCCTCCCAAGCTCACGCATAGAAACATAAGGAGCAGGCCCAAGAAACCAAAAGGCTCCTTATTGTCAAGTAATGCTAACCTTGTCCTCTATTCAAGGTTTCGACCGCGTCGCCTGCCGCCGCCCCTCTCGGAGGCACACCACCAACGTCAAATCCTATAGCCATCATGTCGTCACCTGCGCCGCTTCGACCGGCTCTCGGCGGTCGCCCTGGCGGTGCTCGAACTCCTAGACTAGGCTTAGCTATCCCTCCGTCACCCAATGTCAAGCCAGTTGGCACGGCTATGGCTGGTGGCCCTACCCGCCCTCAACTCACCGTCCATGTTGCGACCCCTATGGGCAGTACTGTTGCGCCATATGAACAAACGCGCCCATCTGTCCAACCAGGGCAATCAGCGAGCGGTGGTAGTGAAAGTAGTGCGGCACACTCAAGGTCCGGCAGTTTCGGGCCACTAGACGGTAGAGCGAGCAACCCTACTTCTGCCGGCTCCCAGTTTTCGGCACTTTCATTTGCGTCACAGTATGGAATCGGATCACGGCCACAGGGCACCCCCGATCCAATATCTGCGGTTGGATCTATCTACTCAGAAAGAAGCGAAGGGGGCGTTGGGATGGAGCGAGACGGAAGCATGCATGGGCTGGAGAATAGTTTCGACAAGCTAGCATTGGACAAAGCTAGGACTGCTGATGTCGATGAGTTAGATGATGATGAATGCTGGAGAATCGCCAGCGTGGAGGGCCGTATTATCGAGCTCGGTAGCCTCGGTGAAGGTGCCGGAGGTGCCGTCACTCGATGTCAACTCAAAGGCGGAAAGACAATATTCGCGTTAAAGGTCCGTTCTTCTCCCAGCTATTTATTACCTTTCCCTTACAGTCATGCTAATGTGCGCCTAGGTTATAACTACTAACCCTAACCCTGATGTCAAGAAGCAAATCATGCGGGAGATTAATTTCAACAAATCATGCGCGTCAGAACATATTTGCCGCTATTACGGAGCTTTTGTTGACCCTGCAACTGCTACAATCTCGATCGCTATGGAGTTCTGTGAGGGTGGATCCCTCGACAGCATCTACAAAGAGGTCAAGAAACTTGGCGGTCGAACAGGGGAGAAGGTACTCGGCAAGATCGCAGAAGGAGTGTTAGGCGGTCTTACCTACCTACACGGGAAGAAGATCATACACCGCGATATTAAACCCTCAAATATCCTACTATGCCGTAGTGGCGAGGTAAAGCTCTGCGATTTCGGTGTGTCCGGCGATTTCGGGACCAAGGGCGAGGCCAATACTTTCATTGGCACCAGCTATTACATGGCACCAGAGCGGATCACGGGTCAAAGTTATACCATCACCTCCGACGTATGGTCTACCGGAGTTACACTCCTTGAAGTAGCACAACACCGCTTCCCCTTCCCCGCCGATGGAACAGAAATGCAACCTAAAGCTGGTCTCATAGACCTCCTGACATATATTGTGCGGCAGCCAATACCAAAACTAAAGGACGAGCCGGAGGCGAATATCTTCTGGAGTGACAGCTTCAAATATTTTATCGAGTGCTGGTAAGGCCTATCTAACCTACAACTGCTCAAAACATTCGAGGGGGGACTGAAAACGAGAAACAAAGCTAATGAAGATTACTACAGCCTCGAGAAGGAACCAACTCGCCGCGCTACTCCATGGAGAATGCTTGAGCATCCATGGATGGTTGAGATGCGCAGTAAGCGAGTCAATATGCAGAAGTACTTGTCCCAAGTATGGGGATGGGACGAAACCGAGACGAAATCGTGAGCCCCGAGACTCCTTTTCTCATCAAAACACATACATAATCAACCGTCATAAATCATGGGAACTCACCTCAACATTAACAACACACCATACCAAAAACCTGCGCAATGAAAATATGGATTAGAAGAGATGGTTGGATGATGCAACCCTTAGAAGAATGATAGCCCGCCAGATACCATAACTCATCAAATAGGTCGTTGATTTACAACGACACAGCATAGAGATACCATATCGTTAACCCTCCAGCATGGAATGCAATGGGCACAATACCGCACACAAAGTTCACCGCGACCGAAATGCAAATTGGATAGGGGAGAGCCAGGTATTTCTATCATCACAGGATTTGGTGAACATGAAGTTATATATCACCAACTTCATATCTACATCAAACCACCGATTATAATACCTCAGACTAGGGAAATAAGTCACTTAGTAGGAGGTGTATTAGCGATGAATTCAAGGTAGAGGGATGAGTAAATGGCGATTGAAAGGAGGCGCCTCGGGCATTATGTGACTAGTCTGGCCAATCTACTCAGTTGTACTGAAATAAGTGGGAGAATACATCTCCCAGCTTGGCTTAAAACGGTTGGAAGATATACTGGTTATGTGTAAACACTGGGTGGGCATAAACAGCTGAGAACTGTATTGCGTGTTGGAATCGACGTTCAAGTGTGGGAAATAGTCTTGGAGATGCTAGACATTCATGTATCAACTAGAGTAGCTCATATAGCTGTTTACCCGGGCCGAGTTCAAGATATTTCGAAAAAAACTCTAACATAGGGTTATAGAAAACAAAGCTTGGGAAATAGAATTGGGTTGTTATGTCGCTAAGCTGTACCCGGGGTATCATTGTGTATTTCTATCGTGGGTATCATCGTAACTTTTGTCATTCCTCCCGTCCTGTGTATAAGTAAACCTGTATTGCTAATTTATTTTTTTTTTGGTGTGTGTTTTCTTTCCCTTTACGAGATATCATCTGATGCTGTCGTCGGAGCCGTGGCAGCAGCAACAGCAGCGGCCTCGGCCTTCTTGCGCTCTTTCTCCCGCTGCGCGGCCCGCAGTTTCGCCATTGTCGAGGAGAAATCCCCGAAGACGGGGGTTGACGCTGGGGGTTGTGTAGATGTCGGTTTATGTGGAGAGACGGGTTTCTCGGTAGGAGGTGGTGGTATTGTAGTAGCTTCGCCCGGTGGATTATTCTTACCCCCCGAAGCCCTACTACTATTACCACTACTAGTCTTCTTCCCTGCTTTTCGCGCGGCCTTCTCGGCCTTGCGCTCCCGGAGCTTGCGCTCGATGTCCGCTATCCGCTCGTCGTATTCGTCTGCTGCGGGCGGCGGCTGGGGTGTAGCCGAGCCCTCTGTCTTGGTGTCCGTAGATGTGGGTATCCGGGCGGAGTTGGGGCGTGCTTCAACATCTCGATCTTCCTCCATCCTCGCGCGTTCGCGCTCCCTAGCCTCAGCCTCCTCCTTCATTCTCCGGCGCTTCTCGAGATGTTCCCTGCCCTTCTCCATCAGCACCCTCTTCTCGGCCTCCGTCATCATGCGTCTCCCATTCGTCTCCTCCCCGGCCTTCCTCTTGACGCCGCGCTCCCTCGCCTCCAGGTCGTCTATCATGGCTCTCTTCTTCGCGTCGAGCGCGGCGCGGGCCTTCTGCGCCTGGACGGCGGCGGCGCGGGCAGAGTCGTAGGCGGCGCGGGCCTCGGGCGACGACAGCACGTCGCGCGCGCGCTCGAACAGCTGCCATATCTCGGGGTCGAAGTTCTTCGCCTTGTCCGGGTGGTGCTTCAGCGATGCCTTGCGCCACGCGCGGTGCACGTCGGGCTGGGCGGCGTCGGCCGACACGGACAGCAGCTCGTAAAGATCCTTGTTCGCCGTCGCGTATTCGCGCGCATACTGCAGGAGTTCGGATTTCTTGTCTTCCATCTGTTTCGTTGGAATATCGGACCGAGGTTCTATTGCCTAAATTTAGGGAGATGGACTGGCACGAGGAAGATAGATGCCGGGGAGATATGTCATGTCGAGGTAGCGTTCAAGTCCAAGTTGGAAATGTCGGATCAATAAACTTATGTCATCGTTTGTTATCTACAGCTGTGCCAGCTGGCGCCGGCCCGGATCAACATATTCCTTGCTACATAACCTAAGGTACTTACGGGGTACTGACTGTGGAGTAATATTGTTGCAAGGGTCACCTTCACACCGTGGCCCCTAGTCATGACTTTATACTATGTAGTATCTCGACGCTGTTGAGTTGGTGGCTTGGCATAGAGTAATACTCGCATCCTATCCCTGAACACTACGAAGAAATTGTTGAGACAAAGATCGCGCGTAGGGCACAAGTATTACAACTACGAATAGCCACATGGTCACCTCTGAGCTACGCCATCCTCGGGAGGAGCAAGGGAGTGTGCTGTTTAGAAACTCGTATCAATAAATTACCACCAAAGTTAATGTGCGAATTGCCGCCATACACGCTGTCTACCTGAGTAGTTAGTTATACATGCTCCACCAATCCATTACATAGTATATCCGATGGGACCGCCCGTCTATTGAAACGACTCCGTACCTATATGCATATTCCTGTGCGCCTATACTGTACATGTGGAAAGCACACGCCATAAGCAGAATGCTGTGATATATGAGCCAAGAACGCCGCCATCGGGTGAAGCTTCTTCAACTCAGCCCGAATAAAACAAACCAGCCCGACCCGGGGTATCTCAATGTCGCTTAGTAGACAAAGGGCAGCTGCATCAAGATTCAAATCCTTGTACACTCGTAGAACGCCACGAAATGCTCAGTTCAAGTACGCGCCATTCCCATGCTCTCATTCAAAAAGTACTGACATCACGCCTTGATATCTGCGACAGCTCGTGCGACCTCTTTGGTTGCTATCTTTTCGAAACGAGTGCGGGCTTGGTCGTCGAGCTCCAATTCAGACACTTCCTTGTAAAGTTTGTGACTTAGATCACGGTTTATGCAGGCATACTGATCTGCCGTGAGCTGTCCGGATTTCCAGTGAGGCTTAAGTGCGTCCTTGACAATGCCGCTGATGCTTTCTTTCATCTCAAAAGGGAGGTTGGGCCGTATCGGCGCATCGGGAGAGTGTACAAGGTTACTGCCGATATCTACAGGTCTGTATCGCCGAGGCCTCGGTTGTCGGATCTCCAAAGCAACCGTCGCACCATTACTTTGATGGTGTTGTTGATTACGTGTACGCGATTCCGAATCACTGTGATCTCCGCCATCTCTTGCAACAACGTAGTTTGCCGGCGGGTAGATCGGCTCTATCCTTGAACTCAGAGAAAGCGGTGAACCAGGTCGGTCGTTAATTCCACGGGGTGGTGGTGTCATCGATAACGCTCGTGGGCTACTATGGCCTGATGGCGAAGGCGAAGTCACGGGAGAGTGCGGGTCGGTATTAGGCTTTATCGTGTTAAAAAGCGCCCGGATGTTCTCATCATCAGACGCCGTGCTCATCTCGACTTCCTTTAATAAGGAGGAGAGAAACGAAGGGCCCTCAGGGTTCTGTACGGGTGAATGCGCTCTACCACTCATCGATGGGCCAGCAGGTGCAGGCTCTACGTTTTGCGCTACAGTCTGATTGGATGAAGATGCTTCGGATTGAGTTGGAACTCGTCGTGTCCTAGGACGTTTAAGCTTCCTCTCTGGTGGCGGGGGTTCCACGGGAGAGGCCGTCACGGAACGAGGCTTACGTTTGCGGTGGTTTGGACTAGACGGAGTTGGAGCCTCAGCTTCCATAGCCTTCTCAAGTGCCCCCCACGCTTGCTTCTCTTCGCGACTCTCTTGGCGAGGCAGTACTTGTGGTGGTGGTTGCCTCGCAATTTGGTGAGGGACACCGATGGGGAGATTTTCCGCGAAAATGTCGTGAGCGCCAAGACGACTTGCGATGTTGAGACGTTGCTGCCATCTCTGGTACTCTCGTCGCTCTCTCTCGCTGCGCTGCTGTGATCGCCGGTAATCATGCAATGCCTCGTCATCCTCATGATTATCGAGATCGATATTTAGAGCATCCCATACACGCCCCGCAATTTGACCCCAGGCCCCTTGCCACTCGTCCGAGCGAGTTCTTTGTCTCGCACGCCGCATAGTCGCTTGAGTCCGCGGCAAGTAATCGGAGCGACCATCAGAAAAGCCTGCGAGGCCAACGGCGGTTACGTCCGGGTCATTTAACTCGGCCGCGAGTAGTTCGGCTGCCCCTTCAGAGCATTCTAGACAAAACCAGTGGCCGCGAGGAACAGTATCCAAGCCAACACAGTATGTATGGTATGGTGCATCGCAGCTATCGCAAAGGAGGAGGACATCTTCATGGTCGGCGTTATTACAGATCGGGCACGGTCGCGCCTCTTCCTCTTCTTCGGGATTCTCGTCAAGCCATGCCTGCGGGTCAAACTCGGCCACTTGCTTCTTGTCCTCGACCTTGTAGGACGTAATCAGGGTACCTTGTAAATTCACCATTAGCTTGGCTCCATAATATGCATGGATGAATACGCTGATGCATCGAGTGACTTACCCCCAACTTTATCGTATACATGCACCAAATGAAAAGCTTGGCGGCAGATGGGACAACTATTTGCCTTTCCAGTCCATTCCTTCAAACAAGAATCGTGGAGGGTATGGCCGCAAATTTGGATAACGGCGATGTTGTCGTGATCGTTGGTCCTAGGCGATTTGGTTGCAGTGATGGTAGCGGCATTGTTGCTGGCAATATCGTTATCAGCGTGACTTGACGATAGTGGCGTTGCTCCATCATGATCAGTGGTGGGGGCGGGTTTAGAAGATGAAGCTTGTAAAATGCCATGACTATGATGGGGGGGTTCAGGGGGTGGTGGTTGTTGGACGTCTAGATTGTCTAGACAGACAATACATTGATCAGCCATCGGGGGAGAATCGCATGAGTCGGCAGATCTGGAATTGGGACATATAAAAGACGTATAGAGCCTTTTATGAATTATTGTGAGTAGCAGGCAGCGAGGCGCGATAGAGCAAATGCAATGGTTGTGACAGATAAGAAGGATAGGTAATCCTCGGTTGGATGAGAATACCGATGGATTGCGTGTAGCGGGCCAATAGTATGCCGGAGGAGAGTTACGTGGTAGTGGGAGCTCTCGGTGCAAGTAATTCTTCTGCGCAGGCGAATAAATGCACGGATGATTCGCATGGGGTTTGGCGGCGTACAGCTATTGTGTTTCTTCAATGCAAAACGAGTACTAGCTAGCAGCCTTTTTATTTGACCAATGATTGAAAAAGGCTACTAGGAAGTGGACAACTTGTTGGGGTTTTGTTTTGTTTTGTTTTGTTTTTTTGGCATATACTATGCGGCATGGGTTGACTGGTGGTCTGTCTATGAACCCGAGGTGTTTTCAAAGCGAAGTATGTAGGTAATGTTTTGGATTGAGTGGATCTCGGGTTGTGTAGGTCGAGGGTCGAGAGTTGAGGGACAGGTCAGGTCAAGGGGGTCAAGGGTAATGCTGGATGGGATGACAACAATAAAGAGTCCGGGCGGAACAGAGAAGGACCAGGTATGGTTGGGGGGACGAGAATATATGGGAAACTGTATTTGGGATAGGGACGCCTCACGCGACCCGGAATGGCTCAGGGACAAACGTAGGATGATCTGTGTGGACTTTTTGAGATTGTTGGACAGCGGGGAATAGCTGGGAAGGGTAGGATGGGAGGGGGACTGGAAGTGTAGATGGGTAGACAGACAGTTGGACAGTTGGAGAGAGAGAGGGAGGGAGACAGAGAAATAAAGTAAGTAGTCGGTAAAGGATGAAGGAAGAGAAAAACGACAAGAAAGAGGCTTGGTTGAAGGTCTGTTCTGTTTGCCCCTCGCGGGACGTAGAAAGTGGTATTATTGCGTGCACGGTCAGAGAGCAAGCCACAGACAACGAACTACAGGAAACTGCCTTCGCAAACCGCAGATTGGAGATTGCAGTTGTACTACCTACCCTGGATTAGGAGGTAGGAGCAGATAGCTAGATGGGTAGAGGTAAATGTGGACGTAGATGTAGATAGATGTAGGCAGTGTAGAGAGTTATACGGAATAACAGAAGAACATCAAATCCAAGATATGCTCGTGCATACACCACCTTTGTTATATATATGGTATGCCAGTGGTACCTTGACGGGACAGTGTAGGTGGGTAGGTCATTAATGTACTTAATGTACCTACGTATGTGGTGTGGTACCTACTTTGGTGGCTACCTACCTACATAGGTAGCTAGGAGGTAGGCGACAAGCCAATGCCAATGTCGTAGGGTGAGTGGATGTGTGCCAGGTAAGGGGAGGAGAGGGGAGAGAGAGAAAGAGACCTGGTAATAGTCGGAATACTACCTAGTAGAGCTGAGAGAGGGAGGGTGTGTGTGTGTGTGTGTGTGTGTGTGTGTGTGCAGTCTGAGATGATGAATGGAGAGAAGGGAAAGTCAGGTCAGGTATCTACTAGAGAAAGAGAGAGAGAGAGACGGCGGCCCGTTCTGTCTGTCATCAGTCCTGCCAAGTGAGGTTGGCAGGTTAAGTAAGGGTCGTATTTGGCATAGCGGCTAAGAAAAGCTCTGGGCACTTTGGGCACTCTTGTGTCCACATAGCCTATACCATGGCCTGAGCACAATGGCCTGGGTACAATGGCCTGGGTACAATGGCCTGGGTACATGCCTCTCAGCGGCACAGACCAGCCTATATCAAGTGCCTACCAGCGACTTGAATGGTAACCCAAAAAGAAGAGAATTGTAATAAAATTTACACCTAGACTGCAGCCATAAACTTATTACTACATACGCGGGTGGGGGGGGTTCCTAGAAAGGTTGACTGGAGGATTACAGACGCTTAACATTATAAAGCAACTATAAAACGCGCTGTAAGCCACTTTCCAGAATTTATTTTGACGTTTTATGGCCACGGCCGCCTTTGTAATCCCCTAGAAATAATTTTTATCGCTTGTAATTATGCTGGTAATAATTTCTGCCTCTGGTAATTATTTACTCGCTTGTAATAGTAAAGACCGTTAGTCGTAGTTTCTGTATTGGCATTTGATTGTATAGTCGCGATTTCTGTGCTGGGCAATTCTGGAAAGTGGCTTGCCAGGTTGGTTTATTTCGAATTGGTCAGGCTAATAGGCCCCTGTAAGCCCTGCGCAAGCCTTCTGTAACCATTTCCCAGAACCCCCCCCACCCGGGTAGGTACCTACGTAATGTACATTATTACATATTCTATCATGTATGTATGTCAGGAACCACGGATGAAAGACGAAATTCCACCACTTTCCGCATGACTCAAGGATGAACCCCTGCTCCATTTCATCGCGCACTCCCACCATCACAATACCTAGCATAGGTACTACTACCACGATACTACTACTATTGGTAACCGAGTGCACAATGCCTATCGAGGGTTAGTACACATAGATATGTGTATCCATATCTATCTTACTCATACCTACTAACTCAGTGTTAAGTAAGTTACACATGCTGTCGCTCATTGCAGGTAATGTATGATGAGAATATCGAATATCTGGTAATACACGCCGTCGGCTAGACTAAGAAGCTACCTAGGTACCCAGTTAGTCAAAGTGGAGAGGAAGTGGTCAGTTGCCTAACGTCACAAGCAATGGTAGAGCCAACCCCAGACATATGAATTGTTAACCAAAGTATGCGAATAAGTTGCAACTTTCAATAGAACCCAGGCTAAAGATGGATCTAGGAATCGTAGTACCAACGCCAGCGTTGGTCGTAGGCACCTTCGACAATTTAAGACCCTTCAACCATATACTAATAACTATACTATATGATTATTCTCTCCTTCTCTATCCTACTTCGGTTTGTTTCCCCTCTACTATGCTACTGGATATCTCAAGGAATAGATAAGTGGGATGAATCATCAAAGTAGTTGGGTAGATACGTAGTAGAAATGTTGTGTTAAGTTAGGGTTGTTAGGCCGCCTAGGGCACTTTATATTGGCGCATCCCATCGCTTCATTTAGGGTATCGAGTGCAAGCATACGGATTTACTACCGGGTAAGGTCGCTGGCCGATGGATAGCGTACAGAAGTGTCCAGCTGAGTGATCTGTCTTGGCATTTTGATATGCCAGATCGGTAGCACGGAACAAATGCATCAGTTGTTACGATTTCCTCGAACGGTAATTTAGCGCTAGTGGAACAGGTGGAGAGAGAAACATGTATATCTACACTATCCAACCTGTAGGTAATATATTTTGCCTCTTTTACTTTTGTAATCTAAGTATTCCAGGTCGTCTATGGGCGTAGTGTACGATAATAGGTATGACAATACGCAGAGGTAGCCCATGTATTGATAATCACTGAGATAATTTTGGGTGATAGAGGACCTCGGGACAAGCTATCCGCATTAGAAAATACACCACCATCAGTTCTCATATACAAACGCGAAGCGAGCGCTCACAGAGGTTTCGCGGCATCGTCGGGGGTTCCTATTGGCCTTTCAAGAAGGATTTTGACTGATTTTATCTAGCTCTAGATGTTTTAGATGTTGGCGGGTACCCGGTTCAGTTGATCAGCCGGCACGCTAACCGCTTTGGTTATTAGAACCCGAAGCTTGTCAGCATTCAACAAGCTCTTTCGCGTAAACCAACGTCGGATCTTTTCTTGCTTCTAGACATGGCACGCCGAGGCATAGGCGGCGATGATTCCTTACCTGGCTAAACACCATGGCTGTAAACCCGCATTTCGCGGTCCCGAGACGGAGTGAGTGCCGAGCGGCAGCCAAAGATATCCTCAGCCCCGGGTTATACCTAGTTCATGCCTGGTTATATAATGTACCAACGAGTTTCTTGAGTCGTAAAATATAAAACCTTTGACTTTCACCTATTCTCGCTTATTTGTGTCACCAGTTCGACCTGTGGAGCTACACAATTCCTTCTTGTCTCGGGAGTAAATATACAACCGTAGCTTTCGTTCCTTTTTGACACTGCTTATCCTTCGTCGTGATGCCTTTTAAGAAGCACACCCGCCAGTTTGATGTAGTCGTCTACGGTGCAACAGGTTCCTCTCCCCATGTCATGTTGACACTCCGAGCTACAGAATTGTGCCATATGCTAATTAGTACTAGGCTACACCGGACTGATGATAAGCGAGTTCATTGCAAGCCACTTTCCTACGAACACTAAATGGGCTGTAGCCGGTCGGTCAGTACAGAAGTTGGAAGATGTCGTGAAGACATGTCACAACTTGAATCCTGATCGCGAACCTCCACGAGTAGAGGTCTGCGAACTAAACGACGCAGACCTGAGTGCGCTAGCCAAAAGGACCTTCGTTCTTATTGCAGCCGTGGGCCCTTATGCTCGGTATGGCGAGCCTGTTTTTAAGGCGTGTGCTGAGGCTGGTACTCACTACTTTGACTGCACTGGTGAGGCCGTTTGGCACGCAGCGATGATTAAGAAGTACGAGAAAATTGCAAAGGCTAGTGGGGCCTGTAGTAAGTACTCTCCGGGCTAATTCTTTCTGTCTGGTGGTTTGTTTTTTCTTCCCAAGGGGACAATGTCTTCCATCTGGGTCTTCTACACCTTCTATGAACCACGCCTAAGATGGCAGCTAAATGCTGATCCCGAAGTTTGCAGTGTTTCCTCAAGCAGCAGTCGAATCAGCGCCATCAGATCTAGTTACGTTTTCTTTAGCATCCCTAATCAAGTCGGAGTTTTCAGCTCCAGTTGGCGATGTCGTAGTTTCTTTACACGAAATACGGTTCGTCTCATCCAATGGACTCCCACATGCTCTTGTTGTCTAACTCCAACTAAGTTCTGCACCTTCGGGGGGAACACTAGCCACTGTCATCAGTCTATTCGAAAATTTCAGCCTCAAAGAAGTGGCAGCATCCCACAAACCTTACGCTTTATCACCTATTCCCAACTCCAAACCTGCACCTAAGGCATCAATACAATCAAAACTGACGGGAGCCCACTACGTGCCTAATCTTGGTCTCCAGTCAACATCTGTCACGGGAGGGACTGACACGGCTGTAGTACATCGCACATGGGGTCTACTCCAACAGGGGCTAACTTTGCAGAAACAAGCTTATGGACCCAACTTTACCTACCGAGAGTTTATGAAGACCAGGAACATAGTGACGGCGATGGCTACGCACTATAGTTTGTTGATTGGGGGCATGCTCCTCGCTTTCTGCTCTCCGTTCAGGAGTCTCTTACGGAGATTTATCTTTCAACCCGGGCAGGGCCCTTCCCGAGAAGATTCGGCCAAGGACTATCTAGAATTTCGAGGCGTCGGGACACCAGACCTACAACCAACCGTGGGGCAACAAGCGCTATGCCGTGCCTGGTTTCATGGGAGCATGTACTTGCGTAAGTACCACCAAAATATCCGTTTGTCTGCAGCGCCAAGCTCATATGAATACAGTTACGGCAGTATTCTTGTCAGAAGGGGCTCGAACGCTCCTTGAAGATGATGTCGCCTTGGGTGGGGGTATCTACACTCCAGCTTGCCTTGGCCAAGAATACATAGACCGTCTAGACGGAAAGGGCTTTAAGATAGAAACAAAGATTGTAGACTCTGCATAGCTGCAATCCACAGATTGTAGTCTCTGCTACATAGTATCTACTCGATCTTCAACCAAATTGTGTAGGCCCCTATTCACTTACCGGAGCTCTAGGTATTGTACTCGGTATTCAATGTTAAAATGCTGTTGTTCACCTCTCCCTGCAAAGCCGTAGGTACCTTAGCTGCATGTGCCTTGGGTATACTACTACATGTACCTAGAATAGATTTCCTCTTCCAACTTTCAATTCTCAATTGAGAGGATGCTGTTGCAGATGATCAAGTGTTTTTTCAATAAGGTAATAGTGGCGCCTAGCCTACCTGTGGGCTACGTAAGGTACCTAAAGTCTAACCAAGTAAGTACCGTTTTGGGAAGTACTCAACGTCATTATCATGTGCGCTACTACTATAGCTTAGTACTACCTCCCAGACAAATTGGTTTTTAGTTTCGAGTGAACACAACCCCCCAGTAACTCACGGTTCGACGTTCCGAACATATACATACCATTACTTCCCACAGGCCGCTGCTTGTCGTTTCCGGATAGCAGCGTACCTGCGTACGGATTTGGTTGGCATTGTGGCCTTGTGGCACTGGCAGTCTGGAAAACCTTCTGCAAAGCTCTTTCTGCGACTCCCATAGCCCGCCAATGGCTTCCCCGTCCAAAGCTTCGGCCAGCTCTGAAAGTTCGAACTCGGAGCGGACACCCCTTCTCCGGCAAGATAACACCAATCGCCCTCGAGTGGCCCGTAATGTCACCTTCAATGCGAACCCGGTCTCAAGGACCATCGACCCCGAACCACCGTCTCTGAGCTCTTCACCAGGTTCGACATCCGCCCCTGGCTATGCGCGAATGGCACGCCCCCTAACTTCGGGCAGTTCTCCAACTGGGCCTCCGCCGATGCTCTCTGCCATTAACAATCGATTGCGTCGTCGGAACAGCCATGGATCTGTCTTTACTACTCTCCCCCCGGCGATTTTGCCCAAAATGGGCCCGCAACGAACCTCCAAGACTGCCGAGAAGTTGAAGCTACTTCCGAACCCTCAGCTTGATGAGGAAGACCCAGACGAAGAAAGCAATCGAGATGTTTATTCACAATACACGCGCATCAAAGACCCCACGGCTAGGCGGGATGCAGCGAGATTAGGTAAGGCGGATCGCGAGAGGCTGCCGCGGGTAACCGCGTATTGTACAGCAAATAAATACCAGATGGAAGGCTTGATGCGGTTCTTGAAAGGCCGAGGAAAGTCAAAGGGTGCGAACCCTAAGCTAATCGACGAGTGTATCTATTCGCCATATAACTACGTGGCGGGAAACTCCGGTGAAAGGGCAGAGGCATTCGAAGAATACAGAGATCGGCCTGTATACACACAGGAAAGGCGACATTCTACCGGTGAACTGGAGGCGGAGGATCGGCCTAATATATACCAGCGAGAGACTCTGGAAGATTTTCAGACTGGACAACGGGAAAATGAACGCCATCTGGAACATTCATTTAGTACTGGCCGTGACGCCAACAATGACTTGGTCTACCCAGACGAAGGCGCTACAGACCATTCACACTCGCATACGGTCGACGCCAACTTTGATACCCACGTACACACACCAGAGGTTTTCCTCTTCGATTATGGCGTTGTGGTGATATGGGGCATGTCGCTCGCGCATGAACAACGGTTCCTAAAGGATATCGCCAAGTTTGAACTCGAAAAGCTAGATCCGGACGACGTTGAGACGGAATGTTTTAATTTCTATTATACGCGTGAATACCAGGCGCGTATATACAATGACTTCATCACACTACGGGATAGAGGGAACTATATGACAAAGCTAGCGATATCACATGCGCTCGCGCAAAGCGTCAAGGTACGCATGCTTCTTCTACCCCCTGTATCTTGTCCAGCGCCTCCATAGCTGAGACGCATACTTGCGCATGCCCACTAACGGGAACCCACGATGCAGACCTCTCTTTTCGAAGAATTATTAGCGTCGACGATAGATGCATGCAAAGACATCCCCACTCAGATAGCGCTGGCCGGGAAGATAGCACTATCTCAGACACAGATCAACATGCAGATAGGCGAGCTCTTTATTCTGCGCATCAACATCCACCTGAATGGTAGTCTACTAGACACGCCCGAACTCTTTTGGGTTGAGCCGCACCTCGAGCCCGTTTACCAGGCCGTCCGCAGCTATCTAGAAATGGACCAGCGTGTTGGTCTACTGACGGAGCGCCTCGACGTGATCGCCGACTTACTCGCCGTGCTCAAGGACCAGCTGAGCCATGGACACGGCGAGATGCTAGAGTGGATTGGTGAGTTATTCCTTAACCCCCCCTCTAAACCTATTGCATATATATGTATAATAGTATGAGCGTGTATTATGGGGTGAAACAGCTTCTAACATATGCAAATAGTAATTGTTCTCATCGCAGCCGAGATCCTCGTCGCTGCTATTAACATAGTCGTTGATCTCTACGCTGGCGTTGACTAGGAGAGGTGATGCAACCAGGGTTTATTTAGGGGGGCAATGATGGTGGTACCTCATGTTATTATTATTATCTTTCGGGTCTGTACACAGCATTTTTATCGCAGCCATGGTGTTAATCGGTTTGGCATAGGCTGGTCTGACTGATATCATTGCCTTCATGTATCAATCAGGTAGTAGCCAGCGCGTGTTTTTGCAATGTGAGATAGACAGGCAAAAGAAGCTTCACGGCACCAAGGGGGAATGCTCGAAACTCAATAGCGCAAAAACAGTCCACATTGCGTCGAAGTTTTCGTGCTCGCGTACTCCCAAGACCCGATGTCTACATGACCAAGTGCATCCGGTTAAGGCTGCCTTCAATACTCATACAACGTCTTCCTCTGGTCATATATTCGACGAAAGCAGTCAGTCCACTTTCAAAGTCATGCCATATTTTCCTAACGCCTTCTCATCATGACCTGGGAATTCTCGAAATGCAAACTTAGCGCCGTTTCTCTAGCATATTTTGAATCACCTGGGCTCCAGGATCAATCGCTAGATTATTAGATGTCCTCAACCTAGTTTATTCCCCTCTTCAATACGACACGCTGACAGGCCCTCGGGGAAGGGAGGAAACCCCAAACTTGTGCCGAGTTGAGGCGATCCATCTAGTCAGCACCATCATTCTCGTCAACCTCGGTCTCAGGATCCGTGTCCTGGTCAGCGCCGGGTTCGGCCTCGGCCATCTCAACGTCTTGGTCGTCGTCCGCATCCTCATCGTCTTGAGCATCCTCGAATCGGTTTCGGCCGCCGCGGCTAGTCCGGTTTTCGCGGGCGCGTGATCGCTCTCGTGCAGTAGCATCCTTAAGGCCCTGCTTAAAGCTCTCCTTCGCCTCCTTCCACTGGACTAGCTCTCGTTCGTAGCGCTGCTGAAATTCCTCCTTCTCTTTCTCTGCAAGATCCTTCCAGCCCCGCGCTAGCTCCTCTTCGATTCGAAACTCGCCAGCGGCGATTGCGTCCTTGTGTTGTGTCTGGAGCACCGGTCGAGTATCGTTGCAGTAGATCTCGAACGCATTGCTAGGGCGCTTAGGTGGCTTGACCGCACCGTTGGTAGCTCGGCTTTGTTCCTTCTGTGATTCTAATTGCGCGTGTGAGAAACCATCTGAGCTGGGCGAGAGAGTTGTAAGGTGTTGGCTGATAAACGTTGCACCCAGTGTATTTCCGCCATCGTTGCCGGGTAAAAGAGATGGCTTACGGTGACCCCGTTTCGTCCGAAGCGGTTTATCTTGGGGCTAGACAAATCTTCAGCATACTAAGGCTTTGATGATATTGGGGGGTCATGCTATGATGCTGCTACGTACAGTCGGTGGGGGACTCGGACTGCCTTCTGAATCCTCGACGTTGGTGCTTGTGCGCTTCGAGATTTGGTCTAGGAGAAGAGCTCGCTCAAGACGTAACTTTTGGATTTGACGCTTGAGTCTGGAGAGCCGTAAGCGATACGCGTCGTTCTCTTCCTCGATTTCTTTGGATCGTTCCTTTAGCTGAATGCATTTTCGTCGGTAGGCTTCTTCGACGGTTGGAGGTAACGAGGGAGGGTGTGCTATAATGCAAAATGGGCCGTCAGTCTCAATATCAGAGTTTGCGTGCGATGATTAGTATAGTCGACGACGATTCTGCTGCAGGTTCTGTTCAAGATAAGCTAATTTCACAGGATCACCATCCAGTCTGAATAGTCTGGCGTCCTGACTTGTGAACGTAGTCATGCCTGTTTAGCGCCCTGCGAGACCATCGATACAAGAGTGGAGCGTGGACATGATTTGCGGCTGTGACTGAACGAAGCGCATTGGAAGCCGGCTTTTTAGGGGTCGCGTCTGACCTGAGGTTACAGGTTACCGACGCGAGTGTGCTTTATAAAAATGGCACAATTCACAAAGTTCGGACACATGACACAATTGCATCTCGATAATCAAGTCCGAGCATTATGCCATTGGTCAACACCATAGTATCGTGTCCAAGATGCGTGTGGCGCCCGGTCCGACCCCTATCGTCGGAATACGGGGGTTCGGCTAGATGTGCAGATTTGGATATCCATTCAACTTACCATTCTGAGGCGCCATCTCGACAAACAGAGGCGTTCACACAGTCACAGGCTCAAAGGAGAGCTGTGTGTTAAAGGAGAGATAGCTGGCCAGAAAAATGCGCGGTTGGCAAGAGTAATAAGAATTATCTGCTGGCGTTGGTATGGGTCGAGTTGGTGGCGATCAAGGCGATGATAGTGATGATGGAGACGATGGATGGATGGTAGTTAAGAGGGCAAGAGAAACAAGGGGAAGAAGGCGACGCGCATTGGGGGCCCGAAGGGAGGAGGTGAGATGGCGGTGGTGGTGCGCGACAAAAACGGCGTGATTGTTAAGGGCAAGGCTGGGTTTGTCCAAGTAGATTGATTAGTTGAAGCTTTTACAATTGTTGCCGGTATTGTTAGTCGACCTAGCATGAACCCTGGACTGGACTGGAGATGGAATGCCTGCACGTGTACATAGTACAGTGGACTGACTACCTAAGGTGCATGTACCTGGGCTGGCCTTATCGATACCGCTCAAAGCTCAAACTGGAGATGCCTCAAAGGTGCATACATGCATACATATATGTACCTTGGGTTATGTAGGTACCTAGAGAAGTAGAACAGAGAAGCACATAGTTGAGTATAAGTGCTCTAAACCTACCTCCGAGTAGGCACTTGAGTAAGGTACTAGGTTACATACATGTAGGTTTGTTGATTTGTATGTAGGTCATAGGAGATATACATGTATGAGCCAAGTCGATATATAAGTACATGTTCAGGACACCTACTTCCTTATTTAGGCTTGTTTAGGTATCCACCAGACTTAAGTAAGGCGTGTAGGTACCTCTATAAACTAGGCACCTTGAGATTCCACAATTCCATGGTATCTACCTCACTACATAATGTACTGTAGAGGTATGAAGTCACTTTATTGATACCTTGATACCTTGATACCTTATCTCTCTGATAAGTGTCTTATCGATAACACACAAGCCCCCTCATAACAACTACCTACCTTGTTAGCACACATTAGGTACAGCCAGCCCACTGGAGCACTGCACAGGCTCCGGCTTTGAAGAAGGCGGGAGCTACATACACCTAGCTCCACTGATTTTTTTCCAACACAAGACAAACAATCCATATCGCTCTGCTCTCCGTATTACCTACCTCCTATCGTAGGTAGCCAGCATCATAGCTCAAACCCAAAACGAGTGAGCTGAGCCCAGAGTGAGAAGCTTCGCCAACATGTCTCTCAATATACCCAATGCCCCTAATGCCGGGCTATTCAAACAGGGCTACAACAAGTATGCATTCATACCCCCACTATGATAGAATCACATGGATATGCCTAACCGTCTGTCCTCCAGCTACGATTCAGAAGACGGCGCCGTCTTACGAAACATCGATGCTTGCCG
This sequence comes from Xylaria sp. Z50, assembly GCA_037356035.1. Taxonomy (NCBI): domain Eukaryota; kingdom Fungi; phylum Ascomycota; class Sordariomycetes; order Xylariales; family Xylariaceae; genus Xylaria; species Xylaria sp. Z50. The sequence continues at coordinate 38,430 of JBAWJU010000079.1, forward strand.
AGCCATATCATCCACCGTCCAGACATCGCTAGGCCCTTATGGCCGAAATAAGATTGTCATCAACCACTTACAAAAGATGATCCTGACCTCCGACGCCGCCACCATTTTGAGAGAGCTCGATGTCGTTCATCCCGCAGCTAAACTCCTTGTCATGGCCAGTCAGCAGCAAGAGGCAGAGATGGGAGATGCCACGAACCTGGTCATTATCCTTGCTGGCGAGCTCCTCAAGAAAGCCGAGGACCTTCTACGTATGGGTCTAAAAACCGCTGATATCGTTACTGGTTACGAACGCGCTCAGGCATTTGCGCTAGAAGCTCTAGAGGATTTGGCAGTGGACAAGGTCGAGGATATCCGGGATCAGGAAGAACTGAGCAAAGCTATCCGAACGGTTGTGGCAAGCAAGCAAAATGGAAACGAGGAGATTTTGGCTAACCTCGTTGCCGAGGCCGTCTTGGCCGTCATGCCCAAGAACCCAGTCAATTTTAACGTTGACAACGTCCGAGTCGTCAAGATTATGGGTGGAAGTCTAGAGCAGAGCCGAGTTGTAAAGGGCATGGTTTTCCCCAAGGAGCCTGATGGATCCGTCAAAAAGGCCAAGAAGGCCAGAGTCGGTGTCTATTCTTGCCCTATCGACATCAGCCAGACTGAGACGAAGGGAACCGTCTTGCTGCATAATGCGAAAGAGATGATGGAATTCTCCAAGGGTGAGGAAGAGCAACTCGAGACAGCAATCAAGGAGCTCCACGATGCGGGGATAAGAGTGGTCATTGCTGGCTCAACAGTAGGAGAACTTGCAATGCACTATCTCAACCGGTACGGCATCCTAGTCATCAAAATTCTCAGTAAATTTGAGTTGCGGAGAATCTGCCGTGTGGTGGGTGCCACGCCTCTAGCAAGATTAGGTGCACCGATGCCAGACGAGACGGGATCCGTCGACATCGTTGAAACACTAGAGATTGGTGGCGATCGCGTAACTGTTTTTAGACAAGAAAACGAGGTGACAAGGACAGCCACCCTCGTCCTAAGAGGCGCCACGCAAAACTTTCTAGACGATGTGGAACGAGCAGTCGACGACGGCGTAAATGTAGTTAAGGCTATAACCCGCGATCCACGTTTAGTGCCTGGTGCTGGCGCAACAGAATTACAGTTAGTCGGACGCATACAAGCGTTTGCCGACAAAACCTCGGGCCTTCCGCAATACTCCATTCGAAAATACGGAGAAGCCTTCGAAGTCATTCCACGAACGTTAGCGGAGAGTGCTGGGCTTGATGCTACGGAGGTATTAAGCAAGCTCTACACGGCGCATCATAAAAAGGACGACTGGACTACAGGCGTCGATATCGAAGTGAGTATTATTGTTTGCCATATACAACTTTCAAACTAACATTGTGCAGAACGAAGACAGTACCGGGACCCTCGACGCAAAGGAAGAGGGCATATTAGATCTTATGATCAGCAAGTCTTGGGCCATCAAGCTAGCAACCGAGGCAGCTCGAACTGTGCTCTCTGTAGACCAGATCATAGTAGCAAGACAAGCAGGCGGCCCTAAGCCCCCAGGGCCTAACCCGAACTGGGACGAGGATTAAAGATACAACATGTTCATCAAGAGACGTCATCTGTCCTTTAGTCATACCGCTACAATTATAGACAATCACGCCTATAAACCAGGATAGTCGATGTTCCGCCTCTGTTGCAAATTCTCTACTTTTAGCCCAACCAGTGAATTAAAAGAACCAACGGGTAGCCAAAATCTTAAAAGGCTTGAAAAAGACTTAATTTGTAGTGAGGATCAAATAATAACTGTCTACCGCTATCCCCAATCTTAATTCCCGATGTCTCAGCCGTTCTACAATCTTGGCCCTGAGAACAGACCTTCTCAAAGCTCGTATTATCCCAACTTTGATCTATCAATGCTCTGATTCCCACCGCAACGTAATGACAACTATACAAGCCATTTCGGCCTACCCAGAGGTTAGGGCCAAGCAGAGCATCCAAATTATGTGGAATTAACGGTCCTCTAAGAAACTCTGAGAACCCCGTTCTTAACCTCAGCCTGGCCACCCATGTAGTCTTCGATACCTCGTTAAAATCCACATCTCCTGGCTGTGTTTCTCGTCAATTCCCTAGTCCGAGAAGCTGTGGGAATGTGGCGTAACTCATAACAATCGTTACGAGTTATCTGAAGACTTCAAGGGACTTTCCCTTCGTGTTTCGATACAAGGCACTGAAATATCCGGAATGAGCGTTAACCAACGAGTAACGAAACAGGACGCCATGAGACTGTCAAAACTTAAGTCACTCCAGAGACCGCTCACTTGGTATCTCATTAGTCGTACGACATCAAGATTCTCGTTGGCCTTGGGAAGTCTCGCGTGAGGTTCTAAGACCTACGTTTCAAGGCCCAATATTCACTAATGGTTTCACACGATAGGCGGCAGTTACGCGCGCTTATCGAATGTCTTAGTATCAAAACTTGAGGAACTGTCTCGGAACTTTAGGACGCCACTAGCTATTCATAGTCTATACATTGTCTTACAATCCACTTCGTGATACTCTAACAAATTACCGCGTCTAAATCAAACATCTCTATAGACGAAAAGGTTCTCCATCCTGTGCCCCCCACCAAGTCTGTCTTGTGTGTTAACGGGCGCCCGGCCACGTTTCGAGAAGCCCCGCCCTACGAAGTCAAGTGTCCCAATGACATATGCATTATAAAGTACACGCCTTGGGGGTGCTGATGGGTACTTGGAAGAGGCGTTTTGTACTCCAAAAGGCCTGCCAGGTGTTTTGTTTGCGAAAGAGCTCACCTACATAATCGCGGCGAAAGTTGCGGCGAAGGCTATAGTGAGGCGTCCGGCTTGCGAGTTGGAGATCCTACCTTGAATCCCACTGCAACCACATATGTGGCATCTGTAGCATCGATGCTACTAAATATATGCATGTACATAGGGCCTGACTCCCATGGATGCGAACTTGGCCGGGCGGCCATTTGCCCTAGGGAAGAACTAACAACATTGTAAAACATTGTTCGCACTCCGAATGAAATACGCCCGTTATTCGTCCATGTCGTGCTTATATTCCTCTAACATTCTACTAGTTCACGTGCCGGTGACAACCCAGGAAGGGATTTCCATCTAGTAAGTGATAGGTTCCGTTAAAATCAACAACGATGAGCTCATATATTATATAGTAGGGCTTAGGTAGAGGCAGTCTCGCGAAGTATGCTAGGAGTATTGATCATTGTCTTGGTTTTTGTTTTGTAGGTGAAGAGGAACCTACTAGACAAGCTATCTATTGATCCCTAACAGTGCTATTGGTTTTCGCTAGTTGGCCGTATCTGAGCTGCGCGAGTAAGGCACATGAAGTCGAGACGCAAACCACGTGCAGCAAGGGTGCGTAGTTGCTTCCTTCGATCGAGAGTAAGGGCGGCTTGCCCCTTGAAGGATGAGAAGGGCCGTACATTAGTGTAGACTGCTCGATGATAGGCAGGCATCCGACGCTACAGGATCCTTCAGCGAATCCTTTGCGGCACATACATCGACAATACTAGTATGCCAACACTTCGTAGTGAGCTCGTGTGGGCTCGTCAAACATGCATACACCTTGGAGTAGGTGTGTATGTGCATATACTGTATGCAGCCGGTATCCGTAGTGTCAGAGTGCGCACTTGGTGAAGTAGATTCCTAGCATAGATATGCTTGTCTATCTTGCTGCCTGGCTGGGCGTGACATGTGGTTCCTGCGTGCGCAGCCGTGTATATCATATGATCAGACGAACGATAAGCCCTTAGGTACCGTAGGACGTACGTCTGTACCGGACATGGCATATCCGTTAGAACCTAGATTTAAATTATGTGCTGATAATGCTAGAGCATGGATTGGTGACATAATGTGTAGTGTATGGTACGCTTTTCTTTGTCGAATCAACCCCTCGCGATTGGTTTGATAGACGAGCAATCCAGCCAAGAGAATTTCATCTGCGCTTGAGTTAGTATCATGGGTGAAGGGGATTCAATGCTTCCTGAAGGATTTCCTCCAAGCTGCATGTTGAGTCCCATGGCTGTGAATGCGACTGCAACACTGTTGTTATGCACAAAATCTACATTTTTGATTGGTTAGACTAGACACCTCTCGCAACGCCACACAATCTCGAGGAGAGCCGAATTTAAGGTGTGGTAGGGAGCTGTCTAGTCAGCTGTTCCCTCCCTGCTCCCATCAATGGGTGGTTCGTCTTGATGGTGTGTGAGTGGCAAAGGCTTTGTTATGCCTTACCAATAGTATTTCTGCGCCAGTGCCTCAGTAGGTGTTATTAACTGCCCACTCGTTACAAATTGCCGTTCTATGCCTTCACTTGGCGCTTCAGCGCAGCTGAAAGCGGGAGCACGGAATATGCAATGTGGATGTAACATATCTCGCAAGATTCAAGATGATGATCACATCGTCTGTAGTCACATACACCCATATAATCCCGTCACAATTAAAATACAGGAATTAATTCAACCTACATACACTACTCTCTGGCAATGGAGGATTTGTCTCCGCTTGTATTTCAAATCCTTAGATAGGTAGTCATTATATGGTGGACTGAATGTCCTTGGAATCTTCAGCGGCTAGGACATTCGCGAGCATTACTCCTATGGTTTGCCACGTGCTCGGCTAAAAGCTGACGAGGTGCAAATGCCCTTAAAAGGTCTAATAAGAGGAGTAAATTAACTACCTGGGTTAGTAAGTGGCCAAAAGCGGTATTACTGATCGACGACTCATCGTAAGTGCCGGCCAAGGAGAGATATCTACCGCGAAGCTAGCGGAGTGCGAATCTCTCGAATCACCTACCCGAAAGGGATTGAATTATCGCCCTCTCTAGAATGGTGTCACTATCCCCTTGTCACGCCTGTCGACAAGATACGGATAAGATTGATGATGGACTGCCATTGCTAGAGCATCACCCCACGTGATTTCACTTCGGGGCTGATTGCTGGAAATACTGGCGGATGACGGAAGAGGCCGATGAGCATAGGCGGTTGAAAGTGACAAGGCAATGCCACCGATCTAGGTAGAGAACAACATCCGACGAAGATCCTCCGGCACGGGGGACGTGGAGTTCAGATGGAGTCATCCGGTGAGGTACCAGGTGATTCAGATAAGACACGAGCGATGGCTTCACAACCTTGTTCGTACCCCAGCCGGTCTCGAACGCAGGAACGAATGATTGTTTCGTTGCTACTCGGTATAACGACGGCTATTATGACTACTGAGCTGGGTATGACATCCAGCTCCGGCAGTGGCGGTGAGCAAGGTTACAGCGCTACGCCTAGTGGTGTAGGCGACGCGGGTGTTGCGATTTATCTCGGATTCTTTCCATGCTTTCGTGTATGCAGCCGAAGGACGGTATGCTACAGTAAACGGGAAGTACTTTGACACGTTAGGACACGACCCGCGGCCGCGGTGCCCGGGTCTACGCAGAGCGACGGCAAGTTAGGCGCATAAAGGTAGAATTCGTAACAACTCGCAGTGTAGATCGTGCCGTAGATTCCTCAATCAGAATCCCGTGTCTGATTGTCGATCCTACAGGGACGGGGGAAGAGGAACAGAGGTACACTAGTGTAGGGTACCTTAAGTAGTCTAACCTAGGACGTGAAGGTACCTACATGAGAGGGGCATGAGGGGTTGCTTTTTCTCCGTAAGTGGTTTAGTGAATATTTGACATCACCACATGCCTCACGACGCGGGCTCGATGCCAAGAGCCTGTACACTAACACCTCTGCGTCGTGTGTATCTACAGTACTTCGTGTTAAACACTAGTGCATGAGGAGAATACGTTCTACAAATGCACAAATGCGCCATTTCAGGGACATCAATGACCCGGAAATGCTCTATTTACCCTGTTCCTGTTGGATGTACTGCATCTTGGGCGCTACAAGGGTAGTGTACACCATGGAAATAACTCTCCGAGATGTCCGCTGCTGATGAATGGCGTAGACAGCAAGTAGATAGCTGATTCGGGTTTGGTACGCAAGATCGACCCAAACTACACTCATGAGAACACCCTAGAAAATGGGGCAAATTACTAGGAGTGACCTCTGCCTGTGATAGATCATAATTCGATGTTCTGTTCAGGGTAGGATGCACTACTTCTCTATGAGGAAAAGATGAGCGTATGAAGATGGTTCATCTGTATTTCCCGGCAGCGACGGACTTAGAGGCCAACCCTAATCTACCCGCGAGGCCCGAATAATTGTCCGAATTGCAGTCCGGAACTAGTGTAACGGTGAGAAACCCGGGGAAATACTAGCTAGGTGGTTGTTTCCTGGTTACTAAGTTATCTTTCAGGTAATGATGGCGGTCGGGGAGACGGTTTATCATTGAACACAATATCTTTTGGCAGAGATGCGAGGTAATATATTCTGGGAGTTTTAGTGTATCACTCTACCATGCAGATGGACTTCCCCTCTTCTGGGTATTTGGGATAGAGTCAGGTTAGAGATGCTATTCTCGCGAAAAATGCACTCCCTAGTATCCCGGACCCTCTGTACTACACTATATACAACAATTAAGTACACTCTTTGAGGTAATTAGGTGTTCGCGTTTGGACCTATCACCACACATGGATTTATGAGCTTGTGATATATGTAAGTAGAGGTTCCTGTAGAAGGTACCTAACTCTTGGTTCGCTTATGTCTTTAACAGAGTTTGTTCAAATCATGGTCAACGGCAACTTGAACCGGTGCTTTCGGACATAGATATGAAGGCGAGTTGCCACCTAGGTAGGCCACTGTAGTATGTGAGTAGTGTACTAGTGTATGTAATAGAGTCTGGACCGGGGTGATGAGCTCGTCTATGCTTAGTGGATCATTGACTCCGCCTATTTATTCCCTATCTGACCTGATCCGGCGCTATGAAAGCCTCTGAAGAGATCTCGACTGTCCAAGAACCATGTTACGAGTACGCATTTGGTCGTCCAAGGTCAATAGACAAGGGTACAAGGGCGTCTAAAAGGGGATAATAATCACAGACTGCATCTAAGCGACTGGGCTGTGGGACAACCTTGAATTGTTGAAAACAGGTTTTGTCTGTGCGCGCCGCAGTATCGAAATCATACAGTATACACTCACCTGGGCCACAGGCTTCTCCAGTTGTTAGCTGGTGGTGTATCTTTTGATGTAAAAAAGGGAACCGAAATAGAAGGAGGTTGTTTCGAAGCCGATGGCGGGGCGAAGGACGTTAGCTAGAAACTGGAGGCTCAAGGTGAAACACTCGCCACTTGGGATTCGTGGTATTAAACAACTGCGATTTTTTACTAAAATATCCGGCCAAGTCACTATAGGTCTTACACTAGGACTCGTTATTAGTGTAGAGAGAGGCGCCACTACGGATACAACTGCCTGTTTTCGTACTGTATGAGGCGTGACCGGGGGTTTTGTTTAGACCATCACTAGTTTACCGAGCGGCTAATAAGTTGGCCATCATGAAGGTTTGGATCCTGACTTTGACCAAGGGCAGTAACGGATTTTACACATTTCTCTTCCTATACTATACAGTGGAAACCCGTTGTATGGACATGCACAAGGGACTAGGTATGGTGCGCTTCCGAGTGGCTGAGAGACGGAGTCTGCCATGTGGTATCGTTACATGCCAAGCTCTCTACGATACCTAGGGAGGCAGGTAGATCCTACTGTGGTACGCTGTTTCAGTCTGGTTTAGTCGAAATGTTTCTGATCGCAGTTCTTAATTCTGTAGCACGACTTGGTCCCGATTGAGTACATCGTGTAGGCTGCAACTAATATACTAAATGGTGACGTGACAAAATTGTTAGAATCACAACACACTATGCCTTCAATAATATATATAGCAGAGATGCCGACCATCGGTGATGAACTAGCTCTAATTCGCCCCTTGTTATAGACGAATCATCGTGAACATGACGACTACAGGTGGGGGTCGAATACAAGGCTTGAGAGCACGCAATATAGCATGATCAATGGCGATGATTTGGAGAGCCCTTCGCGCGACTACATTAGTAATTGACGGCATCACTGACGGTAGAATGGACTGATAGCTATAGCTTGCGATAAAGAAGATAGTTGTGGTTGCGCCTGAATGTATATGTTTCATGGTGTATACTGAATATCAAGTTACTTGTATAAATGCCCATGATGAGCCCAGCGGAACGTTTCCAGGGTACCGAAACGGACCGAGCGCCAATTAAAAAGGTCGCGGTGATCGGCGCCGGCATCAGCGGGGTAGTGTCGGCCGCTCATCTCATCAGAGAGGGCATCGAGGTAACAGTGTTCGAAAGAACCGGCACGATAGGTGGCGTTTGGTTCTACGATGAGCGAGTTGACCGAGACCCGCCATTTCCAAATATTATTCCTCCAGTGCAAGATTGGACCGACCTCGATGCACAAGGCTTGAGTGCCGAGGAGGCCTTGGTTCTGCATGGCCCTCCCGGGCCTTGTTATGCCGGTTTGAAGAATAATGTCCCGACGTCGCTCATGAAGAGCAGCCTTCTTCCCTGGCCGGAGGGAACAGAAGAGTTCGTCGACCAAGGCCGCATAGTTCAATATTTGCAGGATATAGCTAGGTTGCATCACGTCACAGAGAATGTGCAATTCCACACTCGAGTAGAGAGTGTTAAGAAAGTGGCAGGTAGTGTGCAGTGGAGTATCAAAACAAGTACACTCCGGGTAGAAGGAAACAAATTTTCAGTCTTGAGAAGAAGTGAGGACTTTGACGGGGTGGTGGTAGCTAGTGGTCACTACCACGTCCCATTTGTGCCCTCTGTACCGGGATTATCGGTCTGGAAAGACCGCTTTCCGGGCCGTGTCATTCATTCTAAGAGCTATCGCACTCCGGAGCCTTTCAGGGGGAAAACCGTCCTACTCGTAGGTGCGGGAGCTTCATCCTTGGATATTGCCTGCGAAGTTGATGCTCTGGGGGGGAAGGTATATCAGAGTAGACGCGAGTCGAAGTATGATCTTACCGCGAGCCGCCTCCCAGAGGCGGTCAAGAGGGTTGCGATGGTTGCCGAGTTCGTTGTAAATGAGACTGGTGGGCTAAACCCTGGATGGAATGGGAAGAACGAAGGTGTCATACCAGGCAAAATTCTACTCGAGGATGGAACGACGTTGGAGAATATAGATTACGTCGTTATTGCGACTGGGTACATTACAACATACCCATTTCTAGAAGACCTGGAGCAGCCGTATGTGGCGTGGGGAGACGCGGATGAGAGGATTGTGATCACAGAGGATGGTTATACGACACATAATCTGCACAAAGATATCTTCTACATCCCCGACCCGACGCTTGTGTTCATTGGCGTTTCACAGCTAGTTTCGACTTTTTCGCTGTTCGACTTTCAAGCTAAGGTTATGGCAAAGGTGCTCGCCGGGCACGTCCAGCTGCCGGATGAATCTGTCATGAAGACGGAGCAGAGGGAACGTAAAGCTCGTTTCCAGCCTGGGGATAGGTTTCACGCTTTGCTCCTGGGGGAACAGGGTTACATTACCGAGGTTTTGACGTGGGTGAACGCCAATCTGACGAAAGTTGGTTTGGCCCCCATGGAAGGGATGGATGCTAAGTGGCTTGCAGCTTATGACATTTTTAAAGCCAATAGGACGGTTGGCGATTTGGTTGACAAGGCGGTGGTGGCTGAGGGGTTACACTAGCTGTCCGAGATAGATACAGAGGATCGTTCAATTAGTATAGAAGGAGATATTAATAGATGGACGCATCAAATGATGAGGCGCAGGCAAGGTTTATCTCGGTGCAGATCCAAGCTAGATAGACCAGAGCCTGCCTTTAGTAGAGGTAGTTACGGCACTATGTATGGTAGGCTACTTAGGTAACGATATGTCCTCTCATGCTGCAAACATATGTAGGCTGCCTGGTAGGACTGCGAGCCTTACCTTCACTACTGAAAATGGGAGAGGGGGAAGAGGAAAAGGAAAAGGAAAAGGGGGTTGTGTGTGTGTGTGTGTGTGTGCGTGATTGGGCTGGTGTAGCGGGGTTGATCCAGGCCATAAATCTGATTTGATACCAGCACAATTAAACGGCTCGGAATCCGGTACTCATCGATTTTACTACATAGTACTTGTAGTATGGTATACCCACCAACACGTGGAAGTAAAGGGTGGACTATAGTAAGTATCATCATTCTTAATGTACTCTCTCCTTTAGCGTGTATGTAATGGTACACTACACCAAAGATTTTGCTGTGCAGGGGTACCTCAGGAGATACCTAATTTATTGTATGCATGTATTACACGTACATTGTGGTGTAAGTATGCGGGCATTCACTATCTTGTGGTGTACCCAAGAGGAGGTTAGGTAGTGTGGCGTACCAAAGATTATATACTGGTGAGATTGGTGGGTGTGACACTAGATGTATGGTCTTTTATTTACCGACTGATACCTATATTATCGTATCCCTTACCCACGCTACACCCCAAGGTAGAAATGGAATATAACCAAGAGAATGATCAAGTCAATGTTTGTTTTATATAGTTGGTATTACCTTTAAGTACCGACTAACAAATGCCGGTACCTATAATGGGCATGTCACTACATATGCATGCGTGGCTAGTTGACAGGCTCCCTGACCCCCTTTCACCTTTTCTCTCGGCGTGGTGCTGGCCTTCACTTTGCGCAACCCTTCCAATTAACTGCAAAACCAACACTAGATAGGAATACCAACCACACTATTAATATCTCATACTTAGCGTGTATGGATAGACCACTATGTATGCACTGCTCGTCGCTTGAAACATAACATTTTCGCTAGCTTTGGCTGTGATATCCCCGGCCAGTACACATGCTGTCCCGTAACCCTGGGTTTGCTACCAGAACTGTGGATTTTCTCCGGTTGGGTGAATGCAAGAACTAGTAATAAAACTCGCTAAATGAGCACTGGATTGGTCACTTATAAATCACTCCGTTCCGTGCAACCGGACCCGGTCACAAATCAGGTCCTACGTTCCTACGTTTCGAACTTGAGCTCTATAGAGTTGGAAAAATGATATTAGAGGCCAAGCTGTGTACTCTGGCCTCGCCACTCGGCGACTATTACACTACTATGTAGGTACCATGTGCCTCACTATGTTACCTGGGAGTCGAGCAAACTGTTGGCAAAGCAAATTACAATATCACGTAGGTTTGTTTCTATATTTCTAGTCACACACTAGCCACGAGTGCAACTCGAATTACTATACGGATAGTGTCAAACATGATGGAAAAGTGAGCGTACATACCCCGTAGTATACTAGGTATTTTCATTTGCTTGAAGACAGCGAGGGGTTATTTACATAGTAGTTGAAAGGTAAAGACTGTACACTACACAGGTAGGTACATTATCCTTACCTCCGTACCTACGCTATCTAGTGTAGATGTAGTGTACCTCCCTACTAGGTAAGATGTAACCTTGTCAACCGGCCGCTTGTTAACCATGGCACAGACCCCTCAAAAATGGGTCAATATGCAAGGGAGACGTGCATGGGTCAAGGACAGGCAGATTAGTGTAGGTACAGTAGAGTACAGTACATCACTGTGAGGAATCAAGCTACTAGTATGTTAATATCCCTAGTCCGTGAATTTAGTTTTACTATTTAACCACACTGTTAAATAGGGTAGACAATAATATCTTATCTATGCATTCTTGACTCTCTCAGCCTTGCTTGGTCAGTTGTACAGAGTTTACAGCAGCAAGCAAAAATGATGGGGAAGGATATGTGATAGAGTGGGTTTCTGGTGTACATGTACATGCATTCGACAACCCACATAATACAGGATATACCTTGCAGAAAACCAAGTCTAATAAATACTTACATTAGCGTAATACACTACACTGGTACATAGCTAAGGTACTGTAGTGTACCCATTTGACAATGCCATTGTACACCAAGTACACTACACTACTTGGAGATAGAATATGAGAAGCCAGATACTATTAATGAATATCTAGTCATTTTCTAGTAACACACAATAATCTATACGCCCTTGAGTACGGTTGCTATTGCCTCTGCTATAATCAATAGGAAAAGAAGGCAGATCAAGAACAGGTAGAGAGAGGGGTCAATGTTAGCTAGGTGGAAGGCAAATATCTATAGGGTAGATACTAGGTACCTAAACAGGTAAAGTTCATCCGCACGCACATACATATAGTAATAATGTACGGTACTTGAGCAAAATATACTAGTATAGTGTACTATGTACCTACATGTAGTGTAGGTACTATGTAGATCAACTACCTGAGGGCACATCAGATAGTAGACCTAGGTATCTTTGTTTAAAGGGGATACCTAAGCGATTATTGAAATGTGGTATATCTACACTACTACACAGGTACCTCTAGGTACGCCAGGGGTTATATAGCGTGCTTATATCTTGCTGGAGACCTGCCCTCGCACTTCATTGCCCACACAATGTGCCTGATAGTTCGAGATCTCTCAATTCTATATTCTATAGTGTACACTAGATTATGGCAACAGACCAAACCTTCTTTCTACCTCCTACATGTGTTGTTGACATAGACCTGTTACCAGCAAATCAATCGTAGGTCGTGGTAGTGGTCGCATCTTTTGTGCTCTCTTTTTTTTCTTTTTTCTTTTTTGCTTAATCGGCTCTTTGAGTCGGAGCCATCGCACTCACTTGCTGGCTGAATTGCTCAAATGCGTTGCAGAACCCGTTGCAGAACCCGTCGCATTACGCTGCCTATCTAAACACATCAATCACTCCGGCCTGTTATTACTAGATGACTCTTTATGTCGGGAGTCTGTTGACATTCTGACGGGCCTGCCGGGCTTAAACGAGCCATTGCAAATCCCACCTAAGCAGCGTAGGGAAGACGGGGCGGTGCCTGTCTTTCAATTTGACAAGGTATCTCTCCGCTGACTGGGAGTACTGGCTGGGAGTACCGACTGGGGTCAGACGAACAAAGACCAGGGCAATTTGCGCCAGCAGCCGAAGAACGGTTGAGAAGACGGCCCTCTCCCTTTCCTAGAGTCACTCGACCCAAACTCATCCCAGGTTAAAACGTCTTTATTCCCTTTCTCGCCTAGATACGACGGCAACAGCCTAGCACGACCCGAGCTCTATCGCAGCGAATCTGGATTTTTCTCTTCTTACTTGCGCGCGCGTACAGCGTAGTATTGGTAATTGTTACCTTGAGCAAGCCCATGCCTTTTCACTCAATTGCTTATGCGATTCATCATCGGTCACCACTCCTTGCCTAACCTGACTGATTACCTACCTACCTCGAAGCGCTACCCAAGAACGCACTGTCACATCGTCACCCAAACACGACCAAAACACATACACACACTATAGACATATCGACATATCCCTCATTTCGAAGTCACACCTTTCCCCTTCCACAGCTAATTGTCCTGCGACAGCCCTGTTTCCGGGAGATGCGCCTTCGTCCTTCACTTGTCTCTCCGTTACGGCATTGAGGATACCACCCTTTGAAACAGTCTTTCAGGGGGACATCCGACGAGGTGTGACGGTACCCAACCACGCACGCATCCCTATACCTCTATACCCACCTGCGGCGGGAACGACCCACGCATTCTGATACCACATCCATCATCCATCTATCCTTCTTCTCTTTTACTAGCAATACACCTTCTACCTTGTCAGTCAATATCGCCACATGTTTGGTAGTCGATCATCGTCTAAGGAGCACCGGTTTCTTGAGGGTCAGGTTTCGGCCTTGCGGGATCTCAACCTGTTTAACCCCGCCGACTCGCGCTCGCTCCGCTCTCTGCGCAGGAAACAAGAAGACTGGAGTAGTACTAACAGTGGTCCATCCTATACAGAAAAGAGTACGTATTGCGCTCGCTCTCATTGCCTCGTCCATCTCTTGCCACTGGGGCATCTCAACCCTTTTTAAGACAGTCCTATCGGCACTTCCGTCTGTCTTACTCGGGGTGCGCAATGCTGACAGCCTTAACCCTCTAGGCCATCTACTTGGGGCGTCTTATCGCCCATCGCCTCATCGCGCACCATCCCATCGGTCTTCTGCCTCTCGAGGCTCCGCAGCTTCCAAGGATACCGTACGCCAGAATCCTACGATGTCGGGTATGATGAATACAGATAGGGGTCGCAACAGGCGAGAAAGGACCTTTGTTGGCAGCGAATGCGCTGTCTGCGAAGAGCCGCTAGAACATACGCTACGCGGAGAACGAATACTGCAGTTTTCGTGTTCACATGTTTCCCATGAGGCCTGCTTTTATGAGTTTATTAAAGAGTTTGATTCTCAATATTGCCCTTCATGTAATGCACCTTTGCATTTAGACACTAGTCGCGGGGGCAATGTGCTAGATATCGGTAAGGAACATGGTTATACTTGTTTGCTACTAGATGAGTAACTAACAATGACCAATCAGAAAAAATCACGAGTATGGTGCGCTCTACATCTATAAGCGACAATAGATCGGCAAATACTCCAACGCCTGGAACTTGGGAGGCTCAACCTGGACGGCCACAAAGTGGAGAGTCGAATGCGCGGTCTTTGCCTAGCAACGGCCGTGAGAGTGTAGCACGAAGCCACCATCGAGAGGGACGTGATGTGTATGCCGGCAGCCGAGGTCATGGTCGCAGCGACAGTGAAGCGACGGGAGTTGCGTCTTCTGGAGGTTACCCAGAAACTACACAGAGCGGCCCACCTCCTCGTCGTCATGACTACGATTTACAGGCTATGGAAACGACACCAGGTAGCCCGAGGGCCATCACCCGCAACCCGATCCCAGCGCCGTCCGTTATGGTACGATCGGAATTTCCAACTATAAACCGCTCGCGACAGCAGCAGACTCTAACATGTCTCGTAACGGTGGAGGTTGCAGACAATAAATGGAGGCCAGATCCCGAGGACCTTGGAATGCCAAACCCGATGCCACAAATGCGGGTTGAAGAAGTATTCAGTCCACCAAGGCCACCATCGCCGGTCCGAAATACTCAACCACGTTTCTACCCTTACGAAGCACCAGGGGTTCTGGAAGAAATGACTGAGACTCTCCGCAACAAGGTTGATAATTGGCACGGTCTTGAATTCAATCGGTGAGTTACTTGCATATGCTTTGTATTTAGAGGAGACACCGTGCTAATGACGAGTAGGTTTGGCAAACTTCGGCTATACGGCACTCTGAGGGTTGGAAAGGACAAGATTTCATGGCAGGAACTGGAGTGCTTCTTATTCGCAGAAATGCTTATATGCGTGAAGGAGAAGAAAATTCCCCTGGCTGCACAACAGTGGGATGAAAATGGAGCGCCAAAAAAGACCACGCGATGTACTTTGAAAGGCTCTATCCTCATTAAGAAGCATCTTAATGAAGTAACGGAAACTGGCTTAGGTAAGATTATTCTCTCCACTAAGAGTAAAACTAGACCTAACGACTTGAGCAGTTGATGAGAACATATTAACCCTAAGTCTTTCTGTTGCCGAGCTTCCTCAGTTTCACTTACGCTTTGATAACCGGAATCAGTTGAAGCTTTGGCAGCAGGCTCTACTTGATCTGAATGCAGTAGAGAGGTCACCCGTCAGAAGCCCGGAATTTGAACGTGACCGAGCTGAAACATCAGAGACTGATGAGGATGATTGGGGCCGAGGTACACGCCCTCAACGAGTTTCTTCTCTTGCTTCGTCGTCGTGGGGTGGCCCTAAGTCTGTCACCACGGCTCCGACTGAATATACGACTTTCGCTAGAAGTCCATTGTCATCCTTCCATGTCCCAATCGATGTGGTTGTCGTGGTACCCATCTCCTCCTCGATGCAAGGAGTGAAAATCAATCTTGTCCGAGATGCATTAAAATTTATGGTTAATACTCTTGGGGAACGTGATCGAATGGGCCTAGTCACCTTTGGCTCAGGCGGAGGGGGCGTTCCTATCGTGGGAATGACGACGAAGGCATGGCAGGGCTGGAATAACGTCCTCAGTTCAATCAAGCCGGTTGGGCAGAAAAGCCACCGCGCAGATGTTGTCGAGGGGGCTAATGTTGCGATGGACCTGCTGATGCAACGTAAATATAACAACCCCATCGCTACTATCATGCTTATTAGCGATGCATCTACATCTGATGCTGATAGTGTCGACTTCGTTGTTTCACGGGCCGAAGCCGCTAAGTAAGACAATACCTCCCCTATTGTTGAGACTAATTTGCTAACTTGGGACAGGATTACAATACACTCATTTGGACTTGGAATGACGCACAAGCCGGACACAATGATTGAATTATCTAGCCGGACTAAAGCTTCATACACTTATGTTAAAGACTGGATGATGCTACGTGAGTGCCTGGCCGGCTGCCTCGGCTCCGTACAGTCCTTGTCACACCAGAATGTGAAGTTGAAGCTCAAGTTACCAGAGGGTTCACCAGCAAGATTTCACAAAATCAGTGGTGCGCTCCAGATCACCAAACGTGCTACGGGTCGAGATGCTGAAGCTTCATTGGGCGATCTACGATTCGGCGACAAGCGAGACATTCTTGTGCAATTGGTAATCGTACCCGACACGTCCTCCCAAGAGCAGCTGCCACAAGATCCTTGGGAGACGATCGTTTCCGGACTAGAGGCACTAGGGGGGCCGATGGATCACGACGACCAGAGGGCAATTTCGGTAGAGGAAGTCCCTCTAATCCAAGCAGATTTGGTCTGGGGTGATATCTTGCGAGATGGAACGATGATGCATCTGCCCAGGCCATCTTTGCTAGCTATCACGATTCTTCCAGCTGTTAACAACCCGAAGAAGGCTTCTTGGGCGAACAACCCCCCGATTCCTCCGCATCCCCACATAGTTCAGCGACGCATGGAATTATTGACGTCAGACATGCTGACTCGAGCTTTGACACTTGTCACTAGGGGTCAGCACGAGCGCGCCCACACACTTCTAAATGAAACGCGTTCGATTCTTAAAGGGCTCGGAAAGGGAGGACTACCACCGGTCCCTGCTGGACCTGTCCCACCCTTGCCGGGTAAGCAATCCAACCCTTCCACTCCACATCCCGGCTTAGATCAATCACCTACTGGTACCCCTGATCGGAAACGTACACCTTCACCCACTGCTTCGGCGAACTCATCAGGGGGGACTACTGGATATGCAGCACCGATTCCACGAAGTCGATCTAATGATGGGCTAGCTTTGACCAACTCGGTCGCAGTAGATGCTATCACAGTCTCGGCATTGGACGCTGAGTTAGAGGCTAGCTTAGAATGGATCAACCACCCTGCCGTATTCAGCCGTGACAGTCGCAAGGCCGTTCTTCAGGCTATTGGTGTCATTAGCAGCCAGCGAGCCTTTACATTCCGCACACCTATTGAGAGTCTATGGGCCTCGAGGGTTGGCGGCGTGAAACGCCTAACAGAAAGAAGCCGTGAGTGGAGAGAGGAGGGGGGTGCTGGGGGTGAGGGGATCATTGAGGAGTCCTAATCACTCGCAGCAGTCCATTATTCCTATTCATTTTGCGCATTTACACTGGCGTCTTGCAGCGCATATACGGAGCCGACGGTTTTCTACGAGGTTACGTTCGGGACAAAGCCTAACGGAACTGATCTTTTCGACAACTATTTATACCATCTACTAAGACTTCTGATTGATACCAGCCCTATATTCACTTAAGGATCTTTTTTAACTGTTCCTTTAATCTTTGGGCCTAGCCGGGCAGCTCTTGTACATTGCACCCTAGGTACTTTTTCTTTGCAATTACTTCAAGATACCATTCTTCTTCTTCTCTTCTTTCCCGCAATGCTACGTATGCATTTGCGGCGTTCTTGTCACCATAGGATACCACAGCGTAGCGGTTGGGTTACTGGAAAAGCCTATGGATTCGGGTCTTAGCTGGAAGGGGCCGGGGAGCGATCATTCTATTTCGTACTTTTTTTCTTTCGTGGCGAAAGCGTCGTTGTCGTACAAGTGTTGTGGGTGAATTTTTGGCGTGAAAGGGACAAAGGATAACTGAGCACGGGATGATTAGGGATAAATCCCTAGTCTTAGGGAAATGGCCAAGTCACCCCGTCTATATAGTATATGTATGAATGGCACGACTGAAAACATCTTTCAATATTGCATAGTATGACGCATGTGGTATAGTCTAGTGTCTAGTACTAGATTTCTCTATTTATCGTGATATGCTATTTACTCGGTCAGACGTGACAGCATCCAGGTTTGTGCACACGCCGAAACAGCCGAACCAACCCTTGCCCTTACACCTTTCATCAACTTGTCTTAGTAGGTTACCCTAGAGAAATAGAATAGTATTATATACACATCAAGTGGGCGGCACATGAGTATTCTCCCATTATGGCAACAAGCCTCCGAGTCCTCTGTCTATTATACTCCGAGGACGAGGCCGGGTTTCTCAAAATGTGTTGTCTTGCACAATTAGGGGCTACAGAACTAAAAGGTGAGATAATCACATGGTTAACCCGTATGCACTAGATTGTCGCATGGTCCCTACGCATCGAAGACAAATTGGTATAGCTCCATATGTTGGTTTGGCAAATCCTTCGGGTTCATCCTGGTATTTGGGTACCCTTCCTAGTTGGGAAGGACGTTGGCTGACTAGATGAGGGCTGAACGAAAAGAACGAGATTGAGGCAGCAACATTCTTGTATTTTCTCTATGGCACTAGAGTGTTATGCTTATAAAATACCTACTTATAGTTTCTCTCTAACTGCTATTCTCTGGGGCATTCTTGTTACGGTTGGTTGCATGTGACCTGGCTAATCGTAGTGAGGTAATGTGACATAAACCATTATGAATAATGTACCTAGTCGGCGATGCCGAGACGTGTTTATCCCGACCAGCATCCGATGTCAACCGTGCAGGCTCGCACATCCCGATTCCGCTAACGCGGCCAAGGCAAATCCTATTCTACTTTCATAATTACGAATAGGCGATTCGCGAAATACATTTAATGCTAGCCTGATTAGCTGCTACTAGCGACTCGAAGGATCGCGGGCTGTTTTTTATTGCTTCATTCCTCACTACTAAGTACATTCACTATGTATATGTAGACCCAACACCGGGCGGCCATTGTGTTAGGCAGTGTGTCTAAATCTGATAGTTTGGTGGCATACCCGACGATTAATCTTTTCTTCACCACGTATGAGGAAGAGGGTGCATACAGTCAGAGAGGGGGAAGGCTGAGAAAAGAAACTTGGCTGTCCGTTCAACCCTACCCTTTTACCTAATGTAGCTTATTTTTTTCCCGTTCACTTCATTTCGTTTAATTATAACATCACACTTCATACTTTAATCAACTCAGTTCAGACTTTTGCTATTTCCTTTTTCTTTTCTTTGCTTATTCATAATTGTTTCAGCATGGCAGACGAGAAGATTGAAGGTGTTGGCGAGAGCTTCAAGGCAGTGAGCGGTGAGGCGGCGGACAGACCTAGCACTACTCCCGATCACGAAAGACGCGTATCTGATGGCTCGGGAGAGACCCAAGAAGGCGTCAAGGCCATGGAGGCTATATCGATGACGTGGTCGAAATGGGGGCTGATCTCGGCGTACGTTGGTATCTTCCTCATGGCTTTCACGACTTCCCTCGAAGGCCAAGTCACGTATTCCGTCGTGGCGTTCGCGACGAGTTCGTTCAGCAGTCACTCGCTCATCGCGACTGTCTACGTCATCCAAGGCGTTGTCAACGGTAAACTGAGGCCCTCTTCTACTTAGCGAGATCAAAAAGTAACTGACCCTTTGTAGCCGTCATCAAGGTATTCCATTTCTAGAGGTTGAATTCTTGGATTTATCGAAGACTAACTGCCGCAGCCGCCCATGGCGAAAATCGCAGACGTCTTCGGTCGACTCGAGGCTTTCACCATCTGTATCGTCTTATATGTCCTAGGATACATCCAGATGGCCGCTTCGGCGAATGTCCAAACGTTCGCGGCGGCACAGATCTTCTATTCGGCCGGGTCGACGGGTCTTCAAATTCTCCAGCAAGTCTTCGTTGCGGATACCAGCGACCTCTCCAATCGAGCCCTTTTTTCTAGTCTACCCGATACCCCTTTCCTCGTGACGACTTGGATCGGTTCTATCAGTGCGTATTAAAACCTCTTGTGCCTGATTTTCCAGTCTCCTTGTGTAACCTGGCAGGTTTTATGATGGTTACTCCTAGATAGCTCGACTAACATATTTCTAACACGCAGTCGGTGGCGCTTTCGTTGCCTCGTCAATTTGGCGTTGGGCTTACGGAATTTGGGCCATCATCTTGCCCGTTGTTTTCCTGCCCCTCGCACTGACGCTTTTGCTCAATGGCCGCCGCGCGAAGAGGATGGGCTTACACCCCGAGAAGCGTAATTTTACTGAGGGCGGTATCCTTAATGTTGTCGCCAACATCTGGAACCAACTCGACATCGGTGGTATCATACTACTAAGCGCCTCCTTCGCTCTCATCCTCATCCCACTAACATTGACAAAATCCACCCCTGGCGGCTGGCAAAGCCCCACCATCATCGCGCTCATTGTCGTCGGTGGCGTGCTGCTCATTATATTCCCGCTCTGGGAGGGCTCGAAGAAGCTCGCTCCGCACCCTCTGATCCCCCTTGAGCTGCTCCGGTCACGCACTTTCTGCGCAGGTTGCGCTATTGGGTTTTTCTATTTCCGTAAGCTGAAACCTCTTCCCCCGAAATTTCCCACACTTTGTTTGGGTGTGGCATTCCGCTTGAAATAAAGAGACGAAGCACACTAACACATACCATCCAGTGGTCTTCTATCTCTCTGTTCAACCGTATTTCTACTCGTATCTTCTCGTGGTGCAGCGCCAATCGATCCCGGCGGCAGGCCACATCACGCAGACATTCTCCTTTGCGTCCACGGTGACGTCGATAGTCGTATCGCTAATGATCAAGTATACGCGGCACTACAAGTACTTCGTCACGTCTGGTTCGTTGATCTACTTGCTGGGTGTTGGCCTCATGATTCGATACCGCACCGAAGACGCAAATGTCGGATCACTAGTCGGGACGCAGATCGCCGTTGGTATCGGTGGCGGTATGTTGAACGTGCCGGCACAACTAGGAGTCCAGGCATCGGCGAGTCACCAACAAATGGCCGCAGCTACCGCTGTATTCCTGACGTTGGTGGAAATCGGCGGTGCGGTCGGTTCAGCCATTTCCGGTGCTATATGGACGCAGCTCATACCCTCGAAGCTGTCCCACTACCTACCTGCCGAACTGGCGCCCCAGGCACATACAATTTTCGGAAACGTTAACGTGGCGAGGGATTACTCCACATACCCACCGGGCTCGCCCGCGCGCATTGCGATCAATAGGAGCTATCAGGAGACGATGCATGTCCTGCTTATGATCGCCGTGGTGCTCTGTGCGCCGCTTGTGCTACTGTCCTTCCTCATGAGGAATTACAAGCTGGATGCTGTTAAGCAGGGCGTCAAGGGCAAGGTGATTGGTGGCGATACGGGCGCGGACGAAAAGAAGGTGGATATTGGGGAATCGCACACATAGTATATGACAGCGTAGTTCAAGAGCACAAACACTGGCGCTTCTACTTGGAGCATAGATACAGTGTGTATTATACTTGTTGCCTTATATACAAGGGAGCAATGATATCCCACATGGAATAAATAATGTATGTTAGTCTTTTCGCTCATAGCACGAGCATTGAATAGCGATTGCCACATCACACAACGGCGAATTTGCATTGGTATCTCTCTAACATGCTTATTACCGCTTGACAAAGAACCCCCGCTTCTTATTTGAGGCGACGGGGGCGCGTTTCCTCCGCAAGAGCGCCTCCTTCGCGCTGCGCGAGTTCTTATCCATTTTTGGTGCAAGCCGTTCATCGCCCTGCTGAGCCAACACCCGATATCTGGTCGAGCCCACGACCTCGTCCCGTGGCCTTTTGCCCTCGGCGCCAAGGACCCCCATCGCGGTCTCGAAAGTGATTTTTTTCGGCCGCTTGACTACCTTCTTCAACACCATCTCATCATCCTCGCCCTCGCTCGAGTCGGTTAGGAACTCGGCTGGTAGCATATCGGGCAATTCTTGTTTCCGCCTTTGGCGTTTGGATTTGACATTTCGCTCTTCTTCCTCGTCGTCCTCTGACGCATCCTCATTTCCTAATGTGCTGGGTTTCGTCCGTTTCCGCTTCTCTGCTTGTTGCTTGAGGAGGTTATCTCGCGCTTGTCGTTTTCTCTTCGTTGTCGCGGCGAGTCTATAAACCTATTAGCACTTTTACTAGTTACGAATACTAAGCGACAGAAAGACTCACTTTTCTGCCGCTTCTATCGCAGCCCTGGCGGACTTCAATGTCTCTTTTGCAGCTGCTGCCGTCGATACCGCCTCGGGGGCCTCATCATCGCTATCTTCTTCGCCCTCTTCATCTTTGTTGCCGCCGTTGGCTTCTGGGATGTTTTTTTCTTTCTCCGCAGCGGCCGCGACGAAATTGTCTACATCGTCATCGTCCCCGAACACAACATGCGAAGACTTGGCGGTTTTCGGTCGCGGTGTTGCCTCGGTCTCAGACTTAGGGTCTACCGACTCTGGTTGTGGCTGCGCCCTTGGTGTCGACCCGTCACGCGCCTTTCCTGCGGACTTAACCCGCGTAGATTTGGCTGCCTTCGGCATTGGTGTTGACTCTAGGCCAAGCTCCCTCAACCGCGATTGTGATGCCAACTTCTGAGTAGCCTCTTCCTCCAGCTGCTTCGAGGCGCTCAAAGGTTCAAACGTCAGATCGCCGACATCTGTCTCTTGAGAGTCGGGGACCGGGCTAGATCGAGAGCGCGGTGTCTTGGCAGTCGAGCTGGGTATCCGGACTTCAATTGGTGATTTTGCGCTCGCCCCGTCGTCTCGTATCCGTACCTCAAGCTTCTTGCGCTTCGGCGTCGCTACTTTAGCACTATCTGCCCCATCTTTCTGTTTATCGCCATCACTCGAAGTTTTCTGCTTGCTTCGTAGAACGATCGGTTCTTCAAATGATATCTCTTTCTTGGTCGTTGATGTGGTATTTGTTAGTTCTTGATTGGGGGAGTCGCCTTGCGCTTTCGCGGCTCTCCTCGTGACTGGAGCCATGACAGATTATAACTTTGTGATTGAATCGACAAACGCAACAAATCAGGTTGTTCGGGGGTTGTCCGTGTTCCGTTGCTTGAATGATGGAAGTACGCAGTGGGCTGCTTTCTTGACTTTTTTTGTGATAAGATAAGAGCTCAATGCCCTGTTAGATGCAAGTAGTTTATATATGCATAATTCTTTTTTCTACCTAGGTTCCACCATCACCATTCTCCAGGAGATATATTTAGGTACTTACATCTTGAACCAAAAAGTTCTTTTGAGCTTCATTAGGTATGGTAACAGAATCTCATGGTCTAGGGATAAAAAAAATATTCATGTATCCGTATAAAGGGGAGCCCAGGTATGAGAGGAGGAGGTAATGTACACATGGGACCATGTCAAACCGTTGGATAATCGTATGCAGTTATAGGAATTTAAACTCACCTTATACGAAGATAACTCCCTCTTCATCTTCTTCTATAGGTAGGAGGTAGTCTCACCAATTTAACCCAATACAGTCGCGGAAGATGAAATCACGTTCAGCCTGCTCAGATTGCCTCGCTATGGCCTCCTGAAATAAGGAGAGAATACATATCGGACTTGAATAGCTCGTCCCCAAGGGCAACTATTGTTTGTTTAACTTCACCTCACAAAGTCGCCAGGGCTTCTCATCGATACACCCAGAAAATAAATCGCGTGGTAAACCAAGTCATCTACCTGTGTAACAGCTTATCATGCCAATATCAAAGTTCATGTGCATACAATGCACAAGGCGGCTAAGTCATCTAGCTCAGTCCTCAAAGGCATTGAGCAGTCCTATCCTTCCACAGCATACGCCACAGCGCGGACACAGGCATAGCCCCCTTTTATCAACACGCTCTCCCTACAGCACCGCATCTAGTCGAACTGTAGCTAAAAAATTGACAACGCGCGACGCCTTCGCCAAGGTACGCTTCACGCGTGCCGATGTCCCACCACGTGGGTTCTGGGACGCGCAAGCGAGGGCACCGCTAGTCACAGATCTCAGCGCGGACGAGTGCCTGCACGCAGCGCAAGCATATGCAGACGCAGCGCTGAAGGATAACTCCGGATGGCGGGAACAGCTCATCGTCGTGAACGACGACTCAACCGCTTGGTCTTCCGATGGCAAGGGCAAGGGCAAGACTCTCTCAGCATACACGCTATATTATGTAGCAGTGATGATCATGATGAGCCCACCGGGGCCGGTCTCGTATCTGGCCACGCACATCCTTAATACTCTAGTTGGTCTACGCTACACACCAAGCATACTCACGATGGTGCGCCTGGCGTTAAATAGGCGTATGGTAGGCCAGCCACAATTCGAGCCCGCGTTCGAAGAGCTCGAGCGCATATTAAGGCGCATCGGCGACGGCAGTAGTAGCAAATCTATCAGCAAAGATACCAATATTAATTTGGCGGCCGACGCCTGTACCCTGCGTGCCCTTCTCTACGCAGAAGAGAACACCCGCGAGGGTGACAACAATGCGCTTCGGTGGTTCCGCCGAGCGTACGAGATCGATACCACGTCTTCTGAGTCTAGAATCCAACCGACACCAACGGCTGGACAAACACGCCTTGGAGA
The DNA here is from genome assembly GCA_037356035.1 of Xylaria sp. Z50. Classification (NCBI taxonomy): domain Eukaryota; kingdom Fungi; phylum Ascomycota; class Sordariomycetes; order Xylariales; family Xylariaceae; genus Xylaria; species Xylaria sp. Z50. The sequence continues at coordinate 63,037 of JBAWJU010000079.1, forward strand.
AAAGCGGAAAGAAGATGTCAACAGCGGCTCAGAGGAGATCAAAGGTGCACGCTTCAATCCTTACTGGCAATGGAAAGTGAGTTTCGCTCTTGGCGTCGCCGCCATCCGTATGAAACGCGGCGAGACGGGCAAGGCTAGAGGTATGTATGAGGTAGCGTCGTCCGAGCTCGACAACGCGGCGGGATATCTCGGCTTGGCAACCATACTGGAGAAGATGGGCGAGACGGATACGGACAAATACATCGAGTCCCTCGAGAAGGCTGCGGTTAGCGGTGACCTAGATGCAGCACGGATGATGGGGATGAGAGAGAGGAGTAGGGCGGTCGAGAGGGGCCTGAATAAGCGGGAGAAGAGGAAAAGACAGGTTATTGCCGAAGAATGGATGTCAATTGCTAATTCTACTGTTCTTACATAAGGGGTTGACGCAAATGGTTGACGTAGCCTAGGGTACCAAGTTGGGAGCTCATGAGAGCGAGATGACCGGATATGCTTAAAACGATCTATAGACAAATGTTATCCTTAGTGATTTCCAGGCGAATCGTTGGCCACTTCAGCCCTGTATAAATATGTATATAGTTACATACTATTCGAGTTATACACAGAACGGCTAGTTATCAGCTAATACCTTCATTGGCCTTTAATTCCATGACAATCAACGGGGTCCATGTTAACCTCTGCATTGTGTCTATAACTCCTCGTCCATTTTTAAGCGAGGTGTGCCCCTCTATTTCACACTCGTAGAACACCAGAGAGATCAGTCCCCCCTCCCCCCTTTCCCCCTTGGCGCGGACTAATATATGTGAAAATTCAATTACACCAGAATCGCGGGCTCGGTAAACCATGATATCCACAGTTACAGATCATCATCAAGTATCTATCTTCCTAAGTTCGTGGGAACCGAATCTTCCGATACAGGTGCCAGTTTGTTCTAATGATTCCCACTCAAACTAAAGTTTACTCGTTTGGCATTCGTATAATCCAACTTACAGTGTTTTAAAATGTCTCCCAGCAAAGTTTACAAAGTCTCACAATATCTATGAAGAAGAAAAACGTTGTACTCAGTGTAATTAATATTGGAACTGGCTAACCTAGTGTAGTCGACACGTTTCTAATTGCCCTCCCTTAATAGACTATTCCAAGATTATCAATCAATAAAAAAACGCACATGTAGGACCATCGGTATACATAACTTATTCTGCCTAGCCACTCATCATAGGAGAGAACGCTCACGTTAGAATGTCCTGAGAATATACACATAAGTGACGGCACAATAGGCCAACGTCTATGTTCACCAACTTGCCAGACCATACATTCCTTATGTCCCGATAATCCTGTAATTCCTTCAACTCCATCACGCTTGCAATATTGTTCGAAACCGACTTCTCCGTACCACCTATTATAACGCCGGTAATGCTTGCAGTTAAGTACCAGTACAACGCACTGGGTCAGGATGCCATTGAAGCCACCATAAAGCAGTAGATCTATCTACGCAGGAGCCGAGCCGCTTAATCATCCCGGAAAAACGTGTTCCCCACCAATGGAGCAGTAGACGGGCCTGCATCCCTCATAACAACATCGTGGCTCCCAGAGTCCTCTTGCGACACAGACTGAGTGAGGCCGAGAGTAGAACGTCGGAAATCTGCCGATAGAGGACGATTTTGTGAGGGCTCGGCCAGTCGCTGAGGTAACGAGGCTGGCCTTTCGTAGTAAGCATCCTCAGGTGGTGAAAATGACCATACCTAATAAAGTTAGCCGTAATACAAAAAAGCCAGCGAAGTACTACATACCTCCATCATGACTCGGGCTCCCCTGTTAGCCACAGCGACACACTTCTCATCTTCGAAGACAACTCTCCACACAGACTCAGCTGTGATAAGCTCCCGTACTAGATGCCCAGTCTTGACATCCCAAACCTTTACTCTTCCGTCACTACCTCCACTAACAACTCGCGTATCATCAAATTGAAGACTTGTGACACTATTATCATGTGCGGCGAGGCGATGAATAGGGCACATTTTTTCGAGTGACCAGACTCTGACTGATCCGTCGGATCCCCCTGTCACGAGAGTGTTCCCGCGTAATTGTAGTTGGCCAACCAAAGACGTGTGTCCTTGTAGAACAGCAATAGGTTCGCTATTCGACGGATTAGCATATTCGGCCAATACACGCTCATGACACTTAATCATAGGCGATATGTGGACTTACCCAGTATGAGCATCCCAAACTCGGACACTAGTATCGAGACTACCGGTAACAACTCTCTGGCCATCAAACGCAATGGCATAAATCTGACTGAAGTGGCCGGTGAGAGTGTGTAGGCATCGACCTTCAGAAATACTCCAAATCTTGGCTGTTGCATCGTAGCTTCCGGATACAACAATGTCCCCCTTGATCTCCAGACACCTCACACTAGCTTGGTGGCCAACCAGGACGTTCCTACATACACCTTGCCTAATATCCCACACTCTCAGGGTAGTATCTCGAGAGCCGGAAATCGCAGTGTTCTCATCAGACATCTTAAGGCAGCGCACGGTTGAGGTGTGACCGCGTAATGTATGTAAACATGCACTATGCGATAATTTAGTCAAAATAACAAGTCCTTAAGTTGGTTCGATCTTACCCATTGGTCATGTCCCAAACCCGCACGTCTCGATCACAGCCACCGCTCACAAGAATATCTTCCCAAGGGACCATAGCCCATACGCCCATGATGTGGCCTTGCAGCGTTCGAAGCGCATTTCCCTTGCGATCGAATATGTGGATTCTCGCGTTGTCAAGTGCCACGACAATATATTTTGGGGTTAGATGAAGGCTAGTGACGACTCTTCCATCTTGCGTGATGGTACGAATTGTGTTGCGTCCACCAGTCCTCCAGGCTGATTCGACAAGATATCTTTGCTTAAAGTGAGATTTGTATGACCGCAATATCGGACGGTTAACGTCTCCAGGACTTGCGGAACCATCGATACTTCTCGATGCGTTATGGAATGAAGATGAAGTAGGTAAGGCGCCTGGAAAACTCTGATTCGCATAATCGGCACTAGACAACGGCAGAGCACTGGGTCGGCTAGCCGCATACGTTGGTATACCGTAGGCTACCTCTGAGAGACGACGACCATAGTCGTGCTTGACACAAAGATTCTTCCAAGTCACGTCATCACTGAGAAGATCTCTCCACCGTCTTGATACCTGGGAGGCCCGCGCCAGTACCTGGGGGTCGTCGATAAAGGACAGTATTCTCAAGCATAACTCATCCGGCAAACTGGTGAAGGGGTCCTTCTTGAGTAACGGACTCACAAATTGGTGTACGAAGCTCAGCTGCTGAGTTGTGCACATATTCAGCAAGTCCGCGAGTATCCGATTTCGACGTGGGCCAGAGGATATCTTGAACTGGTGACGAACGTGAGCGAGAAAGAAGTCCTCGTCGTCGGCAGCATCGCTCCAATCCAGTTGAGCATTTGTCGGGCCTGGAGAAGCCGCCGGTGTAGGAGGCGGGGGAGGAGAACCGGTGGGTTGTTGCTGGTCAAACTCAGGCGCTGGTGTGCTCATACTTGGAGTGGGTGGCCCTCTAGGTCTTGGTTGGGCCATCTTGTCCATTCTCTGATTCACGATGACGGGACCTGCAGTAGGCATATTCAAAGTCAACTCCTCACCGCAACTCATAGCACTTCCCCTCCGCTCCGAGAAGCTAAGCGATGGACAATAGCCGGCCATGTTTATAACCGTGTAATAGTGGTGCGTTGGATACGATCATTCGCTATCGTTTGACAGTCAACTGAGAGGCCGTATTGTCGATAGAAATCGAAGCAGGCAACACGGTAATCCAGGGGTTGCTATTTAGACGACATCAGCAACCATGATCCATCTACCGACTGAAACGCCCCGTTCAGCTATGGTCAAACAGGGTATAAAATACCCAGTCAAAGAGGGCTACAGGGGAGGTTGGTGCGACGAGAATTATTTGCATGCCAGGATGTGGCTGTCTGTGAGCACAACAACGATCTTGTGTAGCCCGAAACCAGCAAACTGGGCGAGGATGATAAGACAAGACTCCGAAAGGCTTACTTCTTTGCAGGGAGGCTCGGTATCGGTGATTCCTCGATCAGTTAGTGGGAATATCGGAACAGGGCGGCGGGATCGGATTCGAAACAGGACGGCAAGCAATAGCCGCGGTAAATGTGATCAGTCGCAAAGGCAGTCCTAAGGCATGGTCATAATCGGCATTGTCTGGGGGTCCTCGATGCGGGCGATTCGAGAACAATCGGCTAGTCAAGCAGAGAGCCGATTGACTTGATGATGACGCCTCGCTGACCTGGGCGGGCGAGGTTCGAATGTTGTCAAAGTCTCCACTTCTCCAAGGTATATCTACAGAGGTAGAGAGAACAAGAGACAGAACAAGAGACAGTGGGTGGTCTGCTTAGTCGATATCCCTAGGAGGAGAACTAACGATCCGTCAATATGAGGGCGAAAGGAAGGAGGATGAAGATGAAAAGCGTAGATAGCAGATAGCAGACAGCAGACAAGCCAGAGTACCAGACAAGGCTTTTTCCGCCGTGTTTCGAAAGGACGATGAGGGATGATGAATGGGGGCCAAGGGCGACACGGGGTCAAGTGAGATGACTAGGGATCGGCCACGGCGGCCAGTGAGGGACTGCCCAGAGCCCAGAGCCCAGAGCCCAGAGCTTAGCCAATTTGGAAAGGGACAGCAGAGGGCAGCACAGGACAGCACAGGACAGGCACTCACACTGTATCTACCCTATAGGTTGGGTAGGTACTTCCCCTACTAGCACAGTGGGTAGACAGGGGAAAGTGGGAAGAGGTGTACCGTGCATCTACAGTAGTCTAAACTGTACAATACCACACTCCGCGCTATCTTGCATACATAGTGTGTACACATCTTACGTACTGTAGCTGCAGGTAGGATACACTACCAAAGTATGTACATAGTAAGTAGTAGTATATGGAATACATTAGGTAGTTAACTACTCCGTACACTAGGTAGTGGAAGACAAGAATATATTCAATTTCATATACTTGTACTTGTGTTGGTATAACGACTCTCGGCATTATTTCCCATACCTAGAACACATAATGTAGGGTTGGGTAGGGCAGCGTAGGGCAGTGTAGGGAATTGTTTTACGTTACTTCATATCTATGTATGTATTCACAGACTATAGGGCGAGACTATAGGTGTTGCGCACCGCCACATCACCACATCACCACAAGACTCCAGACTCCCGACTCCCGACTCCAGACTCCAGTCTACATTACCTATAAACAGCCGATTACACGTACACATATAAGATCAACTACACATTCACAACGAGTTAGTGTACCTATACTACACATTACAGCACACAGGCGCCTGCACGTAGTGTATAGGGACCCTTCGAAGCAGATTTCGTAGCGGATTTCGAAGCGGAAATGCCGATTGGGCCCCTCTGAGTAACGCATTCTTTCCCAGCTTGCGAGTTGGAGCTGACATCTCTAGATGAAACAGTCTCAGTTGGTTCCAGCCTTCCTTTGAGTGGTACCGAATTGTCGATTGAGGTGTACAATGTATGATCCAGTGATCCAGTGGTCCGGTGAAGCGACCTAAGTCTTACTAATTCGCTATTTTTAATACCTACCTACACTACCTACTTACCTACCGACCTACCTACGCTGCACTGCAACCCGTTCCGTAGACTATTCTTGGTTCTTAGTTCTTAGTTCTCTTCGAGATGCCAAGCGAGTGCGCAGATGCTTCATAGCAAGCCACTTTGTGTGTATCTGATTGGCTTCGATTAAGTTTGTCAATATGTTGTCTTATATTAATTGTGCTAATGCAAATTACCCATAGAGTGGACACTACGGGTAGGTACTGTAGTGCACGAGGTAGTACATAGTAAGCTTCGTCGGCCCCATAAAGAAAGTCTTGGATCCTTTTTTTGATAGAGGAAATCCAGGATACGGTTCAGACGTACTATGTAGTTAACCTTCACACAAACCCTGGTAAATACCACATGTATATATGTAGGTAGGTACAAGCCTTATGCGGAATGTGAACTTTGTGTGTAAGTCACACAATCATTCCCGTACTATTCATAGATTCAAGGAGGTAGTGTAGGTAGTGTAGTGTAGGTATTGCGAACCTGAAGTTGTTTTAACCATATGTTAGATGGTGTCTGACCATGTTGAGTTCGTTAGCGAACAGGGTCCCTTAGTTACCTTAGGTACATAGGTGGTACTTTGGCATCGGCAGAGCGCTAGTGGTCCATACTTGGGAATGATCTACTACGTGTAAAACTACTACATGTATGCACTATGTACGGAGTACAACTAACTACATCCACAAAAGACACAGAAAGCAACCCCGAGAGATGGTCCCTGGTAACCTAGTGTAAATGCTTGGTGAGACTCGAATTCATAGTCCTTGAATAGGTAGCCAACCTTGAACCCTTTAAATAGGTTATACAAACATGACACTACCTACCTGGTAACGCCCACTGCGGGTTAACGACTCGGGTCAAGCATCAGTCACCAGCGGACGGCATAGTTCGATCGCCAGCCGCCGTCATAGGTCACAAAAGTAATCATATAGCTAGCTAGCTACCTACCTATATGTACTTTCAACTCAAGACATTTTAAAAGGTTATACCCCCCTTTTTTAATATTATCAATGTTTGGTCTGTATTCCGATTCGGTCGGTTTTTTATGTGTTGGCTTGGCATTATTATATTAAAGGGGGGATTCCCGATCACTTACACTACAACATGAGACCTCACAAACTCACACTAGCAATAATTGTCTTAACAGCATTAGCATTATGTTTATTGATGTACTTGTATTGGTATGATTCCAGTGGGTTTTTCCTTCCCTTTTTTAATATATATATATATATATATATATACCTGGTAAATTTCACGCTACCGCCCTGCTTGTTCCTATTTAAGTTCACGAGCATTTCTGGTAATTTAGGTACCTAGATAATGAGACCAACTTCCACTTTCCAGTTAAGTTAGTTATTCGAATAGGCATGCAAGCGCACAACGGGGGCCAGTATGGATATAAATGTTAAATGCCCGATCGATGCGTTGAGGGGAAATACACTCCGGTGTCACCACATATCAGTTAAAGAAAAAGAGGCATGAATTGCCATTTTGGGTAAATTCTACACTTATGAGACATGGTCTTAAGAGGCATATTTTTGCCATTTTAGGTAAATTCTGCACTTATAAAACATGGTTTTAGAAGTATAAGCAGAAGGTATTAAATATAGTCTTAGATAATAAATACTAGCCTTAAATCTTTTAATATATTATATTTTTTAATATATTAAGTTAATAATATTAAGTTAATAATATTAAGTTAATAATATTAAGTTAATAATATTAAGTTAATAATATTAAATTTATAGCAAATTAAAAACAAGTTATTATATTATTTTAAAAATATATATGTTTTTTTTTTAAACTTAAAAACTTAGCTTAAAAAAATAACTAAAATAATACTTTTTTTTAACTAACACTTTTAAAAAAACTAGCTTTTATTTTATTATAAGTTTTTAGTAGCTTATTTTTTATAACCTGCTAAGCTATTTTTTTTTAACTATAATAATAAGTAAAGCAATAAAAAGTAGCAAAAGTTAATATTAGCAAATAAGTAATATATACCTATGTTTATATTAAAATACTTTTAATATAGGTTATATAAAGCAAAATAAATTAAATTAGCTTAAGCGCTATAAAAAATAAAAAATTTAACTATATTTTTAAACTTTTTTTTTTAGTATAAGTATTAATTGTTTTTATATATAATAAGCTATAGCAAAGCTTTATTTAATAGCTACTACTTGTTATATTTTAGTATAAGCTGCTTTAAAAGCTATACTATTATGTTAATTTAGTTATAAATAATAGTAATAAAAAAAAAAACAAAGTTTACTTTAAGCCTGTTTATTAGCTTTTAAAACTTACTATTTAAGTAGTTATAAATATATTTAAAATTATAACTATAAATAACAGTATATAAAAGGTTTTTTTATAGCAGTTTTATGTTTATTTATAAGTTGCTTATTAGTATTTTTTTATTATTGCTTTTAAAATATTTTTTTATTAATAAAGTTATTAATAAGCAGCTTTATTTAAATAAACTTATATTAGCTAAGCTTAAATTAACTTTATTTTTAAAAAAAGTATTAAAAAAAAAAATATAGTAATAAAATAACTTTTTAAATAGCTATAAAACTAGTAAGCGTTTATATAAAAAAATACTTTTAAGTAGCTGTTTTTTAAGCCTGTTTTAGCAGCTATATTTATAAGCATATTATTTTACTTGCTATAGTAGCCTAAATCTATAAAATAATAAAAAAAAAAATAAAGCTAAACGTTAAAAATAATATTAAATAGCTTGTTTTTTATTTAGATACTTTTTACTAATATTAACTAATAATTTTTAGCAAAAGTATTAGCAGGTATTAAAGCAAATAGCTAAAGTAACATATTTATAAAAGCTTTAGCTTAGTTTAAAATATATTTAAGTAGTTTAAGCATATTAAAAATTATTAAAAGCAATTAAAAGCTAGGCAAAAAAATATGCTATAACATATAGTAGATAATAAAGTTTTTTTCTAATTTTTACTTGTTAAGGCCTTTTTCTAAAAACTACTTATTTTATTCTACTTTTAAAAACTACTTATTTTTAGCAAAAAATTTTAAATATGCTTTTTTATATAAGCATTTTTAGTATTAAAAAAAAACTTAAATAAAAAATAGCATACTATTAAAGTTTAATTTGTTTGCTATATTAAAAACAAGTTTAATAATTAAAATATTTAAATAAGCATATGCTAATATAATAAAAAGTAGTATTATTATAATAACTAAGCTTAAAAATGCTTGCTAAATATAAAAGTTTAAAATTATAAAATTAAAAAAAAAAACTAATTTAAATAAAAATATATATAGTAAAAGCAAAAAGCTTTTAATTACGTTTATAATATATATTTTTTAGTTATATACAAAAAGCTTTTAGCTGCGTTTATTTTATATAATAATTAAAAACTATTGCTAAATACTTACTTTTTACTTTTAATAATAATAAAAATAACTATATTTTTTTATAAAAATAATATAACGCTATTATAATTATATAGCTTAATATTTAATATAAATATGCTTTTTTTTTAATTTAACTAGGTATTAAATAATAGTTAGCTTTTGTTATTAATTAATTAAATATAAAAAATTAAAAGCAGATATATTTATAGCGCTGTTTAAAAAACTAGTTTTTATAATATTTTTAGCTATAATATTTTTAAAATAGGTACTATTTATTAAGCAGCAAATAAAGTCTATATTATATATATTATATATTTTTTAATAAATATATATTAACTAGTTATTATTAAACAATTTTGCTAACTATTTTTATATAACTTTATTAAGTAAACAAAATATAAATGCTAAAAATTTTTTTTTTTTAATAGTATTTATTTTAATACTTTTTTAAGTTTTAACTTATAAGCTAACTTATAAGCTAACCTTTTTTTAACTTTTTTTTAACTTATTATAAGTTTTATTAGCATACTTATTTTTATAACCTATTACTTACTATATTTTTTTTATTAATAGTTTTATTATATTAAAGTTATTATAATATTTTAAATATAATATTATTTAATATAAACTTAACTATAGCAGCAACTTTTTTTTAGTAAGTAAAAAGTATAAAAATTAAAATTAATAAGCTTTAGTTATTAAAGCAAAAAGCTTAAAAATATTTTTAGTTAACTTATTTTTAAACTAGCTTAAAATTTAAGTATAATCTGCTTATTAAGCTAATAAAATAAAAGTTATAAGTAATTTTTAAAGCTAAAGTTGCTTTAAAGCTGCAAGCTTTTTTTTTAAGCTATAGTTATATTATATATATTAATAACTTATAACTTTTTTTATAGCCTTGTTTATATATTTAAAGCTATTATTTTTATATTAAACAACTTATGCTATACTTAAAAAAATAAGTTTATATTTTAAAAACTATTTTTTATATAAAGCAACAAATATTATATTAACTAAAAAAGCCTACTTTTTTATATAATTTATAAAATAGGCTTATATAAAAGCTATATTAATACACTTTATAATATTAGCGTTATAAAAAAAAAAGCTTTAATTTTTAACTATATTATTATAGCCTTTTTAGCAATTAATAAAATTTAAAAATATAGCTATTTTTAATTTTTATAAGCGTTTTTTAAAACTTTGCTTTAAGTGCTTAAATTTAACAGCAAACTAAAAAAAGGTATGCTTTATGCTATAATTTAAAGCTACTATTTTTAAAAAGTATTAGCTATTTTAAAAAGCAAAAATATTTTGTAACTAGATTGTAAAACCTTTTTTTTTACTATTGTTTATAACACGCCTTTTATAATAAAATACGTTTTTAAACAGCTATTTGCTAAAAACAATAAGCAAAAACTAGTAAATAATGCCTTATTTTTATTTTTAACTTATATAAACAAAAAATATTAAAGTAAATGTTAAAAATATAGCTTGCTATAAGCTTATACTTATTTAACTAAATATAGTATTAAAATAAATATTATTTATAAAGCTATATATAATTTAAAAAAAGGTTATAATAATAGCAATATATATTTTTTTATACCTATAAACTTTTTTTTTAAAGTTATAAATAGTATAAATAGCAAAAGCTTAAATAATTAAAGTAACTTAAATAGCAAAAGCAGCTTAAATAATATAAATAAGTAAAAATTAAATGCTTTATTAACTACTTAACTATAGGTAGCTATATATTATATAGTTTTTAGGCCTTAAAAAGTTTTATGTTGCAATTAAAACATTAGATTATAGCATTTATAAGTGCTAAGCAATTAGAGTAATAAAAAAATGCCTTAGGTAAAAAAAACTAAGGTATTAAATTATAATATTTATAAATATATTTTATATTAGGCAACTAAAGTAAATATTTTAAGCAAACTTATTTTAGAGTTTTTTATATTTTTATTTTAAGTTTCCTATATTTCTGTTTTAAGTTTCCTATATTTTTGTTTTAAGTTTTTTATATTTCTGTTTTAAGTATTCTATATTTTATGTTTACTAAAGCGTTATATTTATATATTAACAAACTAATAACACCCTTTTTACCTCTTTTTTGCTAATACTTTTAATAATAGCTAAGTTAAAAGGCAAGGCTAAGTTTTCTGCTAAAAAGGCTAAAAAAAAGCAAGATAAGCTTGCTGTTCTTGCTTTTTAAGTTTTTTTTTCTAATAACTACAATAACTACGATAACGATGACTATAACGATAGCAATCTTGGGGCTATAGACCTAAAAGACCTTAAATATAAGGCTCTTATTTATTTTAAAAACAAGACTGTTAATGTAGAAGATAAGCCTGATAATAACGCTGTTATTTATATAAAAAGCAACCAGATTTAAAATAGCTAAGGCTATTTTTAAGTAGCAAAAAAAGTTGCCTCTTTAAACTCTATCTATTTAACTTAAATGCTTAAGGTTTTTTTTAAAGCTATACTATATTTTTAAATTTAATAAAAAATATTATGCAAATATTAAATATGCTTTAAAAAAGCTAGCTAGTTTTTTTATACCAATATTAAATTATTTAATTAATTTGTTAATAAAGTATATAAATATATGTTTGCTTTTTTTAAAAAAATTAATAAAAATAAGCTTATAAGGTTTTATAATTAAACAGGGTTTAAATTACGGTTTAATTTTAGTTTTTTTACTTTTTTTTTAAACATAATATATAATTATATATTGCTAATTTTTAATAATAAATATAAAGCGCTAGCAAACTATATAGCAAATAATTTTATTATAATATTTAATATTATTAACTTTATAAAATAAAATATAGCTTTAATAGTACTGCTTTTTTTAAAATAGTAATTATATACTTATAACAATAATATAAACTTTAAAATTAAAAAATTTAAGCTAAGGTTTTTTTTTAATAGTTTAACTAATTATACTATTATTTACTAGTTTTTTAAGATTTTAATTTTAAACTATAAAAAGCAACTTAAATAGCTTAAAAAAATTATTATAAATAATAATAAGCGTTTTAAAAAGCTTTTTAATATAATATAAACTAGTATATATTTAAACTTTGTTAAATAGCTATTATTAACTTAATATTTAAAATTGTTAAAAAAATTTTTGTTTAAATTATTTGCAATTTATAATAAACGCTAAAATTATTACTTTAAGTTTTGCTATTTTAATTAACGCTTTTATAACCGTAGTTATAGCATTATATTTTAAATTATTATAAAGTATTATATTAACTAAAACAAATTTAAAAACTAGTTAATTATTTTATTAATTAACTATTTTAAAAAAAAAGTTTTTTACCTATTTTATACTTAAAGTGTTTTTTATGCCTAAATTATATATTAAAATAGTAATACTATTTAGTAGTAGGTATAAATTTAAGTTGCTATATTAAAAAAGTATAACTAAAATATAAAAAGTTTAAATATTAGCAAAAAAAGCTTAATATTTAAACAGCTTTTATTTAAAGTTATATATTAATAATACTATAAATTATAACAACTTAAAAAAAAGCTTTTTTTTTTAAGTTAAAAATAAATTAGCTTTAAGTTAGGCTTTAATAATATAAGCTTTTTAATATTTTTATTTATTAATTACCTAATAAAAGCAACTATAAAAAAATACTTTTAGTATAATATTATAATAAAAATAAGATATTAAAGCGCTTTAAATAACAATAACTTTAACTTTGTTTTTAGCTAAAATAAGGCCTATTTTACTATAGTATTTACTATTATTATAACTAATTATTTATAAAAGTAGTATAATTATAATATTTAGTAAAATATAAACGTAATATTATAGTTAATTTTATAAAAAATACTATTTGCTATATTTTATAATATAATAGGCAATAAAATATAAAGCGTTAATTTAAAGCAGCAAAATATTAAATGCTTTTAGTAAACGTTTATAAGTAATATTTTATTTTTAATTAAACTTTAAATTAAAAATAATAGTTATAATTTTACGTATTTAAAGTACAGCAAAATATAATACTTAATAAGTAGTTTTATATATTATATAAATAGTTATTTGCTAAGTAAGTTTATATTTAGCTATTAAAAATGCCTAAAAAAGTTTATTTTAAAAAAAACCTGCTAATTTTATAAAAAATATAACTACTTAAAAAATACCAAGGTATATAATTGTAATATTTAAAAATATTAAAATAAATTTATTTGTTTATTTAAAAACTATAATTTATATGTAAATAAATTTTACTTTTTGTAGAAATTGCATTTTAATTAATATATTTAGGCTATATACTAAAAAAAACGGCTTTATTAGTACAATAAGTATAAAAATACCTTTTTGCAAAAAGTAAATTTTAATAAATATATTTAGAAAATATACTAAAAAAAACAGCCTTATTAATATAATAAGTATAAAAATACCTTTTTATAAAAAGCAAATTTTAATAAACATATTTAAATAGTATACTAAAGTAAAAAAAAACAGAAAAATAAAAAAAAAGGCAATAAAAAAAGCAATACTTACTTTTTTTTAGTTAATAATATAAAGCCTATATTTTTAACAGATATAAATATATAAAGTAATTAAAACTAAAGCATAAGGCTTTTGTTTTTAATAGATATAAATATATAAGGCAATTAAAACTAAAATATAATATTTAAGTTGTTTTTTTAGCCTTAGGCATCAAAAAAAATAGCGTAAATAGCGGCTTAAAAAAAGATTTTGCTTAAGGATATAAGCCGCAAAAAAAAAGCATTAAAAAAGCAGGAAAAAAAAAAAAAAAGCTTAAGCGGAATTAATAGTGCAAAAAAGTATTTTGCATAAAGTTTTATATAATATTTTAAGCGCTATTTTAAAAACCTTAAAGTAAATAAAAATATTATATCGCAAAATTTTAAAAAGTAATTAATAAACTAATATTATTTATAAAAGCGATATAATAAGTTATATTTATTTATTTTATACTATAATACTTATATAGCATAAGCAATTTATTATAATTGCTATAATAAGTATGCTAGATATTAACCTATTATATTAAATATATATAATATAATATTAAAATAATATATATAACTTATAAAAAAAGTACTTATTATTATATTAACTATAAGTAGTAATAAATAGAAAACAACTTTTTATATTAAATATTAGCTAACTAAAAATACTTTTAAATTATATGCTATTTTTATACCAGAATTAATAGTTGTTATAATATATAATATATAGCATATAGGTTATAGCATACTATTAAAACCTATAAAAGGTATAAATAAGGTAAATATATACCCTTTATAGTAAATACCCTGTTAATTAAACTATTTCTTTTATAACATATTATTATTAAATAAAAGCTATTATATATAAGCATATAACTAAAGGCTATAAAGTGCTATATAAATATATAACTAAATATAGTATATAACTAAAAGTAATATAAGCGCGGTATATTATATAAAGAAGTTCTAATAATATTATTTTTACTATATACTTAGTTATAAAACCAAGCTTTTTAGCTTTTTTAACAAAAAAAATAACGTTATATAATACAATAACAGATTAACTATACTAAATCTAACACCTTTACGCTAACTAGATTTATATATAGTTTATTATATTATATATATACCTAATTATAAGTACTAAATACTACAAAGGCTTTATAAACAAAAAAAAAAAAGCTTTTAAGCCTGCTATAAGCTGCTTATAAGCTTACCTATCTTTTATAACTAATTACTGCTGCAAAATCTAGTTAAAAGCTTTATTAAAAAAACTATAAAAACGCCTATAAAAAAAAAAAAGCTTTTATAAAAGCCTATTATATACTACGGCAAAAATCGTAAAAAAAAAAAAGCTTTTAAAAAAGCTTATTATATACTATAGCAAAAATTGTAAAAAAAAAAAGGCTTTTAAGCCTCTTTTAACTTATAAGTTAAGATATAAATAATTTTGCAAAAACAATTATACTTATACTACTAATTAAACAAGCTTTTTAAAAAGATATAAAAAAATTGCTAAAGCGATCTATATTAATAAATAAAGCCTTTAAGCTTATATAAAAAAGCTAATTAAGTTAATTAAAAAAAACCTATAGCCTAACTATATTATACTTATATACTATTTGCTTTTTTTATTTATTATTTATATACTTTTAATTTTTAGGTTTTATTATGGCTTAAAGTATAAAAAACACTATTATAAGTAGCCTTTTTTAAAAAAGTATATTAAATTAATGCTATAAGCTTATAAATCGGTTAATAATAAAAGGTGCAATAATAAAAAGTGTAATAATTAAAGGTGTAATAATAAAGGGTATAATATTAAAAGGTATAATAATAAAAGGTATAATACTAAAAAGTATAATAATAAAAAGTATAATAATATGCTTTTGTTTACAAATCCTTTATAAAGTATTAAACCTAATATATTAGTATTATTTTAGTATATAAGTTAGTTATATAGTTATAAAGTTATTAATTAACTATATAAAAATTTTAGTAATATGCTATAACTTATATATTATATATATTTAATATAGTAAGTTAATGCCTAGCATACTTATTATAGCAACTATAATAAATTGCTTATGCTATATTAGGTACTATAATAATAAAAAGTGTAATAATAAAAAGTATAATGCTAAAAGGTATAATAATAAAAAATGCAATAACAAAAAGTGTAATAATAAAAAATACAATAATAAAAGGTGCAATAATATGCTTTTATCTATAGATTTTTTATAAAGTATTAAACTTAGTATATTAATATAATATTACTTTAGTATATAAGTTAATTATATAGTTATAAAGTTATTAATTAACTATATAAAGGTTTTAATAATATGCTATAACCTATATGCTATATATATTTAATATAATAAGTTAGTATTTAGCGTATTTATTATAGCAACTATAATAAATTATTTATACTATATATTATATAAGTGCTATACTAATAAAAAGTATAATAATATGTTAAATAAAAGCTACTATATATAAGCATATAACTAAAAGCTATAAAGCGCTATATAAATATATAACTAAATATAATATATAACTAAAAGTAGTATAAGTATAGTATATTATATAAAAAAGCTTTATTATATAAAAAAGTTTTAATAATGCTATTTTTACTATATACTTAGTTATAAAACTAAGCTTTTTAGCCTTTTTAGCAAAAAAAACAAGGTTATATAATATAATAACAAATTAACTATACTAAATCTAATATTATAACTTATATGCTATTTATATTTAATATAATAAGTTAATACCTAGTATATTTATTATAGCAACTATAGTAAATTGCTTGCATTATATAAGTGCTATAGTTTATTTTGCTACTGTTTATTTATTATAATATTTTTTTACTTATTATAATATTTTTTTGTTTATTATAATATTTTTCTGTTTATTATAATATTTTTCTGTTTATTATAATATTTTTCCGTTTATTATAATATTTTTCTGTTTATTATAATATTTTTTATTTAGCTTGCTTTTAAGCAGCTGCTATTTTATTAGTTGCTTTTTTAATAATTGTATTTTTAGCAATTGCCTTTTTAGTAGTTGCTTTTTTAGTAGTTGCTTTAGTAGTTGCTTTTTTAGTAGTTGCCTTTTTAGCAATTATATTTTTAACTTTAGCAGCAAGCTTTTTGTTTTAAAAAGCAGTTTTATATTTTAGTACTAACATGTTTATGCTAATATCTTAAAGCTTAGTTTTATACTTAGTATAATAAAATATGCTATAAAATAGCTTTTTAATAAATTTTTTAACTAGCTTTTTTTGCTATATAATAAGCATATTAATAAAGCAAAAAGCTATTTATAGTAATATTAAGTTTGCTATAAATATGTTTTATAGCTTTTATTTTTTTTTAACTTACTTATTTTTAAGCTTTATTAAGGCAAAATAAAGCTAAAATTTATTAGCATATATGTTTTAAAACTATTATATATTAATAAATATATAACTAAATTTATAGCAGTATAAGCATATGCTTTAAAATTATTAAGCTAGGGTTTGTTTTTTATAGCAAGCTTTTATTATAATATATTTTATTAGCTGCTAGCTTTTATTAGTTTTGTTATTAATAATATATACTAAGTAAAGCAAAATTATATACTTTAGTTTTTGCCTGCTTAACGCTTAGTATGCTTATTATAGCGTTATTACTTATGCTATTTTTACGTTTTTTAATTATAATGTTTAATTTTAGCTATTTAACTAAAAACTATAAAAAATAGCTAAGGCAAAAAAAACGCTTTTAAATACTATGTTAACTTATTTGCTTAAGTAGCTATATTTTTTTTTAGGCTTTTTAAATATAAGGCTTTTTTTTAATAGCAACTATTTTTTTATAGCTTTGTTTTACTATAGCTTTATTTATATAATAGCTTTATTTATATAATAGCTTTATTTATATAGCATTTTTATTTATATAGCAGCTAATAATAAACTTTATAAACATTTACTATGTATATATAGCATTATATAAAATAAATATAGTAGATTTTTATATAATATAATCGCATTTTTTTATTATATTATTTAAATACTAATTATAAAGCTAGCTAAGCCTTATAACTAAAAAATTTCTTTTTATTATATTATTATTAGTTTGTTAATTATAAAGCTAGCTAAACTTTATAACTAAAAAACTAATAATAATATAAAACCTGCAAAAGCTTTTTTATATAAATACTAACCTTTTTATGTTTTTTAGTTATAATTAGCTTTATATACTTAGCTGTTAAATATAAGCAGTAATATATTACTACCTAAAAAAAATAAAGTATGTAAAATATATAAAAAATTAATATAAAACGTATAAACAGCAAAACCAAAAAGCATAAATAATTTTTAGCTAGCTAAGCTAAAAATTATTAATTTTTTATTACTAAAATATAAAATTATAAATATATGCTTATTAGTATTATATTTAATTGCTTTATATATAAATATAAATAAATTTTATATAAATAGTAGTTTTAATAACTTTTATTAGGTATTATTAAGTTTTATTAAGTTTTATTTTTATATATGTATATATTAAAATAGTATTTTGCGCGCTAAAAAATGTTTAATATTAATAGCTTTTTAGTATAGCTAGCTATATTTACAAAACTATAAGCTAAATTTCTAGCTTTAAAAAAAACAGTATTAGGTATTTTAAGCCTGCAGGTAGGTTTTAAAATAATAGCAAAAATAATACAAAAGCTTTGTAAAAGCTTAACGCAAAATAATTAATAATTAGCGCTTTTAATTACGCTGATATTAATAAGTACGCAGTATTTTTGCTTACTTAATAAAAAAAAAAAGCTTAAAATATTATTAACTAATACTTAAGCAGTTTTATGTTTTTTAATATTATTGCCTAATACTTAAGCAGTTTTATATTTTTTATTAATATTATTAACTAATATTTAAACAATTTTATATTTTTTAATATTATTACCTAATACTTAAACAGTTTTATGTTTTTTATTAGTATTATTGCTTAGCATTTAAGCAGTTTTTTTATATTTTTTATTAGTAAAAATTAGCCTGCTTTTTTATAACTATAAAGTATTAAAAAAAGTAAGCAAAATTGCTATAATATGCTTTTGCTATTATTTTCTTAGTTTAAGCTAGCTTAAGCTATATACTAAATATTATAAGTTATATAATAAATATATTTAACGCTATAGCAGCAGGTTAAATTTTACTTATTTTAAGCAGTAAATATAAAATAATTTATAAAGATATAGTTTTAATAATTATAGCTAAAAATATAGCGTAAAATCTGCTAACAACTTTTAAAAACAGCAAAAAAATAACAAAACTTAAGCTTATTACTAAAAAGCATATATAAAAAATAAATACTTCGGTTAATTTAAAAAACTTAATATAAGGTTTTATTACAACCTTAAAAAAGTTAAATAATAACGTTATTATTAAAAAAGCAAAAAGCATAACTATTTTGCTTTAATTAAAGCTTAAAGCTAGTATAATTAGCAATATTTTAACTTACTTTAAGCTTATATATTTTTATAGCAAAGCCTTGCTTTTATAGATTTTTTAAAACAATAGCAATAGCAGAAACAATTATACTAATATAAGTACTTTAATAAGTGCTATAAAAAACCTTTGTTATATTAAAATTACTTAATATAATTTAGCAAACTAAAAAGCAATATAAAACTTTAATTAAGTTAAAAATTTTTTATTATTTAATTAGCTAGCAAAAATTAGTTTTTAAAAGCTTTGCTTTAGCTTAATTTATAAAATTTATTAGTAATATAAATATAATAAAAAACTAGCTAAATAAAATAGCAAGTATAATATTAAAGCCTAAAAAATAAACTAAACTATTAACTATAGCAGTTAACTTTATTAACGCTGCTTTTTTAATAGCACTATACTTTTTTAATTTTTTTAAGCAAAAAATATGCTTAGCGTTATTAAAAGTTAAAACGCTTTAAGCTTGCCTAAATAAAGCTAATTTTTAACTATTTTTTTTTATAATTAACTTAGGTAATTATATTAATATAATTATATTAAAAGCAAAGGCTATATATGCTATTATAGAAAAGCTTGGTTAAAAAAAGCAGGCGATTAAAAAATAGCTAAACAAGCTTAACAGCAAAAAAAGCATACTACTTAGTTTTTAAAATAAAATTTAAAACAAAATAAAAGCTTTATAAAAAGTTTAAAATAAGGTTTTTAGTTATTTTAACAGCTTGTTTATTAAATAAAGTAGTAACTAGCGGCTTTATTTATAGCATAAAGTAAATATATATTAGCTTAAAATAAGTTGTTAAAACTGCTAATATTAAGGTAGAACTTATTAATACTTTTAAAGTTATTATATTATTATATGCAAAAGTTTTTTTTATTTTTGTAAACTATTATAGTATATTATAAGCATATTTTATATCTGCTTTTTGTTTTAAATAAAAGCTATTATTGCTTATATATATAAAAAAATCTGTTTAATAAACCTTTTACTTATACTATTTTGCTAAATATTTTTTAAATAGCTTAAGCTATAATAGCGTTTTTAAATAACTTTTTAAATAGCATTATTATTATTTAACCTTTTTATAACTTATTTAGCAAAAAAATAGCAAAACTTAAAAAAATTGCTAGCTTTTTAGGTATTATAGTAGCTAAAGTTAGCAAAAGCTTAAAAAATACTAAATTAATATTAAAAATATATATTTATAAAATAAAGCTGTTATATTATACTATTAACTATATTTTTTTTAATATTATAAAAATATATAAAAGTAATAAAAAAAACATTATTAAACTTATATATTATTTTAAAATAATAATAAAAAATATTTAGGCTACGTTATTATAGCAAATACTTATTTATTATAAACAGAAAAAGTTGTAAAAGCAAGCGCTTATTTTTTAGCTAGCAGCTTAATTGCTATTTTTACTAAGTAGTAATAATAATAATAATATATTATTAGCGTTATAAAACCTTATTTTTAAAAGCAAGTATAGTATATATAAAAAATATGCTAGCGCTAATAGCTTAAATAAATTAAAAAACTAAATAATAAGTAAACAGTATAAACAGCTAGCTATATTTATTTAAAACCTATTTATTTTTGCTAGCAAAAACTATAAAACTTATAAAAACTATAAAACTAGCTTTTTTGCTGCTAATAAAGCATACTAATTTTAAATTTTGCTAACTTAAAAAAACTAAAATATTAGCTTTATTTTAGTTTAAAGCATATAAAGCTTACTAACTTTTATTTAATATAAGCTTTTATAAAGCTAATATATTACTATAAAAATTATATAATTAAACTAATATTTTTTAATATATTTTTGCTTTTAATAACAAAATTAAATTCTAAAAACTATAAGCAGCTGCGTTAAGCTGCTTAAATGCTAAAAAAAGGCAAATTAGCTGCTTTAAAAATCTAGTTTAAAAGCTAAAAATAAGCGTAGGCATTAGGTTAAGCGGTATAAGTAACAAAGATAATAACAGTAAAAATAATAACAAGTATAACTATAACAGGCTATATAAAAGCAATAAAAATAATAAGAACTATAAAAACAAAAATAAAAAAAATAATAAAAATAAAAAAAACTATAAAAATAATAAACAGAAATAAATACAATAGTAATAATAAATAAAAAAAATATATAAGTATTTATACCTTTAAATGCTTTTAAAAAACGCTTTTAAAAAACTAAGATTTATAAATTATAAAAAGTTATAAAAATAATAAAAGCTTATACTATTTAAAGTTTTTTAATAAAAATATATTTATTATATTTTTATTGCTATAGTATATATATACTTAAAGCAGCTTATTAAAACAGCTTATTAAAGCAGCTTATTAAAGCAAATTATTAAAATAGCTTATATATATTATAATATATACTTAGCTTTTTTTAAAACTTTTTATTTATTTTTTTATTTTTATAATATAACTACTTATTTTTTTTCTAATTACTTATTATACTGCTTTTTTTATTGCTTATATTTTTTTATATTTTTGCTTAATATTAAGATATAAATTAATAACATAGCTTTATATATATATAAAACCTGTAATAATACCTTTTAAAATAGCTTTAGCATAAGCTTAATTACTATTTATAACGTTTATAAGCTAGCAACTTTTTTATGCCGGAATTTTAGTTTAAACAAACTAACCTTTTTATTTAATATATTAGCACTTTTATTTAATATATTAGTATTTTTACCTAATATATTAACTTTTTTTTTTAACGTATTAATATTTTTACTTAATAAGCCGGATATATTATTAAAAGTTATTAGCATATTTAAAAATAAAAGCTTAAACCTGCTATTTATTAAAAAAATTAAGGCCTTTTTAAAAAAAGCAAATAAACTTAACTAAGTTATAATAAATATATTTTAAAAAGCTGTATATTATTAAAATTAAATAAAGTATTTTTAAATCTAGGTATTTTAAATATAAAACTTTATAATAAATAAAAAGCTTTAAAAAAGCAGGTATATTATTTTTATTAACTAGCTAAAAAAGTTAGAAAATAATATATATAAAAATATTGCTAAAAAAAGCTAAAAGCTAAAAAGTAAAAAAGCTAAGGCAATTAATAAGCTAGTATTATTAAAAGCGTTAAAACTATAGTTTTAATACTTTATTTAAAATAAAACATATAGCTTTTTTTAAATTATATAGCAAAAAATAAGCAACTATAGTATTAGCTACTTATTAATTATAGCGTTAGCAAATATTTAAATATATTACTATATTATACTAATATTTAAAAGCAAAAAAAAAATATAATAAATATTTTATATTTAGTATACTAATTTTATAGGCTTAAATATTATTAAGTATTAGCAGCTTACTAAAAACAAAATAAATATAGCTAAAGTAAAGCTAAAATTATATAGCTTTTTAGTTAATAAAAACTTAATTACTATTTTTATTAAGGATTTTAATTTTAACTTAGCAATTAAGTTGTTTAAAGTTAGTAAATAGGCTGCTAAATAGCTATTTTTATATGCAAAAGCTGCAGACCTAACTATAAACTTAAATAAAAATAAGCATATAAAAAAGCTAGTTAGCATTAAGCTATATATATTTATTTTTATTATTAAATATACTTATTTTATATTAGTTAATAAGTAGCTAAAAATAAAGCTAAACTAGCTAAATTATATATTAAACTATAAAAATATTAGCTTATTTATTAATAGCATATTAAAAGCTAAAAATATACTTTATATTTAATACTGTTAAATATAGCTAATATTTAGCTTTAGCATAAAATGCTTAAAGTAAAAAGCTAATTATAAGTTTTTTATTTAAAAACTAACTAAACGTATATATAGGCTAAAAGTGCAGGTTAATAGGCGGCTTAAAACCAAAAAAAAGTTTTTAAATATAAAAAAAAAGCTGGTTTTTTTTTAAAGCAACTTAAAAAATATTAAAGTTTTAAAGCAAGTGCTTAAAAAACGGTTTTTTTTAAAGTAATATAAAAAGTATGCAATAAGGTTTTATTTATAAGTATATAAATAATTAGTTAAATAGTATAAAGCTTTTTATATAATAATAAAAATATATTACTTATATTAGGCTAAAATATTAAGCAAAAAAGTTTATTTATTTTTGCTAAGCTATTAATTTAACAGCGTTATAAATAAGCTTTTATTAATATAAACATATATATAAAATTTAAGTATATAATAGCTGTTAAATTTTAGCTAGTTAAGTAGTACTTAGTATTTAAGCAATTTTGTTACTAATAAGTATTAAAATTTTTGCTTTATAATATTAGGTATTATAATTAAAAAAATTAGGCTTTAAATTATATAATTTTATTAATAGATATAGTAATTGTTATAATAGTTAATATAGCGTTTTTAAAAGCAAAAGTAAAACTTTTTATTATAGCATTTATATAGCGTATAGTATAAGTAATTTATTATAGTTATTATAATAAGCATATTATTAATAGCAAAAACAAAAATTTTTTTAAGTAGCTAGTATAAAATTAGTATATAAAAAAATAAGTTATAAAAAGTTAAACTTATTATAGTTAAATAATTTATAAAAAGCGTAGCTTTATAATAAAATATTTTATTTATATAGAATTTATATATAAAAAAAAAAAAAAAAAAAGAAGGAATAAGTATATATAAGGTATATATATAGGTATATATATGCTATAGCTAATAATATAAAGCTATACTGCTAGCATAGCTATATTATTATTACTTATTAAATTTTAGCTAGTTAATACCTAGTGCTTAAGTAATTTTATTACTAATAAGTATAAAGCTTAGTATATAGTAGTATATTTAAGGCTTTTAGTATTTTATATTATTGTTTTAGTTAAATATATTTATAAGGTATTTAGTAGATAGTTTTTTTTTATATAGGCTAGTTTAGCTACTATATTAGCTATTATATTAGCTATTATATTAGCTATTATATATTATTTATTATATTACTTATTTGTTACTTTTATATTATAAGTAGTTATATAAGCAATTTTTTTATAATTAATTTATAAGCTTATAGTATTAATTTAATAATAAGAACTTATTAGCTTAATTAAGCTAAAATAAACTAACTTAGCAAGCTATTTTTTAAAATTGTTTAGTATAAAAATTGCAACTATATAATTAAATGCTAATATAAAAACTATAACTAATAGTTTTTACTATTATAAGCAAGTAAATAATTATTAAAAGTAGAAATTACTATTAGTATAATTATAAGCAATAAAAATTATTTTTAAGAGATTGTAAAAGCAGCTATAGCTATAAAACGTTAAAATAAATTTTAAAAAGTAGCTTATAGTGTATTTTATAGTTGTTTTATAATATTAAGTGTTTATAATTTTTTAATTAACTTTTTTAAAAACCTTTTTTACTTATATATATAGTTTTTTTTTATATAAGCTAGTTTAGCTACTATATTAGCTATTATACTAGCTATTATATATTATTTATTATATTATTTATTTGTTATTTTTATACTATAGGTAGTTATATAAGCGATTTTTTTATAACTAATTTATAGGCTTATAGTACTAATTTAACAAATACTAAAAAGTATAATGCTAAAAGGTATAATAATAAAAAGTATAGTGCTAAAAAATATAATAATAAAAGGTGCGATAATAAAGGGTATAGTGCTAAAAGGTATAATAATAAAAGATATAATAACAAAGGGTATAATAACAAAAAGTGTAATAATAAAAAGTATAGTGCTAAAAGGTGTAATAATAAAGGGTATAATAATAAAAGGTATAGTGTTAAAGGGTATAATAACAAAAGGTGTAATAATAAAGGGTATAGTACTAAAGGGTATAATAACAAAAAGTGTAATGCCAAAAGGTGCGATAATAAAGGGTATAATATTAAAAGGTGTAATATTAAAAAATAAGATAATAAAAAGTATAATAATAAAAAGTGTAATAACAAAGGGTATAATATTAAAAAAGATAATAATAAAAAATATAATAATAAAGGGTATAATGCTAAAAAGTGTAATATTATAAAGGGTATAATATTAAAAAGTGTTTTATATAAAGTAAGTATTAATTTTATAGGTATTTTAGCAAATACTGTTAGATTTAGTATAGTTAATTTGTTGTTATATTTAGTAACATTGTTTTTTTTGCTAAAAAAGCTGAAAAGCTTGGTTTTATAACTAAGTATACAGTAGAAATAGCATTATTAAAACTTTTTTATATAATATACTACGCTTATACTATTTTTGTTATGTGTTTATATAGCGTTTTATAGCTTTTAGTTATATGCTTATATATAGTAGTTTTTTATTTAATATTATTACTTATATATTTTTAATGGTTTTATTATAGCTTATAGTATAAGAAATGCTATTATAAGGTATTTATGTTAAATAAAAGCTACTATATATAAGTATATAACTAAGGGCTATAAAGCGCTATATAAATATATAACTAAATATAATATATAATTAAAGGTAATATAAGCGTAGTATATTATATAAGAAAGCTTTATTATATAAAAAAGTTTTAATAATGCTATTTTTACTATATACTTAGTTATAAAACCAAGCTTTTTAGTTTTTTTAGCAAAAAAGACAATATTATATAATATAATAACAAATTAACTATATTAAATCTAATAATAAAGCACTTTTTATTATTATACTTTTAATTATTATACTTTTTGTTATTATATCTTTTATTATTACACTTTTTAGTATTATACCCTTTATTATTATACTTTTTATTATTATTTTCTTTAGTATTATACTTTTTGTTATTATATCTTTTATTATTACACTTTTTAATATTATACCTTTTATTATTGCATTTTTTATTATTATACCTTTTAGTATTATATTTTTTATTATTATACCTTTTAGTATTATATTTTTTAATATTTATTAAATTAATGCTATAAGCTTATAAATTGGTTATAAAAAAATTGCTTATATAACTACTTATAATATAAAGGTAATAAATAGGTAATGCAATAAATAACATATAATAGCTAATATAGTGGCTAGTATAGTAGCTAATATAGTAGCTAAACTAGCCTATATAAAAAAAAACTATTTACTAAATGCCTTATAAATATACTTAACTAAAACAATAATATAAAACACTAAAAGTACTAAATATACTACTATATATTAAGCTTTATATTTACTAGTAATAAAATTGCTTAAATATTAAATATTAACTAGCTAAAATTTAATAAAAGCTACTATATATAAGTACTTAACTAAAGACTATAAAGCGTTATATAAATATATAACTAGGTATAGTATGTAATTAAAAGTAGTATAAGCATAGTATATTATATAAAAAAGTTTTAATAATGCTATTTTTATTATATACTTAGTTATAAAACCAAGCTTTTTAGCTTTTTTAGCAAAAAAAATAACGTTATATAATATAACAACAGATTATTTATACTAAATTTAATAATATATATATATATATATAATTTTTATTTAATATAGCATAATAAAAGCGTAGGTATTACTACTACTATTACTTATTATAATACTATTTAGCCTAATATTAACTTTAACTTGTTTTTTTATTAGAAATTTTATTTTTTAACTACTTTTTAACAAAAGTTTTTTTTTAATATGTTTGCTAATATAGCTATAATTAGGTTGCTTTAGCTATATTTAATTATTTTTTTTGTTACTGCTAAATATAACTTTTAAAGCCTAGCTATTTAACAGATTTTTACTACCTTTTTTTTATTGCTTTAGTTATAATGCTTATATTATAAGTAACTTTAAAAGTTTATAACTTTATAAAATAACTTAATTTAGGTATAAAAGCTGTAAATAAAGTTAAGCTTAGCTGCTACTTTTAAAAGCTTTATACTTATATTAGCTAAATTAAATTATATGCTTTATTAGCTTATATTAATAAACTTTAATAATAATTAAGCTTTAAAAATTAAATAAGTATATTTATACCTATATAGCTTAAAAAAATTGCTTTATATTAAGCTATATATTTAATAAAGCATATTATATTAAATTAAGCATATTTTATATATTATAAAAATAGTATATTATTATATTTAGTTAGCTAAGTATTTTATTATTATACTTTATATATATTTATATTAAATAAAATAGATAATATTTTTAATATTTTTTTAATATCTTATTTTTTTGCTAGTATAAAAAGCAGGTATTTATTTAGCATTTACGCCTGCTTTAATTATATTAATTTAGCTTAAATATAAAATAAGCTAAGTTAATATAAAATAGTTTATAATATAAATATAATTTGTTTATATACTTAAATAGCTTATATTTTATAAAGTTATTAAGCTTAACTTTTTTATATAGCTATTTATTAAACTATTTAATTGCTTTTAATAATAGTATAATATAGTTAAAGTATTAATAATTTTATATTTTATTAGCTTACTTATAAAACTAAAATAAAAGCTATAAAACTAAAATAAAAAATTAATAAAAGGCTTATTAAGCAGTTTAAAACTTTAATTAAAAAGTAGTTTTTAAATATTAACATTTTAGCAATTTTTTTTAGGTTTAACGCTGCTTAATTTTATAGCTATAATATATACGTTTTTAAGTACTTTAAATAGCTTAAGTTTACTTTTTATAAGTTTATTAGTTTTTTTATATATTAGTTAAAAATATTTTTAGTTTTTTAAAATAGCTATTATAAAACTTGCTATTATTACAAATACTTTTTTAATAGCTTAATATTATATATTAGTATAACTTTTTTAAATATTGCTTACTTAAATATGTTTTTTTTGCTTGCTTTATTTTGCTGCTGCTTTAAATTAGGCTTTATTATTAATAATATCTTGTGTAATAGCTTTAACATATTAAGCAAACTTGCTTAAAAACCTGCTTAAAAACTTATTTAGTTTAATGCTTTATATTATGTTTTAATAAATATAAAAGCGTTTTTTATATAATGTTAAATTTAAATATATTATATAAGGTTATTTTGCTTGCTAAAGATTTTGCTATATATTTTAAAATAGCTTTTATTAGGTTTTAAATATTAATATTTTTGTTATAGTTTTTAGTAAGTAATTATATTAGGCATTATTATTTAAAGCATAAAAAGCGTTTTTTTTTAAAACGTTTATTTTATTTAATATAAACAGCTAATTATTACTAAAATATTTTTTATACTATGTTATTTTAAAGCTAATATTTTATATTTTTTTAGCTTTAAAAAATAAGCTAAAATAATAGGTATGTTTTATATATAAAGAAATTAGCAGTTAAAATATCTGCTTATACTTTTAAAACCATGTCTTATAAATGTAGAATTTACCTAAAATGGTAAAAATTTGCTTTTTAAGACCATGTCTTATAAGTGCAGAATTTACCTAAAACGGCAATTTTTACCTCTTTTTTAGTAAGGAGAGCTTGACTCTTTATAGCACCAAATTATAAAAGGGGCAAACCAGACGAGAGAATGATAAGGCCAGTTTTAAAGAAACTAGTTCCTATGTGAGAGACACGTCGCGAACATCAACCACAACCTTAGTAACAAAGCTTCTCCAGTCGTATCATTTTCTTCCACACCCCGACTTTCGTGTTTTCCGCGTCATTACGGCCGTTGACCATTGATATTAATCCATCCTCCTTTCCCTTCATCTTATTAGCTACGTCGGCACCGGCTTTTCTATTGGTTTTTTTTTGTTTAATTTTCATTATATATTTTGAATATTTCTCCTAGTAAGGCCACAGGTTCACTCCTGCGTTGGCGGCCGGTGTCTTTACTCGTATCTTGGTACGTAGTGGTTGCGACTTGTTTCCCATCTAGACACATGATTTGCATCTGTAACTGCTCTGATGATTGCAACTACAATGTAGATCTATCCCCCGTTAGCGCTTCCTGTCAGAAAGATTGCAGTTTTCTGCCATATCTCTTATTGATAGGACCAACAGTCACAAAACAATTATATTAGTATTAGGCACAATCAATTGGTTGGGTTGACACGGTGAAAGGGGCACAGAATGTGCTGCGCGGGGCTGTAATGCGCAATGCGCATTACGAGTTCCAATAAGATGTCATATGTTGTATTTCCTTGTCGCCAGCTGGGATTAACATGAACAGCTGGCGTGGAGTAGCTAATCAGCACTTAAAGGTCCAATTGATCTGCCCGTGTGCTTTATTGTCACAGGGACTATTGGGATTTCCATAATAAAAATGGAATTTCAGTGGATGCAAGAATGGGAATTTCCAGGAAGTAGGGAATCAGGCTAGGCATAACTTCAGGAAAATTCTAAATTTCATAAATCTCATCATGGCCGCGACTGTAGAACAAAAATTTGGAGCTTATGGGAATCCTTATATCGTCATTTATCACACGAGTATTCAATCCTCAACTTTCCTCTAGATATACATTACATTCTCATAAGTCCCGGCAACCCTTCTTCTAGACCTATCCTCATGCCTACAAGTTATCAGACACTGTGTGCTTATTGATCTGAGTGCTTCCTCCATCCAGGCAAGACGTTTCTAGCCCACGGGGGTATACTCGTTGCTCATAGGGGCTGGATGGTGCTAGAGGGCGCGAAAGTCTCCCACTCGGAATTGGCGAGGCATTCCCAGTTGATACGCGGTTTGCTGTCAGCCCATCGATAGGTTTAAGCTGACGCTGGGCTTCTAGGTCGCCATCCTCGAGAGAGACGGGTTGTCCTAGCATGGCATGGGCATATGCGGCCTTTGCATCGTTGACTGCATTTCTTGGTGGGCTTGTTCCAACACGCCGCCTGCGAGCCTCCAGACGATCCTTCATTTTAAAGAAGAAATCAAGTAACGCTATGGACAGCATGACACCACCCATGGCTGTTGTTGCAACGGACAACCAATATGAGTCTTGAGCTATTTTAATGGCCGGATCAGGCGCGGATGTTGTTGGCGGTGCATGGGCCCCTGGAGCAAGTAGGAGGATGAATATTAACATGACAGTCAACATGACCTAATCCATCAGTGGACATAGAATACTAGAACTGGCTACGACACACACTTGAATACAGATGTTAAGAACTCTAGTTGTTCTCAATTTGTTATTGTCGGGATTTGTGGGTTGCCTCGCCGTATCTCTGGGAGCTTGTTCGAACGCTTTAGTGAGTGGAGATCGAAGGCACCGGGGCCGCCCCGTTATGATACTCGCGTGGGAGAGGCAGAACTGCGCGCCTATGACACAAGTTAAGAGCGATATACGATAGGCTCATACGACCCGGTAGAAAAATCGGCGACAGGGCTCGTCGAGCTATTGAGCTGTCAGTTGGTTGAGACAACTAATAGATCTGCCTCAACATATATCAATACGGGTTACCCTACATTACGATCCCGCTCGCGCCGAGCGACTAGGACGCCACAATCATTGAGGCGGAATATGCAACTTCATGGAAGCAGACATAGAATGCCCCGAATAGAATCCTTAGCATGGAAGGTAGAGACACACTCACAGATTCCGTGATCAAGATAACAGATTCCTCGTGGAGTTAAACAGGTAGGAAGGTTCACTAACAGTATGGAGTCCTCGTGGGACCTGGGGGGTATATCGGGTCGTTGACTAATAATATACCTAGGAAGGGAAGTGAAAAGATTGGTGTTGAAGGGGATAGAAACTGAAAAAGTGACCAAAACTAGAATATACGAAAAATCTCGCGCCGTGGAAACAACCATATCACTTCCGCGGGCGAACGGGGGCGGTGTGATGAGGAGAAAGGGGGGCTCAGGTTGGGGTATAGGATTCCTACGGAATCACGACAATACGGCATTTTTGTGTAGGACCGCTGCCCGACGGTTGATCTACACCAGAGAATATGGCCAACGCAGGTCCAGACTATCCCCAGGCAAGCACTATCAGCTAGGCTTACTACCCCATATCGTTGGCCACACTAATAGTAAAGGCTGCAGGCAAAGTAAACGAAGTCCTCACTATATCCTCAACGGATAGTTACGTTCGATCCCAGACTTTTCTTTTAGAAAAAATTAGGCCGCTTATTCTCTCTAGAATATATCTCAGTCTCATGCATTAGACCTCGGGTGCCGCCGGGCTGCGTGACAACTAAGTCCATACCTTACATGGAGGTAGCGATATGTGTGAGGGAAGTTCATGGCCTTGAAGGTGGCAGTTTTGCGCGAACGCATGGACTTGACCCTTGACTAACTCTGCATGGGAACGACATAAATCGCCACGTTAGTACAATATGCCCTCGAATCACAAGGGAAGAGACGGAGCGGGGTTTATGGGAAGAACACCTGGTGTATCACAATATGCAGTCGGTCAGCAGAAAGTGCAAAAATATCTTGTTTTGCCGTCTTTTCCGGCGATACTTACGTCTGCGCCTATCTACTTGCCGCCGTCACCGTGGTCAGAAGCCAGATTTATCGAAATTTCTGGTTTAAGTCTGCCCAACCTTAGTGGATTGGAACAGCAATAGCTCTTTTCTCTGACTTTTAGGCGCCCTGAGTCGTTGATAGCGCTCAAGGAGGCACTTGGTTGCAATTGCGATAGAGACTATCTAAATATTTCAATGCCGCAACTGGAAGTGTATCTTAAGCATACCAAATTTCGTCTCCTACCACGATGCCACACTCTGGGGTCGCTCTCACTTCGGACTCCTCACTATCTCCTCAGCAGAAGCTTGTCCACACTGAACCTTTTGGGGAGCTCTACAGCCCATTATCACATCGACCTGATAAATCTCGTGTCGATTCAGATTCCAGAAAATTCAGTTGCCCTTTTGCGAAGCTGGGTTTTGCGCTAGGTGGCAGTCACCAGGAGGGACTATGCCATAACCCTGGTTGGAATAGCATTCACCGTGTAAAGTATGATTTAGTCAACTCCGACCTTTAATCACACTGTAAGATTGACATATAAACAATTGTAGAGAACATTTGTATCGCAAGCATAGCAAATACTCTTGTGATAGGTGCTTTATCTCATTTGATACTCAAGAGGAGGTTAAGGAGCATAGACGGAACCCCGAATCTTGCCGACTCTTGCCAACACCTGGTCGAGGGGATCCGATTATAGGAATCGACCAGGAGAAACTAAAAAGCTTGAAACGGCGGAGTAGAGGTACGAGTGAATATGAAAAATGGTACGAGGTGTGGAACGTACTGTTTCCTACGATATCACCCCCTGACACACCTTGTGAGTGCCAACTTAGTAGTGTATTTTTCACTTCTAATCATTGAAGACTGTTCCGAGGACACCACCCTCAAGCGAACTGCTAGTGACATTATCCTTGAGCTTCGCACAGACTTACTAGAATCGGTTCGCTCAGCTGTGCAACCACAGAGTGGTCCCGTTACAAGCCTCACTCTAGAAAACGTAGAACATATCATCCGTACATCTACGGATAATTCCCTGAGGAAATGGGCTCCAGATTCTGGCGTCACTGAAATATCACACGACCGATCACCGCCTGTAAAGATGGGTTCGTCAAAGGCAGCTTTAGACTGCGATCCTCCCCATCCAGCTCTGCAACGCCCAAGCCCTTCGACGGCGGTTCGTCTAGAAGCACAGAAACCATCCGATGCAAAGACTCGTGTCGGGGTGCCCACGTGGGATAAGTATAAAACGATCTTGAAAAGGCTGTATGTGGAGGAGGACCATCCATTACCCATTGTCGTGAAAATCATGGAAGAGAAATACGGGTTTGTAGCCACGTAAGTTAACATTCAGTCCTTATAGGAAACAGGACAATCCTAACAAGACTAGTCGTAAACAGTATCGATACCAATTCGGAGAAAGGTGGGGATGGAAAAAATATAATGGCCAGTTGATGCAGAGGAAGAAACCGTATAGGGAACACGTTGGCTCGGGGAGAGCAGAGCCGGGAGATGCTAAATCGCCCGCTAGTATGCCTGATATGCTGCCACGAACGGGAGACAGCGAATCTTCGCGGGAATTTGACACCGAGTATACTACTTCACTGGACGAGCCAACTATGACTGAAGTGACCGAAAGTATGCAAGGAGCCAGTCCGGTGTATTCCTCGTCTTCGGGTCTCATCGGTTCTCACTCGGCACCAAGTACAACTGCCTGTTTGAATGAAAACATGTTTGTCCAATACATGAACTCCTCGCAGCTGGCAACAGACTTATACTGTCAACCTTCGGACACATTACCCATAGAGACAATATTTCCGATTCCTAGGCTGGGTACAAACACATGTTCGTTGTTTTATGGGAATAATTCGGCGGGCTGGGATAGCTTGTTGAATTTATGGCCAGACAATCAAGGAATGGAGCCATCTGGATATATTCTGGATCGATAAGTATGGTAGGTGTCGAGGAGCTCAATGCTCTCGTCCGGAAGCGTGGTGAAATAGCTTGTTCTCGTCCAGATATTGGCTATATCATATCAAGAAGAGAACGCATCTATCGCGATTGGGGCCGAGGGTGCTATGTGCCGAATACTTATCTACAAGGCAGGGCTTGTATGGAGGATCTTTGGCTTTGCTTGGGAAGTGGTAGGCATGATCTCATTACCCCGTGGACTGAATAGGGGTATCATTCCTTTGATGGCAATACGTGTGCATAACCTGGTCTTAAAGATTAACTTGCACGAACATCATCACGAGAACAAGACCGAGACAAGATAAACGAGTGACTTGCGAGGAAGTTTGCGACAATAATGCTTTGATAATCTAACGAAAAACAGAAATCGCCCCTCAAATCTTAATAGCATTTTTCCATTATGACCAGTCGCCGTGAGAGTAGAGAGTTCCCGCATAGAACCTTGTAATGTTCGACTAGGACAGAGCATTTTTAAAAGTACTGTAACATCTAGCGTGGCGCCACTGAATGAGCTGATTTACTAGAATCTGCTAGATCAGGCTTGTAGTAACTATGTGAAGTACCTCGAAAAAATGCATCTGTTATGTCACCCTTATAAGTCATCGTTCCCCGTTCTCTTTCTTATCAAACACGATATATACCCGACGATAAACAGACCAATCTCCATTTTGCTGTATCCCCACCAACGCCTTGCAATGCTCAATGCTTCCGAATGGGAAATATGGAATAATTTGTATCGAGGGCATTCAACCATGGGATGCCCCCCCACTCAAGCGGTAGCTGCTGGAAAATTTCCTAGATATGCCGAGCCACGCCGTTTGTTGCCCTGGATTTGGGGCGTTCTTCCCGCCTGCCTCTGCCTTTGTGCCTGCATGTCGCGTCCTTCACTAGGATGCGGAATGCCGCCATCTCTTCGTCCCCGAGTATCCTATCATCTGCGCCGAGGTCACTGGTCTCGCCAAAGAACTTGGTAGCCTGCTCTATGGGGTTCGAAGGGACTACCCACATGCTCTCGCGCATACGCTTGTGTCGCTCGCGGTCCTCTTCGATGCGTTGCTCTATCTGTCTTCTCGTCGGTTTCATGCTGGCACCATTACGCTGTGTGGCTTGTGGACCGCCGGGGTCTTGGTCGTTAGCGGAGGCAGGGGGGCCGGATTGCTCGTTGCTGTTTACCGGGGAGGAAAGGCTGAAGTCATTGGCGGAGGTGTCACGTTCTTTGAGACAGCCCTCAATCTCCGTCACGGTTTGTTCAATGAGTATGAACTTGGTTTGGAGACCCTGGAGAACCTAGGTAGAGAGATAAAATCGTTAATATTTGCCTTTGCCGTGGCTTGACAACCCGCTTATGGGTTCGTGGTCGGGATTAAAACCGTACCTTGCGGACTACTTTCACATTTGCTGCCCCGGATCCATTTTCCGGACATACGGCATCGACAACTCGGAGAATATCTCGTTGCATCATCCGTACGTAGTCGTTGTGTCTTTCCTTCGTGGCCATCTCCAACAGGTGTTCGATGAAGTACATGATGTTTGCTCGCGTGTTCATGTTGGTCTGCCAAACAAAGAGACAAAGTTAGCAATCGGTGGCTTCGTATGATGGACTTGGGCCATCAAATCCCATGTTAGCGATGGATAGGGCCGGGAGCACTGTGAGGGGGGCCGAAGCAAGGGCGACGTCAAGTTTACCTTCTCAAGCTGCTCTAATATGCACGAATGCAGATCCTCGTCCATGTCCTTGTATTTGAGTGCATACTGGGCTGCCTTTTGCGCTGAAGTAGTACTAGCATTCAGGTGTTCAAGCTGCGAGCTGAAGCGCATGCGGACTTCGAAAGGATCAGCCATCATACAATTAGCATGGAGACCACCTCTTAGCACATAGGTATATATGCAATGGTAGTAGGTGTGTTTGGAAATCCACAGCTCCTGTCTGGAAGGCTGAAGGCTCGGGCTAATCGCGGGCAGGGACACGGGATGGACACGGGATGGGACGTGGGGGAGCTCCTGAACGTGTTGCGGGCACCATCACAGGTCACAGGTCACAGCTGTGCGCTAAGCAAGTAGGCCAGCCACAGCGTCAAATGGGGCTGCCAAGGGTGCTGCCAAGGGTTCCAGAGAATTTTTAGCATGATGCAAGCCAGATCCACCCGATACCCACTCAAGACCCATAATCGGGCACCAAATAGAGTGCCGCTAAACCAATAGAGGATAGACGTCTCAGGGCTTTAGCCAAAAGGGAAGCCCCACAGAACGTTTCGAGTTTCCATCGGTGCGATTTCGGTCGCTCAGGTTCCCCATCGACCATCGACCATCCCTACCGGCAAGCAGAAGCTAGGGTTCGGATATATTTTATCATGATCAGACGAAATAGAATCGGAACAGCACTTGCTTGATACAGGTTCCCCGTGTTTACGTGTCAGCCAGAATACGTGTTTACAAAATAATTAAAAGGGATTGGCCCATTCTTCTATGCCTCCCTCCTTGGTGCCATGTTTTCTCCCGCTTGTATATATAGTGATTTGAAGGGCTCTCTGTTCAACTCCACCAGTCCCTCGACTCAGTCGTCTAGTCGTCCAGTCTCCTGATCTTCTGTTCTTTTTATTCTTCTGTTCCTCTACTGTTGTTGTGCCTTTCCCCTGTTATTTTTAGGCTGTTTAACTCGACCTTCCACATTAAAAGTAATACTTAATCAAGCGGATCAATACATTAGTTAGACCACTCTCATTCAATATGCTGGCCATCACACAACATGGGCACGAGGCGCCAGAGCTCACAATGGCCGTGTTGGGCTGCGGTAAGTCTCAATCCATCATAGCGAACTCGACCAACGTCTTATCTGCCGTGTTCTAGGCCCCATGGGTATCGCCATCCTCTCGGGCATCCTCTCGTCGCTACAAGAAATGAGCGGCCCTCGACCACTACAGACCTCTGGAAACTCCACTCCACGTGACGATGTCCCCTCTCGTCTTCCCTCTCGTTTCATCGCCTGCGTGAGGTGTCCCGAGTCCGCGAAGCGTGTGAAGCAAGCTCTCTGGGCGCATAGTGCTAGCGTCAAGGTCGTGCAGAAGGACAACGTTGCCTCTGTCATGAAGGCAGAGGTCGTCTTATTGGCCTGCAAGCCGCACGCCATCGAAGACCTGCTGAATGAGCCCGGCATGGGCAAGGCCCTACACGGAAAACTCCTTATCAGTGTCTGCGCCGGTGTGACCGTGCAGCAGATCGAGACCATCTTGCATGGCGCTGTGCCCGTGAAAGACCCCGAGGTCGATGGCCGCTGTCGTATCGTGCGTGCGTGCCCCAATACGACAAGCGCCATCCGTGAGAGCATGACCGTTATCGCAGATAGCGAGCCCCCTTTGCCCCCCCAGACCTCAAGCCTCGTCACATGGATCTTCAAGCGCATTGGTGATGTTGTCTACCTACCCGCGGCTAAGATGAACGCGTCGACTGCCCTCTGCGCATCCGGCCCGGCTTTCTTCGCTCTCATGCTCGAGGCTGCTATAGATGGAGCCGTGGCTATGGGTCTGCCGAGAGCCGAGGCCACGAGAATGGCTGCGCAGACTAGTAAGTAGCCCCTATGGCCTGTCTCTTGTCATTCTTGTCCCTTTCAAGAGTTAAGAAGTCCATCTGCGGATTGGGACATGCCTCAGAAACTCTACACCCTTACAAATATTTCGATATTTCGCATCAAGTATAATTACTGACCCTGAGTGTTATAGTGAGAGGTACTGCAGGTTTGGTCCTCAGTGGTGAGCACCCGGCGATGATCCACGATAAAGTGTGTACTCCTGGCGGTTGCAGCATCGGTGGTCTCCTGGTGCTCGAGGAAGCGGGCGTCCGAGGAACTGTATCGCGAGCCGTGCGGGAGGCCGCTTGCGTGGCGAGCCAGCTTGGCCAGGGTATACAAGGCGTGAATGGTACTAGACATTAAGCAGATAATCGAAGGCTAGAGATAGAATTTAAATGCATGTAGATGGAGTTGGTGGTTGGCTACGCTCATACCCATGTCGCGGTTGATCTTTAATTTACTACGGTCACTATATGCTGCCTTCTGTCAAGACCGTGCCGTTCCTCGTTAAAAAAGTAATTGCATCAATCCTTGCATGCACCTCTGAGCCGCCACCCCCTTTGCCAACCTTGATTCGCATCACAAACCGGGTTGCTATAATGCTCCAAAAACCCGAGTGCAACGCAGGTATCACGAGAGCTACGCCAGAACTCCTTCCCCGCCTAATACTACATTGCCCACCCACCACTCCGTGGACCTTCAAATATCATTAACACGCGCTTTTTTGCTCGAAGGCATGTCTTCATCAGCGTCTCCATTCACCTTCCGCTTTCCATTTGCAACCGTGATCGTCGGCTGCAGCCTCTCAAGAATCTTGGCGTACTCCCACTCGACATTATTAACAGTCTCATTTAGCTTGATGATGCGTTCTGTTGTCTCAAGTTCGGCGAGGATGAGGACATTACGACGATAAAGACGCTGTTTGAGAAGCAATCTCCAGAGGGAGTATACTCTCTGATCTGCTTTTGGTGCAGGAGGCTTCATAGATTCGGCATCGGCTTGTGGTCGGACGGACGCTGGGAGTGTCGACATGAGGTGCATCTCTACGAGACGCCAGAATTGCCTAGGTGCAATCTTCGATTTGAGGCGCAATTCCTCCAACTTGCTTATATCCACGATACCATCTGTAGATGAGCCGGCCGAGTCGTCTGATGAAATTTGGGTATTGTTGTGAAGGAGACCGCCCTTCTCCGGAATTGCTACGTTGCCATTGACTTTTAACACCGCAAATTCCGGAACGTTCTTACGCAAATACTTAAGGTCGCAGATATCTCGAAGTAAATCGAAATCTTCGTTAGGATCTTCGACTGTGATCTCCTTGGTAGATGGATCCGCTATGCAAAGCTCGAATATGGTGTCATAAAGAAGAGCACCAACACCTTTCCCTTGGTAAGGTGGCAAAATAATAAATTGCGATATTCTTGCGCGGCGTGGCAAGTTGGCAAGATCTAGGTCACCCTGAGGGAGCTCCCAAGAGTCGTCGCGTTTTGATTGTATTGGTGTATTATTCTCACGCGCATTGCTAGCTGGAAACGGATGCTGGTACATCCAAAAATCGTACACCGTAGAAAAGCCTTGGAAAGTATACTCGTATTTCTCTGCAGCGCTGGGTATATCCTGCTTTTTGTATACAAAGAAGACGATCCATCTTGCGAGAGAATAGTCGGGGTCATCTTTGCCATTGGCGTCTAGGGCGATATATGATCCCCCTTCGATGAAGAATAGGACCGTAACCTGAATGCGCCGAATAAGTTGCCTGACGGCTGGGTCAGCTAGAGTGCCTCGCCATATCTCGTAGGTTTCCCCATTTTTCTCAGTTGTATTAACGAGGGTACCTGGAGGGGTCCAGGTATCCTGTACATCGTTTATAGCTTTTTCATATTCGGCCCGTGTCTGGAAAGCGACTGATAAATGTTAGAATAGAGAGCTGGAGTGGAGGCGCACTGGACTGGAAATGACGAACCGCCTGGCAAGAACTCTTTCAAAACCTCTCTAATATTTAGCGCTTCCACCTCACCAACTGGAGGGAACTTTTTAGCCGAAGAAACAGAGAGGTGCGGTCGGAGGTTGCGAGCATCGAACTGGAGGTTGACTTTCAGGCCTTTATATCCGAATATGCGCTCGTCTTCACCAAATATGGGGTAAGTGAAGTTGGGATGGAAGGATGAGACCTTCGAAATCGCGGGCGTTGAGGGCTTCACAAGCGAGATGGTGAGCGCTTCGTTGGCGTTTGCCGTCCCTGAAGAACAAATTAGGTGAAGCCGCCTTTGGTGAAGCCATTGGTGAAATGAAAATGATCTACGCACATTCTTCTTCCATGATGCCGAATAGCGATTCTGCAAATTCAATGTTATATGGTAGGCGATCACGGCGAAAAACAATTTGTGGCGATAGAATGAAGCCGCAAGCGCGCTCGAAGAGTAATGCAGGTTGCTGAGTAGGAGTGATGATGTAGAGAATGGATAGCGTCGGAGATGGTCGACCAATTTACGCGACATTCGACATGAAGTAGGTACTACATGTACCTCCTAGAGGTATACATAGTATAGTAGAATAGCAACGCGTCAGATGCGCGCTTGGTACCTGGTACTTAAAGGCTATCGACAGCTTAGGTAATCATACCTAGTGTGTTAGGTTAGTACTATGTACATATAGTACTTGCCTGCAACTTTGAGCCGCAACAATCCGCTCTTTTTAGCCTGTACCTAAAAGTAGTGTTCTTGGTACATAATCTAGCAAGGTACTTAGGTCCTTACGACATGTAGCTAACCTTAGGTTGGTAGTGTACCTAGGTACCTTAGTGTGTTGTGTGACCCTAGGTAGTGGCTAGAAAGGCGCCTTTAGTTGAGACAACCTCTAGAAGTGACGTGGTGCTACGGAACTCGGGTAGGGGAGGTGGTGTTTAGCGTTAAAGTGCTGTATGTAAAAAAGCACTTCGAGGCCGAGAGCCAAACAATCATCGCTAAACATCCGATTTTATTATCCCCCCGCCCATCAATTTCCCCGTCTCGAGACTGCTTGACCCAACCCACCCTCGACCTGTTCCTCTTTGAACCTGGGTATCGCTGTTGACCGCGCTCGTTCCAATGTTTATCTCCCCCCGGGTTCGCATTCACAGATGAGTCGGTGATTGGAGTGCCTTATCTTTCTTAGACGCATCGCAACCATGGCCGGGGCTGGGTTGATCTTCCTCCTCCCCTTGACGGTAAGTTAACCCCCCGAATGTGCCGAATTGATATTCTTCTGTACGGAACTAACCGATTCTGAACAACAGGTGGTGATGACATTGGCGTAGGTGCCCCCCCAATGACTGCGAACCGAATCCCGGAACCCGACGACTAACAACAGTAGCTCATTTCTGGCTGGCGCATTACCGCTTTCTATGACCCTTTCGCAGTCGCAGCTACGATTAATATCTAGTATAGGCATAGGGATACTAGTCGGAACTTCGCTGATTGTTATAATACCGGAAGGTATCGATACAATAGCTCAATCGTCTATCGCGACACATAATCCAACCCCGAGGGGGTTACACATGGCCGGAGACAAAGCTGTAGCCCGCTGGGCGGGCAGTTCTTTTGATCTGAAAACTGCGCGAGCCTGGAGCGCAAACTCTGAGGGGAAGTCACCATTAGACACTTTGGTAATACCATCAGATAACAACGCCGGAGGGGTAACTCTTCGGGTTCGGGGCCCAGTGGATGGACCAGAGGCCCCAAAAGAAGCACCTTCGCAATCTGTTGAGACATCACCAGCTGGATCCGAGTTCCCTACGTTCTATATCGGATTGTCTTTGGTCCTTGGATTCATTCTCATGTTCCTCGTCGATAGGTTGCCTCGCCATGCCTCGGAAAATTTCCAGCCTCCTCCACCAAGACACATCAGCCTTAGCAATCTGGGAGGATCTTCATTGTCAGTAAATGATGAGGAATCAGAGGGGTTTTTAGGTTCGCTTACACCGACTCCGAAACAATCCAGGAGCCTTGCGACAACAACGGGCTTAGTAATCCATGCTGCTGCGGATGGAATAGCAATGGGGGCCTC
Source organism: Xylaria sp. Z50 (assembly GCA_037356035.1). Classification (NCBI taxonomy): domain Eukaryota; kingdom Fungi; phylum Ascomycota; class Sordariomycetes; order Xylariales; family Xylariaceae; genus Xylaria; species Xylaria sp. Z50. Next base: position 104,006 of record JBAWJU010000079.1, read on the forward strand.
CGTTTCTTCTCCCGACAAGAAGCTGGGTCTCATAGTCTTCATTGCGATTATGGTACATAAGGCTCCCGCAGCCTTCGGGTTAACATCGGTGCTCTTGAAGCAAGGATTATCTAAGCGCGCAGCTAGGGGCCATCTCATTGTGTTCAGCCTGGCCTCTCCGTTTGGGGCTTGGCTGACATTTATACTTGTGAGTTTTTTGGGCGGTCATGGGCAAGGAGAAGTGAGCCAATGGTGGACCGGAATGCTCTTATTATTTTCGGCGGGAACTTTCCTGTAGGTTTTTCGTCTATCCTACCCTGTCGCGTTAACTAATGGCAATAGCTATGTTGCTATGCATGCGATGCAGGAGGGTGAGTCGCCGAGCCATGAAATTGGATCTGGGATGAACGGATATACAGACGGGAGCATTTCTCAGAGGAAACACGCTCATCCACAGATGAGGGAAACTCTCGCAACTATGATTGGCATGTTACTGCCCTTACTAACACAGTTGGGTCACCATCATTGACATCGTGATGGCCCCCCTATTTCCAAACCAGCGTCGGCGTAATTGTAGAACGGGAGGGATTTACGATCGCACGATGCACCACTATGAATCCAGGACCTGCGGCTAATTTGGGCAATGTACAACGTATGATTTAATATGTATACAACTCCTAGACAGATGCATATTTTTAAGGCTGTAGCCTATGTTTCGGTTATTGTAAATAAGGGAGGAATCTAGTGAGCCTCTAATTATACTTTTAGATTACGAAAATTTAACAGCTAACGAAATAAAGTGTCTCTTAATTCATTTAGGAGATATAAGAGCCGAGCAGGCTCCAAAGTCTTGGAGCTTTTGATATCTAAACTTTTTTTCCTTTTTCTGCTTTTTAGTCCAATAAACCTAAATCGTTGTCTTTAACTGCATAATGGAAGCTGATAGGTCCTTGTAATGATTTCCGATTCCCTTGTCTTCATACCGGATTTCAGAGATTCAATATTTTGAAGAGTATACACAGGTCTTATGAAGGGAAAACCCACTAGCTCTGGTATGCCCAACCACGTTAGCATTGACGACATCAACCTTCTTACGTAGGAGCCCCTCTACGATTGGTATATATTTACATCCCGAAACCGCAGCGCGACTCATTTTCGCAGAAGCCTAACATACCGCTCCGCCTACGCCACTATTAATACTAACATAAATTAGGCTGCCTCATTCTAGAACAAGATCGCTCTGTCCCTGGATATTATTCTAGGCGCTTTATATGTATGGATACTCTGGAGCGCTGCCAGATAATCGACCATGACAGCTAGCTAACTACCGGCAAATCATGAGGTAGCCTTATAGGACAGGTTTACGCTCGGTTTGACGGTCTGGGATTACGACCTGTGTGAGTTTCGAACAGAGCGCTCCGTATATAAGGTGGCGGCGCAATAGCTACAGTCCTTCGACTACATACTCCTCAGGCACAATCCACCGGCTTGATATCGACGACGGAATGCTGCTAGCCACGGCCCAATAAGATTGCCCCATTTTAGATAGAGATGGCCGAGCAGTAACAAGGACTTTGAGATAGACAATGGCATTGAGTGTATCGAAATCTACGCGCTACAAAGTGCTTTGTGCTTTAGTACTCTTGTTGGTTTTAGACAATAGTATACAAATGAGAACCCCCGTCTAACAGTTATCTAGGTGCTTCGAAACGAGTGCTTAATGAATATGGTTGTTGAGTTCTTATGATGTTGCGCGTGTTCTCGAACAGCCGTTTTTTGCAATATCGAAATGTTTAAGAATAGCAGTTTTGATGGATAGGGGTTCCTGCCCGCGTCCGAATATAAATAGCTTCAACTCGCCTCATTATCGTTTGTAAATCTTGAACTGAACATCAAGCTCTTACAAGCTGCATTTACAGTTGAAATTAACACTAAATCCTTCAGAATCGCTGCATCTACTACCGCTAACCCTGTCGACATGGGACCTACTGTTCCACTTGTTCCGAAGCCTTGTCCGTGCACTAAGTGCAAACCCGGTGGCTGCGGCAGCGGCGCGGAGGTCGCAACGGGGCTTTGTAAATACTGTCAACTGAATTGTTAGGCAGCTTAGAGTAGTTAGATGTTTACTTAATAGAGAATCAATACTGGATTAATAAATATATCATGTGCCTAAAAGAATCAGTGAAAAGACAAGCCGTAGATTTGTTGTCGTGTTCTCTTTGTTCAATCGAAATGTTATACAGGAATAGGTTACATGTATACATGGTTATTCTCTTACTCTTCCATATTTATTTTTTAATCCATGACGACGGTAGCGCCTAGCTCCTTCATCGTGGCAACAATCTTCTCGGCCTCTTCCTTAGGCACGGACTCCTTCATCGTCTTGGGTGCGCTCTCGACAAATTTCTTGCTGTCCACCAAGCTCAACCCTAACAGGTTCTTGACCTCCTTGATGACCTTGGCCTTCGCGCTCGCATCGAAGGCGGTGAGCTTGAGAGTGAATAAGGTCTTCTCCTGAGCGGCGGGGGCGGGCTCGTCGGCCTCTTCGGCGGCAACGGCGGGGGCAGCGGCAGGTGCAGCGGCAGCAAAGCCACCCACAGGCAGATCAGGGATGTTGAGTCGGGACTGGCCGAGATATTGACGTTAGCATACAGTCTCATCCTCCTGTTCTAGACTTGTGATGCCTCCTAACCTTTAAGCTGGAGACCAGGTCGGCAGTCTCAAGAAGAGTAAGCTGGCTGATTTGGTCGACAATACCAGAAATCTTGGGGCTTGTGGGCGCGGTGTCTGTCGAGTTGTGCCGTCTTTGTGTTGAAGTTGTATTTTGAAGGAATGGAGTTGCGACTCTGAATGAAGTGCTGGGTCGCAATGATCGCGCACAGCTGCGAGCTGCGTATCTGCACGGTACCGACATGATTTGAAAGAATGTTTTGGGTTGGGAGACCAATTGTACGTGGGCCGGCGGGTGGTGGTGTTGGCTCAATGACGGCTTGACGTTGGGAATGCACTCACTTCAAGATTTTTGTTGGACGAAAGCTGCTAGGCTCTAGCTCGCTTCTCCAACCACTGACCAGTCCTGCCTGTACTTGCACTATAGTACTAGGTATGTATATAGTAGGTACTAAGGTACATATGTGCACCCAAGACTCTACCTAAATAGGTACCTAGTGCCCCACTAGCCGCTGTGAGGTGGACCCCACCGCCACCACCACCACCACCACCACCACCACTGCAACTGGACCTATTTGCAGTCCGTACTTGCACTTCACCGCCTAAATTTTCAGGGCGGCAGAAAATGTTCCAGTGACAAGGATTCATTCGCCTTATCGCGATACCAAATTCTTATTAGTTTGGGTCGATTCAGTAAACGATTTCAACTTATTCAAGCACATATCTTGTGTTTGCTTAGCAGCCATGGCGACCGTCGATCTGAACTTGCAGAGGGCGCTGTTCCTCGACGACGAGGCTCTTTTGAGCCAATTACCGCCGGAATTATTGGAAGTCATTCGCAACCAAACCACCGCGAACTTCCTCGACGCTATCGCCGCTGCGGCACTGATACCCCGGATCACAAGTCCGATTTTTATTTACTTCGAGCATGTCTTTGCTGATATCTGCGCGCGATGGCTACTCAAGTCTCGGAATGCTGGGCAGGAGGACCAGATCATCGCTGCTTTCGCCAGAATCCTCCCTTTTGCACCTCATCTGTCTGTTTTCTTAGAACGGTATATAAGTGAGACCTCAGCGGTACATATCCCTGGAGCACCGCCTTTCGCACTCAATTCACTAAACTCGTCGCAAACTGGCCACTCAGAGTCGGATCTTCTTCGAATTCTTCTTACCTTTTGGAGGCTCTTGAATTTCGATCAGAGAACTTACGGTCCACTTGTGCAGCCTTCTCAGATACAAGCCTTATTTAAACATGAACTAGCCCCAGTAAGATACCTTGCGGTCAAGGTATTCTGCTGCCAGATGAATGCTTCAGATTTTAAACAGGAAGAACTGATGCGGATACATGTTAATCGTGAATCTATTCCTGCTGATTCACTTTGTTCCGACGTTGATGGAATACGTGTTGACTATGCTTTCCTATCCCTATTCGAGCACAGACGGGCCATAGACATGGACAATTTTCGTCTAAAAGCGAAGGGGGCTTACGCGTCTAAGTCGCTCGCTGGTGGCATCCCTTTACAAAAACTGACAGACCAGGTGGTACAGTATGGGAATATCGTTTCCCCTCGGCCAAACGGCCCGCCTTCTTCGCAGTCAAATTTAGTACATACCCCTACGACCTTGGCGAACCTTGAGAGCCTTGCCGAAAATCTTCAGAAATCCGGACCAATTCTTCTTCATGGCTTACCGGGGTCTGGAAAAACATCGGTCGTACATGAACTTGCCCGTGAGCTCGGCATGGATTCTAGCATGGTGACGCTGCATCTTAACGAACAGACTGACTCCAAAATGCTTATTGGTTTATACTCGACAGACTCGAAACCTGGCTCCTTTTCGTGGCGGCCAGGCGTTCTGACTACTGCCGTTCGTGAAGGCCGTTGGGTTTTGATTGAGGATTTGGATAGAGCCCCTAATGAGTTGATGAGCACACTGCTTCCATTAGTCGAGCATGGAAAGTTGTTGATACCTAGTCGAGGAGAGACGATTGAGGCGTCGAGTACGTTCAGACTGTTTGCTACGATGAGAACTACCAAAGGAACACATGGCCAGGAAAATATACCAAATTTTCTAGGTCAAAGATTCTGGAACCTATCGAGCATGAAGATACCCTCCTACGTGGAACTGGAGCAAATTGTTGTTGGAAGTTATCCTCTTTTGCACAAGTATACTTCTATCATCATGTCTGTTTATAAACGACTCTACAATGTCCTTTCAATGAGCTCTTCTCGTGCTACCGAGCGCCCTGTTACGCCTCGGGATCTTCTCAAATGGTGCCGCCGACTTAAAGAAATTCTCGTTACTGCCGGTTGCAAGACGGGCGAGGAGCCGATTAACGAAAGAACACGAGACTTGATGTTCATGGAAGCTATTGATTGCTTTTGTGGTAGCCTTGCTAAGCAAAATACAAAAATTCAGCTTCTTAGCTGCATTGCGGAGGAGATGCATCTGCCTAGGCAGCTAATGGAACATTACCTAGATGGATATGTTCCGCAGCTGGAGGATAGCCCTAGCACTTTTAAGATTGGAAGGGTCGCATTGGCTAAACACCGCCATGGAAACAGAGTAGTGAAATCAAAGAAACCCTTTGCAAACACTAGTCATGCGAGGCGATTACTCGAACAAATTGCTGTGGCTGTCAAGCTCCGAGAGCCCGTACTCCTCGTCGGCGAAACCGGAATCGGAAAGACGACTGTGGTGCAGCAGTTAGCGGATACGCTTGGCCATAAGCTCGTCGCCGTGAACCTGTCACAACAGAGCGAAGTAGGTGATATTATCGGAGGGTTCAAACCTGTCAATTCTCGCAGTTTGGCGGTACCTCTAAAGGAAGAGTTCGAGGACCTGTTTGCCTCGACTGGCATATCAGCTGCCAAGAACCAGAAGTACCTCGAGCAAATAGGCAAGTGTACCGCTAAAGGACATTGGGGTCGCGTCTCGAAGCTATGGCGGGAAGCGCCAAAGATGTTTAATAAGATTGTGGACGAGCTCCAGGCAAAATCAGAAATCCGGGGCGGGGACTCGAATGAGAGGCCAGCTGTCAAGCGACGCAAAACAGAATCAAAATTACAATCGTTGCTTGACTTGCGGCCACGATGGGATTCTTTCTCAAAGAACCTAGATCAATTTGATATTCAAATTTCCGGAGGCTCTGGTCATTTCGCTTTCGCCTTCGTGGAAGGGAACCTTGTTAAGGCTGCGAGAAATGGAGATTGGGTTCTATTGGACGAGATCAACCTGGCGTCGCCCGATACTCTTGAGAGCATCGCCGATTTACTAGCATCAGGGCCTAATGATGAGCCCTCTATCTTATTATCCGAAACAGGAGACATAGAACGTGTAAAAGCGCATCCGAATTTCCGCATTTTCGGTGCCATGAATCCAGCTACAGATGTTGGCAAACGAGACCTGCCGCTGGGACTTAGATCAAGATTTACGGAATTATACGTCGGCAGCCCAGATAGGGACTTGAAAGACCTCCTGACAATCATTAAGGCATATTTGAGTGGGAAAAGCGCAAAGGATGATCAAGCCGCGGATGACATAGCGAGGCTATATTTGAATACCAAGCGACGAGCAGACGAGAAACGCCTCGTAGATGGTGCTAATGAAGTCCCTCACTTCAGTCTTCGAACGCTTACCCGCGTCCTAACCTATGTCAATGACGTCTCACCATTCTATGGTCTCAGGCGGTCGCTTTTTGAAGGCTTTTCCATGGGCTTTTTGACACTCCTCGATCGAGCATCGGAGGACACACTTGTGCCGCTGATCTACCACCATCTACTGGATAGCCATGGTAACGCTCGATCACTACTCTCCCAACCGCCCAGACATCCAAGTGATGGGAAAGAATATGTCAAATTCCTAAACAGAAATAAAGACCGCCATTATTGGCTACTACAAGGCTGTGAGACGCCCATGGAACGTTCAGACTACATCATCACTCCCTACATAGAAAGAAATCTCTTGAATCTTGTGCGGGCAACGTCGACTAGACGCTTTCCAATCCTCATCCAGGGTCCCACATCAGCGGGCAAGACTAGTATGATCGAGTATCTTGCGAACTATAGTGGCAATAAGTTTGTCCGGATCAACAACCACGAACACACAGATCTTCAAGAGTATCTTGGAACCTACGTCTCTGATGCTAGCGGCAAATTACACTTCCAAGAGGGCCTTTTGGTGCAAGCTTTGAGGCAAGGGCATTGGATTGTGCTAGATGAGCTCAATCTTGCGCCAACTGATGTTCTAGAAGCACTCAATCGTCTCCTAGATGACAATCGCGAGTTACTTATTCCTGAAACACAAGAAGTTGTACGTCCTCATGAGAGCTTCATGCTTTTTGCTACACAAAATCCAGCCGGGCTATATGGTGGCAGAAAGGCACTGTCACGGGCTTTTCGCAACCGCTTTCTTGAGCTTCACTTTGACGATATTCCCGAGGATGAACTTGAGACGATTCTCCAAAAGCGCAGTCTATACACCGCCCCATCTGACTGCAAGAGGATTGTCAATGTCTACAAGGAATTATCAAGATTACGACAGACCAGTCGTCTATTTGAGAACAAGGACAGTTTTGCGACATTAAGAGATCTTTTTAGATGGGCTTTAAGAGGTGCGGAATCGCGCGAGGAGATAGCGGCTAACGGCTTCATGCTACTGGCGGAAAGAGTACGGAATGAAGAAGAGCGCCTAGCCGTCAAAAAGGTCATTGAAACTATTTTCAAAGTCCAGATCGATCAGGAACAGCTCTATGACCTACAGAGATCGCCATATCTCCGAGTACAACCTCCTAACAATGGGCAAGGTGTTGTCTGGACCCAGGCCATGCGTCGACTCTATGTTTTAGTTGCAAGTGCCCTTCGCCATAATGAGCCAGTACTGTTGGTCGGAGAGACTGGGTGTGGTAAAACTACAGTTTGCCAGCTACTTGCTGAACATCTGGGCAAAGAACTCCACATTGTCAATGCTCATCAGAATACAGAAACAGGGGATCTTATCGGATCACAAAGGCCCATCCGGAATCGTGGGGCGATAACGGATATGTTAATGAAAGATGTCGTGCAGGCACTTCAGACTCTACAGCAGCAGACTGATGGCGATTTAGATCAACTACTGTCGACATACTCTGATCTCAGTAGCTCATTATTAGCTAAACTCCCAGAAGGTTTACGGCAACGGATATATGAGAATGAAGTGAAGAGCAAGGCATTGTTTGAGTGGGCTGACGGAAGCCTTGTCCAAGCCATGCGCAGTGGCCAATACTTTCTCCTTGATGAAATATCGCTTGCAGACGACTCTGTTTTAGAGAGACTCAATTCTGTCCTCGAGCCACAACGTACTATTTTACTCGCCGAGAAAGGCATTGATAACTCCTTCGTCAAGGCCGATGCTGGTTTCCAATTCCTAGCCACGATGAATCCCGGGGGCGACTTTGGTAAGAAAGAACTATCGCCCGCTTTGAGGAATAGATTCACAGAGATATGGGTACCTCCCTTGTCGGGCAACATCGACATCCTTCATATCGTTTTGTCGAAACTGAAGCAGGAGTATGAATCTTTCGCTAGCGCGATCGTCGAGTTTACCTATTGGTTCGGCCAAACTTTCCGGTCTACAGCTTCAACTGCTTTTTCGATCAGAGATATTCTTGCCTGGGTTAATTTTATCAATACGAGTAAAAGCCAGGATGCAATATTTTCTGTTACTCAGGGGGCTGCCACCGTGTTCATCGATACGCTCGGTGCAAACCCGTCAGCGTTGATTGCTACCGACCCCAAAAGTCTAGACGAACAACGGCAAAAGTGCCTTGATAAACTGGGTGGACTTCTTGGCTCTGATGCTACTTCGATATATCGTGCTCCCTTGCACCTTGCCGTTGAGCCCACCGAATTGCGAATTGGAGAATTCGCCATTGGGCGAAAGGTCAACGAAAACTTCGAGGTTGGGTTTGCTCTAAATGCACCAACTACCAAACTGAATGCAATGAGAGTCATACGAGCATTACAAGTACAGAAGCCTATTCTTTTAGAAGGCAGTCCTGGAGTAGGCAAAACAACATTAGTTAGCGCCCTCGCCCGGGCTTGTGGCCAGCCATTGACGAGAATAAATCTTTCGGATCAAACTGATCTTATGGATCTATTTGGCACAGATGTTCCGGTAGAGGGTGCTGAAGCCGGTAATTTTGCATGGAGAGACGCACCATTCTTACGAGCTATGCAAAAGGGCGAATGGGTACTTCTGGACGAGATGAACCTCGCTTCCCAATCGGTCCTCGAGGGCCTTAATGCATGTCTCGATCACCGTGGAGAAGTTTACATTTCCGAGTTAGACCAAGTTTTCAAGAGGCACCCGAACTTTCGGCTCTTTGCCGCTCAAAATCCGCACCATCAAGGTGGTGGAAGAAAAGGGTTGCCTAGCTCATTCGTCAATCGCTTCATAGTTGTATACGCAGACGTATTTAGCGATGAGGATTTGCTTCTAATAGCGAGCCACAACTTCCCCAACGTTTCTTCTGAAACCGTCAGTCGAATGATAAACTTCATCTCCAAATTGGAAACGCATATTCTAGTCGAGCGAGCTTTCGGGTCTCAAGGTAGTCCATGGGAATTCAATCTCCGTGATACCCTTCGTTGGCTCCATCTTCTTACCTCTTCGGACCCTCTTCTCTCGACAGGGACGGTTGCCAACTTCCTAAATATCGTTATACGACAGCGCTTCCGAAATGATAGAGACCGCTTAGAAGTCAATAAGTTGTATACTGAAGTTTTTGGATATCCCTTAGAAAATCATCAGTTGTATCATAGCACCAGTGTTTCGGCTTTTCAAATTGGCTTGGCGTACATGTTGCGAAACAAGCTGCTAAAACCTTCACGTCCTCCAGGTATTGACGCTGTTGTGAGATTGCAGGAGTTGGAATCTCTACTCATATGTGTCAAGCATAATATTCCTTGCATCTTGGTCGGCCCTTCAGGTTGTGGCAAATCAACTCTTCTCCGGCAAATTGCTGCCCAAGCTGGGAAATCGCTTGTCACATTTCCCATGAACGCTGACATTGATGCCACAGACCTCATCGGTGGGTTTGAACAATCTGATCCTTCGAGAGAGGTTAATGTTGCGATGAGGCAACTCAAGTTGGCTCTGGAATCGTCGACTCTCAGCATGTTACCGCAAAGTGTTCCTGATGCAGCTGTTAATCTTCTACATGCCCTTGAAAATATAAGCCAACATATTAGTAATCGTGCTTATCTATTAAATCTAATCGACAGACTAGGCGTTCAAATTTCTCCTAATTCGGACCTTGCTACAACCCTCAAGGAAGCACAAGATATTCTTCAGCGGTCCATTAGCATTGCAGACCCGGGATTTGAGTGGCTGGATGGAGTTATTGTTCAGGCTCTTCAAAGGGGCGACTGGCTTGTGCTTGACAATGCGAATCTTTGTAGTGCATCTGTTCTAGATCGCCTGAACTCATTATTGGAACCGGAAGGGACTTTAGTCATGAACGAGCATTGCGGCCCGGATGGGGAGCCTCGAATCATTAAACCTCATCCGGACTTCCGCATATTTTTGACAGTCGAACCTCGATACGGAGAGCTTTCTAGAGCCATGAGAAATCGGGCCATCGAGATCTACATTGAGCCGCAATCCTTAACCACGAAGGGATGGACGGGAAAAATTGCTGATGTTGAGCCGAGTCTAGAAAGATACAAACTGATGGTTGAAGCCATGGCTCACGACAGTGCCAATGAGACAAGCCTGAGCCGGTCGGCTATAGATAGCCTATGCGTTGACGATTTGAACCTTAGCTCAAGGGTATCGAGCTTAATGAACTTATCCATGGGGGCAAGCTCACTACATGGAGCTCGCCTCATTTCCGAGAAAGTCGCTAAGTCAGCTTGTTCCATAGTCCCATCACAACTAACAGTTGATATCCTGGACGCAACACGGAGTTTATGCAAAACATCTACTGATGATCCTCTACACGAAATCACGAAGTTTCTGGTGAGTATTTCGCTGTCTTGTCTTCCTTTCTTATTCTAACATTATGCAGGCCCTACATCCTTTGCAGAATTCCCCTATTGTCCCCCTACTGCACGGATATAATTCACAACTACCATTCTGGTTGGCAACTTTTTACGAAATATCCTGGGATTTATCCGATGCCTGGAGCGCTCTTGAGCTACAGAAGAATCAAGCAATTAATGTTCAAATATCTAGACTCAATCGGTTACAACGCTCGTTTGTTGCAGATGAAGTCGCCGCTGTACAGAAAGACTCAACTGTCCGATCTGCTAAGTTTCTTGTAGGTGTTCTACGAACAATTGAGCTCTATATAAGAGGTCAACTGCAGGCTCCTACCTGTTTGAAAGTGAGTATTTTTCCTCCTAATCATACCTTGTGCGCCATTAACATCAGTAGCAAAACAAGCATTTTCTGCGAGACATGATTCACTCCTGGAAAAGAACGTTTCACTATCTAGTTCAATCGCCGTTCGAAGAGGCAACATTCCAGGCTCACCTTGGCCATATGTTTACGAATCTCAACAACTACCTGTCTACTGTCGATAATACTAATACCTATCAGCTCCTTACCGATGTTGTGAACGGGTTAAACGAGTGTTTTACTACTGGGTTCAAACTATCGACAGGCTTGGGGATGGAAAGCCTGTGGAAAATATTACGACCCATACCGATCCAAAATGAACGCATGTTCGAACAGCTTGTTCGTATGGAGAGTCTTGCCGTCCAATTCGACCAAGTAAAATGGAAATCGACGGCTGCCCCGGCGGACCTGGCTGCGATAATGGACTCATTCATCCAAGCCTATCGTCTCGTACGGTTAGGAGAGGTTAATACGGATGGCCTTTTCATGTCCTTGAAGACGGAGATCGAGCAAATGCACATCCGTTATGCTGACGATACTGCGTTTGCTCCCCCATTCCTGGCCACCGAGTTTGAAGCTATTAGACAACTTACCACTGTTGACTACATTTGTGGGCAAGGCGAATATCTACCTATGGTAAACGAGATTGTCCCTTTGTCGGACACATCGCTAATCACCCACTTACGCCTCAACAGCGCGACTGATACGTCCAAATCCTTACAAATGTTAGAGGTACTCGTCCAGCATGATCAACAGTTGCCGCAATGGGGGGAAAGCCTGTCGGCTAAGGTTCTACCGAAGCTTAGCAGTGCTCACTCAGCACCTTTAAGCCGTCTCACGTCACTAGAAACAGAACTGCCCCTTTTAGCAAGGGAGATTAGTCGGCATTCAACTTCGCTCACTATCAACTGGTCGAAGAAGCTTAACAGGGCTCTATGGCATTTGATGCTAGATATCTTAACTGTCTGTGATACTCAATTAGTTGAGCTATTTGCAACAGTTCGGAGAAATCTGACCTACGACTCCATACTTGAATTTATCAGGTTTACTAAAGAAGGCTTGTCAGTCAAAATCGACAAATTTCTACCTCAGTCAATTAGTGACCACCTCGACGGTCCCTCCGGCACAGCGAACAAGCATTTTGTTCTTACGTTTGTGTCCTTGATTTCACATGAAGCTAGCAGGTTTACAGAATGTACCTACTTAGCAAACGCCTGGGTTCAGTTCTCTATTGCCTTGATCAAGCTGTATGTCCCCGACAAAGCCTTTGATCCACAACTCCGTCCTCAAGTTGAACTTGAGAGTTATAACGAGCTATTCGAAAATTTAAGGAATCAACTGCAGGCCGTAGAAAATTATGGTAAATTTCAGACTGGTCAGTTAACAAGTCTACGTTCCGAAATCATCAAGGAAAATATCTCGTCTATCGGAGCCCGGCCAACTACAGTTCAAGTCGCATACCGGCCGCAGATCTCTGAGCTTGCTAAAATTCAAGCGGAGTTCAATAATATCCTCAATGTCCTCCTAGGTCTAGATCTTAATGCCACCCTATCCCAGCATTTCCTTGGTGTCGACACAGCCACACAAGAGCTTCAAGTGATCTACGAAAATGTATCAAGGATTAGTTCTAGACTAATACAAAACTTCCGTGCATACGAGGATATTACGCTACCAACAGTTAATATCCTCCACTGCCTGAGTATTGGACTGTCTCTAAGCAATCAGGCGAAGATAAATTCAATACGTCAGGAATTTCCATCCACAAAGCTTTTGGGTCTAATACCCTTTCTTGGTGGCAAGCCGAGGACCTCTATTCCACAACCAATTGCGTCTCTAGGGTTAGAGTTCTTGGAATACGCAGTGTCGGTTAGAAGCGTTGAGGGTCTACAAGGCATCACTCGCATTCAGCAACCCATTTTCGAAGTCATTCATGTGTTCTATGGCCAATGGAAGCAAAAACTTGAAGCAGATAGAAAGGCAGAGGAAATTAAGAACAGCCTCTTTCGTTACAAAGGCGGGCATGATGAAGAAGAAGCCGCAGAACAGGCAGCCTTTGATGAACTCTTTCCAGGCTTCGGCGACGAAAAGGAAAACGAAGGCCTGCCTGAACATCCTAAAATCAATAATGCTCGGGAGATGGCGATTAAATTGGCCCAAACGCACAAGGCGATCTTCTTGACTCCCCAAAACGCACCAGAAAGCCTAAGAACCCTTATAGGACATGCTGCAGGTAAAGTCTGTCGGACTATTGGCGATGTTACCACAGACCGAGATTTGCTCTCGGCGACCTTCATAGCCCTAGAGACGGAAACGGGGAACCTTGCAAATACTTCTACGCCCGCCAATTACAATTTCTACACCGATCCAAACCTCGTCGAGGCTCGTAAGCTAGTCAATCTAGTCAGAGATATCCGTGGACGATTTCGCCAGCTCCAAAGCGTCGATGAGATTGGCCATCTGCAACCCCTTGCTGATGTTGTGTTAGCTTGTGATTCAATTTTCGAGCTCGGCCACGCTGATCCCCTTGCAAAACTCATTCCTAAGGTTGAGCATCTCCATGCATTTGTGTATGAATGGCAATTCGGGGGATGGGCAAGCAAAACCTACGGTGTTTTACCTCTCTATACCCTCCTGACTGATACGCTTGTCTCCTGGCGGCGCCTAGAACTCTCGACTTGGGGTAGGCTATTTGATATGGAAATCGCAAAGTGCAACGACGATGCAAACTCGTGGTGGTTTATCGCGTATCAAGCTACTATTACTGGAGCAATGAGCCTCACCCAAGCTACCGACGAAATCCAAAGCCACACTCTAAGCTTAATGAAGGAACTCGAGAGTTATTTCTCGTCGGCACCAGTTGGCCAGTTTGCTGGTCGGCTTGGTCTTTTGAAACAATTATATGTCCAACTCACGCTTCTTGTCTCAGAATTTCCATCGTTAGCTATGATTTGTGATAGCTTGCGTAATTTCATCGACTTTTACACTCGTTACGAAAAACCGGTCGAAGAACTGATACGCAGTGGTCGAGCACCGATCGAAAAACAGATGAAAGACGTTGTCCTTCTAGCAAGCTGGAAAGACACGAACATTGTCGCATTAAGAGAGAGCGCCCGGAAGTCCCATCAAAAGTTATTCAGGATCGTCCGAAAGTTTCGCGACGTGCTCAACCAGCCTATGAAATTAGTCATAGACCAAGGTTTACCTGACGTAAGCCAGGAGGAAATGCCTGTCTCAAACACCTTTCCTGCCCAGCTTTCAATGGATACAGACGCTCTCGAAGTATGTAACAAAATCATCCCAGGTTGGGCGGATAAATACAAACGACTAGCCAACGTGGAGCGTACCGTTCAAATCATGAGCAAACTTGGTCATGCACCAGCGTCTACCATCGATACGGTAGGGATCATTAGCGATTTCTTATCAGACTTGGATACACAAATGGGCGAGCTGCGCAAGGAAACACCTTCTATTCTCAATGACGAAAATAAGGAACTTGTCAAGCACCTGAAATCACGCAAGAGAAAGCTCTTTGCCGAGACATTGAAAGCGGTTAGACAAATGGGATTTCAATACAACCTTGGTCTTAATGCGCTTGCCAGACAGGACTCGCTTTCCACAGTCCTTGTGTCGACAGCTCCGCTGACAGATAGTGATTTGGGTGGGCTCGAGAGTATAGATTATTACTCCCACAGAATGTTAGATTTAGCACCACGCTTCCGAAGTACAGCTCAAAACCATTCTGACGACTTGACCGCTGCAGAGGTCACTAGAAGCATTGGGCTACTCGAGGGCATTATGCATAATACTTTACGCCAGAGAGATGAGCTTCAAGCAGCAATAAAAGACCTTACGGCGCTAGAAGAATACTCGAATTCACTGCAGTTATTAGCAAAGATGAAGGACGGGAGCGTTGTCAAGATCGGGAAGATCGCCAGCAGCTACCAAACGTCTCCTGCCTGGCTTGCTGCAATTTTGAGCGTTGGTGTACAACTCGTTGAGGTACACGCAAAATTTGGCAATCTTGAGAACCATAAAGTACTTGATCTTCTCCATCTCTGGAGAGAGAGGGTTATGTCTTTGTCGACCAGATTAGACTCACTCCCGACACTCCCCGCCGGCTTGATCACTGCAGAACACACACGAGTTACGCAAGATATGGATTCATCCTTCCATGAATTCTACGATAGCTTAAATGACGCTTGTCAAGAACGACCAGATCTAGCCTTTTTACTTGAACAAATCCAACACTGGGCTGTTATTCCAGAAGAATCGAGCAGTGCGCCAGAACCTAGCAATCAAAGCGTTGATCTTTTGGCCCAAAGTATCAAGAAACTCTGCGACAGAATACTCGTTGCTATGGAACAATTCAATAAAACTATCCCCGGACTACCCAGCTCACCCGAGGAGGCTAATTGGTTGCTTGGACATGGCAAACAACTAGCAGTGTCAATTCGGGCCCTTGGTATGGCTCAGATCAAAAAAAGCATTTGTGAGACTCTCGACATTTCTAAACAAATTGATTGGAACGACCCAATTGCCAAGACCCTAGCACCATCCCTCATGGCTACCATATCTCCCATTGTGCAGCAATATGGAAGCATCTGCAGCCAATTAATCCAAACATTCGCAAATGGCCACCAAATAACATGCAAATTAGGCTTTACATTGAGTAAACACTTTACTCAGCTTGCATCTCAGGGTTTCTGCACCCCACAAGAGAAGTCAGAAGAGACGACTGGACAGAGCGATAATCTTGAGAGTGGCACTGGACTTGGAGAAGGTGAGGGTGCAGAAGATATAAGCAAGGACATACAGCCTGACGAAGATCTATCCGAACTTGCTCAAGAGAAGAATGCTGAGCCGAATCGGGACATGGAAGATGAGAAGGATGCCGTTGACATGGCCGATGAAGACCTAGAAGGAGATACCAATAGTGTGGATGGCGAGGAGGAAGATGAGAATAAGTCAAACTCTGACGATGGTGAGGACAAGGACGAAATTGATGAAGAGCGCGGCGATGTGGATGACCTAGACCCAACAGCCGTTGATGAGAAGATGTGGGATGGTGAAAACGAAGATGACGCGGACAAAGACCAAAAGGGCGACAAGCCAAAAGGACAGATGAAGAAAGATGAAGAAACGGCTGCTGGCGAGCAATCTGAAGCCCCAGACCTCCAACCAGAGGAGGGTGAACAAGATGGTGAGAATGAGGATGAAGAGGCTGGCGAAGAAATGGAGGAGGATGTCCAACGCCATGAGGAACCTAACCAGCAAGACCCTAACGTCCAAGATCAGGAGACTCTTGCGCTGCCAGACGACATGGAAATCGATGGGAAGGATAATGAGTCTCTCTCGTCAATCAGCGACGATGGTCTAGATGAGTTGTCAGACATAGACCAAACAGAAAAAGAAGAGCAAGAATTAAGTGATCAGGAAGATCAGGATGATGGGGAGATGCAAATGGATATAGGACCAGTAGAGGTCGACAAAGATGACGAGATCGATGAGGGGCCAGTAGACGACAATGGCCAGGACCAGGATGGCGAAGAGGTCCACGAGAATGAAGAGGAAGCTCCGGAGGAAAAAGACAAAACAGAAGAAGCGCATAAGGATGATTATAATATAAACAACGACCATGTTGTTCCAAGCGATGCAAGGGGTGGCGGGCAAGATCAAGATGTTGATCAAGGCGAACACCATGATAATCTTCAGGATTCTACCGCCCAGAGAGAGGCTGGTCAGGAGAGCGAAGACGCATCTGATCAAGACAAATCCGAAGGCCAGAAAGGAAACTTGTCTCAAACTCAGGATCTCCCGAAGGAAACCGACCCCAATGATGCTACGGAATCCACTGATAACCACCCTTTCAAGGCACTCGGGGATGCTCTAGAGAAGTGGCATAAACAGCAACGGGAAATCAAAGCGGCTCAAGAAAATCAAACCCAACAACAGCCACGCAGCGATCAAGACATGAAGATCCAAGAGTTCCAACATTTGGAGAACGACGAAACTGCCGCAGACACACAAGCAATGGGTACTACCACAGAAGAGCAGACTCAGCCGATTGATGACGCCATGGCAATCGATGATGATGATGAGGATCAACTTCCAAACAACCGAGTCATGCCCGAAGATATCGATAGCCAGGATGAGAATGATATTGATAAGAGTACCGCACCAAAGGTTGAAGAGCAACAAACGGAACGGGACGAGCAACGAGAAGAACGAGACACTGGTGTGACTACGCACCAAGGTAACTACAACCGAGAGATAACACCACCTGCGAATGGAGCGCCAATCTCGGAAGAATTTGAAGAAACCATAAAGGAGACATCTACGCAGCTATCATCTACCCACTTAGAGTCAGAGCTACAGTTGAGAGATTATGAAGAGTCGATGCAACAGTGGGCAAGCTTTCAGAGCAAAACGCATCCACTTTCACTATCTCTAACTTCACAACTTCGACTTATCTTAACACCTTCTCAGTCAACAAAGCTGTCTGGTTCTTATAGGACTGGTAAGCGTCTCAACATCAAGCGAATTATCCCATACATTGCTTCCAGTTATAAAAGAGATAAGATCTGGATGCGGAGGGCAATTCCGACCAAACGTTCATACCAAATCTTACTTTGCGTTGATGACAGCAAGAGTATGGGTGAATCTAATTCCGGCGAACTCGCCCTCGAATCCCTCGTCATGGTATCCCGAGCTCTAACGATGCTTGAAGTTGGTGAAATTGGTGTCGTAGGTTTTGGGGCAAATGTTTTCACTGCCCATGAATTTTCAGAGCCATTTGCCTCCCATGATGCCGGTGCCAAAGTGTTGCAGCGATTTGCGTTCCAGCAAGATTACACCAACATACAATTCCTTGTCCGCCAGACAATCGAGCGTTTCCGATTGGCCCGGCAGCAAAGTACGAACCGGGGCTCAGAAGACCTTTGGCAACTAGCTCTCATCCTCTCCGATGGCCTCACTCCCTCTTCGGAGCATGAGGAAATCCAGGTTCTCCTTCGTGAGGCAATGGAAGAGCGCATTATGATCGTATTCATCATCATGGATGATACTACAAAGAAGAAGGAGCAAAGCGTGTTGAAACTCAAGAAAGTCAAGTTCTTAGGCAACGATGAGATCAAGACAGAGTACTATCTTGACACGTTTCCTTTCCAGTACTACCTAGTTGTACATAATCTTGAGGACCTTCCTGGCGCGTTGGCTGGATTGCTAAGAACATGGTTCGCGGAGGTCAACACTTAATTTCACATGATACTTTATTCATGTTAGTAATGTATATATGACGATACCACAATTTAAAAACAGCACAAGATCAATAACCAAGTCATACACAGCTCTTTACAGACGTGTTAGTTCGAGATTTTACGCCTGGGATATTGGTTACTAATGTTACGGATTGAGTCGCTTCAGAAACCCGTCGAAGAATGAATCAATGTCCTGAATATCATCCAAGGGGTCGATTCGAGAAATGTCTAGTCCACTATCAGTGCTTGTTTCTAAGATTAATCGTGTTGCGTCACGTACACTGATCAGGTCGTATGACGACGAGGGCCCCTCGGTTCGGTGCTATACCGTATGCCTCGTATGAGTGCCCATGCGTCTTATCATAGTTTTCATCATCGACGAAAACTTTTAAAATATCTTCAGTAGACGACTAGTTAACAATTTTTCCCTCAGGGGTGCGACGGTAGTCTCACTATTCAATTTCCACTTGCCCGAGATAGGTGTAAATATTTCTGGAATCGTTTCGAGCTCGACATTTGCACGCTGGGATGCTAATATGAGGACGATGTTGAAAACACTATCTATATCAGATTCGGAGGGCGTGAAGGCACGGACAAGTCCTTCTAAATCCAGCGCGAGCTGATATTGGTGAGTCAACTTGGCCCAGAGCACTACTATTACAAAAATGGTATGACCAACCTTTTGCAATCGTTGAGCAGCGCCAGCATCTTGTATATCACCTCCAAACACCGCGAGATGCCACCGCGAGTCAGCAGGCAAAGCCCTAGTCAACCACATTTGTCTCGCATCGCCGACCCGGATAACCAGAGTGCTCGGAAAGCGCATCCCAACAGTCAACTTCGTAGCCAGCGACGGTTGGCTCCTGGTGGTAGCCGTGATTATCGAGTCTGTATATTGAGTTGCCAGACCTGCTGTGTAGTAACCTGCTTTGACGAATACCTCAGGTGTAATGCCACCCCCCTTCTTGTCGGTGGAAAACAGCTTCGACCAGTAACGGTCAAATTCGATTAGGTCTGCGGCTGTCTTCTGGCGCTCGAGTACGTATGTCTCCAGGAGCTCGGGGGATGCCTGTTTCCGCAGCACCGCTGCCAGCTTCCACCCGATGTTGTAGCCATCCTGTAGCGATACGTTCATACCCTACTTAGAAACTTAGTTCGTGATTTCCCTTTACAGCCAGCGATATAAGGGGCTCCTAGGAAGTCATAGGAATAAGCGCAGTAGAATAAGCTACCAAATGCTCCCGATTATCGTGGAAAGGGTAGTAAGGGGCCCAAGACTACTGACCTGTCCTGCCTTCGGTGAGTGAGTATGACAAGCGTCTCCGCTGAGGAATACTCGGTAATGTGCATGGAATTCGTCCGCGACTACAACTCCCAACGTTGGCGACGTCAACATTAAACTTTCGAAAGCGTGTAAAACTCCAGGACGTAATTTTAACTTAAACGAGATTTTTTTTCCTCTCGAGATAGGTAGAGCAAGAAGAAAATAGCCGTAGGGTCTACTTACGACGCTGACCGATCACGTACGCAGACCACCAGGCCGTCTCGGGGAACTCCATGGTGTAAGGTTGGAAGATTTGCCGAGCTTTCTGGTGTAGTTGGGCTACTGTTACGTCTTTGGCTGCCGCGGCACCGCCGGAAAGATTGATGTACATGCGCACCATGGAATCACCTTCTCGGGGAATGATGAGTATATTCCCCGATACGGACCTGACGATAGCCTTTTTTCGAATGTCTGGGAAGTTGGTCTTCGGGTATACATCCATCACACCCCAGACTTCGATGTCAGAGGTCAGCGAGCGATCTTGCGGGGCATATTATTTTTCAGGGGATAAATAAAACATTCCAAGTATAAGCTTTACCACTCCCAATGAACTGTCAGAGTAGAGCATAAGGCGGGAAATTGAAGAGAAGTATTGGGATCAACTCACCCTCATCGCTAGTGTCACCCACCATTTTGAAGCCCAAGGACTTTCGGACTTGACTATGTGCTCCATCGCTGCCCTTTGAACAGTGTTAAATGATTTGATAGTGCAAGATGTAGTCCGCTGGGAGAGTGTACGCGGAAATAAGGGAGAAAAGCGCAAGGAATCCCCTACCAGCACGTATTTAGCCTTGTATAATATTTGCTCCACGCTACCATCCTTTGTAGCAGTGACAGTAACGCAATGTGCGTCGGGGTCGCCCACACGACTCTTATCAATTACTATATCCTGAACATGGCAGCCATACTCGACGTTCGTAGCCCCTGCCGCCTCCGTTAAGAGTGCGTTAATGCGTGCCTGGTTAAGGATGACATGCGGGAGGTGACTCAGGCCCGCCTTCGTGTCTGGGGTAGAATATGTGCGTTGGATACCCCTCTTCCCCGTTACCCCGTCTATTGCCTGCTGCTGTTGGCTGCCTGCTTCCTCGCTGGAATCCGGACCAGCCGGAGACCAAAAGGTGTCTTCAAGTGCGTGGTACGCCTCCTTGAGGAGTTCTTCCGAGATGCCGAAACTCTCGAAAACCTCGACAGTTCGGACCTGCACTCCATCGGCCTGCCCATGCGTCATCCTGCCGGGTCGGCGCTCTAGAATACGGTAAGAAATGCCATTGCGGGCTAGCCAAACGCCGGCACAAAGGCCGGCTGAGCCGCCACCAATTATCAAGACATCGACTTCTGTGGTCATCATGGGGAAATATTATATTGGTACTTTAAAGTAACATTATCTATATAAGTGGATTAGAAACTATTATTATTATATTGGAGAGTTGGAGAACAACCTAGGTAATCGGTGCGGGGGGGGTCGGCTTGTTCCCAACCCACTAACTTGGATCTCCAATACATGCCGTCGCTTGCGCTCATCAAACATTGCATTATGATGGTACGGCTAGGTGCACAGGAAGAATAATGAAAAACGAAGCCATTAGCCTTAGAGATCGATTCACAGGACTGCTAACTACTAAGGTTGGCCCTTTGCAAGCATATCTATAATGCACATACTAAAGCACACTATAAGTATATGAGACCTTCTATCTCATAATTGTAACCATGCTATCGGGTCAATTCCGTGGACTCCGCCCCTTTTGTTTGTGTTTTTTAGAAAGAAAAAAAAGGTAAACAAATGAGGCAGAGGATAAAAAAGGGGAGCAGCGGGTCATTCATCTCATCCTCGAGTCAAGGACTAACCCGGCGATTCCGAGAGCTGGGAGATAAGTCGACTCAGCGAATAGATTAGACCGGATATCGTCTTACGTGAACCCGAGAATGCATTGATGAATGATCACGAAAAAAAGCATTGGGCACGAGATCGCACAGCCCTGCACTACCGGATTATAGCGCAAACCAGCTAACTACAAACCACACCGTTAGAGCAGGGCCGGCCCGAGTATTTTTCGTCAATTTGACGTCACGTTGACTCACAGGAGAGAATAACAATCGGTTGGCGTATGTATTGGGGATAGTAGCACAGATTATCTAATGTAGCTGTAGCAATGGGGTTGGATAGTGCGCTATTATATAGAATAAGAAGGAAGAAAACACACCCAGGTTGAATGATTGATCTATATCAGATATATTAGGTCTTTGAATCGTCCAAAACTTGACGGTATGACGACGGCTCTCCCTGTGCAGAGCATCACGAGAGCAACATGTTTTGTTTCTACGAGCGCACTAACCACACAGGCCCCTCGACAGGCTCTGACGACGTGTTCTACACGTGAAGCATGGCGGGTAGCTAGGGGACGACGGATGGCGAGCACCATAACCAAAGCTACCACGATAGCCACGAATGACAAACTAGGTATATTGATACATCCTCAGATCTAGTTGAGAAGAAATGACACCAAGTTCCCTGTTCTAATAACCCGTCAGGTCGAAAGGAACGCGTCGTCATATTAGGCTCAGGTTGGGCCGGGTACGCCTTCGCCCGTACTTTGGATCCGCAAAAATATGAGCGAATCATGATCTCCCCTCGCTCGTACTTCGTATTC
The DNA here is from genome assembly GCA_037356035.1 of Xylaria sp. Z50. NCBI lineage: Eukaryota > Fungi > Ascomycota > Sordariomycetes > Xylariales > Xylariaceae > Xylaria > Xylaria sp. Z50. Next base: position 126,262 of record JBAWJU010000079.1, read on the forward strand.
ACGCCCTTGGTCGCGGGTACGGCCGTAGGGACACTCGAGTTCCGCGCCGTCATTGAGTCTGTCAGAAGGCTGGGTCTCGATCAGTATCACCAAGGCTGGGCAGATGACATCGACTTTGCGCGTAAAGTGGTCCGGGTCGAGGCAAACACATCGGATGACCTGACCGCGGTAACGAGGCCACAGTTATCCCCGCGTCAAGACGCGAACGAGACGTTGAAGGGCCCAATGTTCGACATACCCTACGATAAACTCATCATTGGTGTCGGCGCGTACGCCCAGACGTTCGGCATCGAGGGCGTGAAGGAGCACGCCAACTTCCTCCGCAATGTTGGAGACGCGCGCAAGATTCGGATGAAAATTTTGCAGTTGTTCGAGAAGGCGTCTCTCCCTATCACGACGGACGAAGAAAGGCGGAAACTCCTCCATTTCGCCGTCGTAGGCGGTGGACCGACAGGTATCGAGTTCGCAGCCGAGCTACATGATCTCGTTCAGGAGGATTTGCGCAAGACTTACCCGGCGCTAGTGCAGTTCGTCAAGATTACTGTGTACGACGTGGCCCCTAAGGTATTGCCGATGTTCGACCAGAACCTGGCGCAATATGCCATGGACACGTTTAAACGCGAACGCATAGCCGTCCGAACAGAGCATCACCTAACGCGCATCCGGCCCGATGATGCCTGTGCCGGATGCCTCAAGTTGAAGTTTCAGGAACACGGCGACGAGGAGATCGGCGCTGGCATCGTAGTTTGGAGCACCGGGCTCATGCGAAATCCGTTAATAGAGAAAATCGAGGCGAAAGCTCTCTCGGGTGTTAATGAGGCCACCTATAAGGAAGCAGTTCTATTGCAAAAAGACCCGAAGACGGGTGGGCTCGTTACTGATGAGCACTTGCGCGTTAGGATCGTACCGGAGTCCGGTGGTCAGGAACAGATTCTGTCGGACGTCTATAGTATCGGGGACTGTACGGTAGTCGCGGAGCGTCGATATCCCGCCACGGCACAAGTCGCGAGCCAACAGGCAACGTACCTCGCGAAGCGCCTTAATAAGGGTGATCTGGAAACTACGCCCTTCAGGTTCCGTAACTGGGGCGTGATGACATATTTGGGCGGCTGGAGGGCCATACATCAGAGTAGTGCAGATGAACTAACCGGCAGAGCAGCTTGGTTTCTTTGGCGCACAGCGGTACGGAATCAGTTTCTTATGTTTAGCGACTTTCTGAAAGGGGTGTTTTTCTCGGGCCCAATTCATGCCGTAGAAACATTCCCACATATCCGAACCTCATACAAACTACACTTAAAATGGCACGTACTGACTCCGAGTATTACAGTACCTTACTAAGAGTATGAGCATACGAAACAAGATAATGGTACCGGTGTATTGGTTTATGTCGTGGCTTTTCGGGCGAGACATTTCGAGGTTTTAGGTACATCCGGATGGCCAAAAAAAAAAAAAGGGTTGCTTGTATAGACTATAGAACACCAAGTGTATTTTCTGTACGATAGACGCTGGATATAATATACCGAACTGGGGCAATTTGCCAGGCCGCGTACTTGTGTACATAGAGGGCAATGACTACCATATTGTGTGAGGTATCTTAAGCGTATTTATGCGCTTCCTCTTCTAATATATATTGAACGTCATACGTAGGAGGGGGGTCGGAAAATGTTTCGTAAAAGATCACCTCCCCTGTTCTTAGTCGGAGGGAAATTCTTTGAGCCAACTTAATTTACATAATAAAATATACGTTTTCTTTTACATGAGTGACGGAAAACTAGAGGGGGGGGAAATGTTGACTCAATCCCACCGCATCTCGTACAAGCCTCATAGTCTCCTCAGCGTTCTGCCGTGCGATCTCGGCGCCCGCGGCTTCGATATCGTCTAAATATTTACCGCCCTGTCGCTCGAGAAGTTTAGTAAACCGCTCACGGATGCCGTCTAGCTCAAGGACCACAGCCTCAGCACAGTAGGCCTTGAGGTCGCCGAGATTGGCACCTAGAAATGAGTCGGCAACGTTCTCGGGTGTCGTTGGTTCGGAGCTGCATTGCACGATGAGTTCTATAAGATTCGCCACCCCGGGCCGATCCTCTCGTTCGTAGGTTATCATGTTTATACTGTCCGTCACAGCGCCCATGATCCGCTGTCTGATCTCTGTAGGTGTTGATGTGATAAGAATCCGGGACCGCTCATTAGGCGATGATTTTGACATCTTTTGGTAAGGATCCCGGAGCGACATGACGCGTGGTGACGGAGCTAATGGTTTTATAGTTAGTATGGGCACTATGTACTAAGGAACTAGAGAAGAGGAGCGAGACGGGGAAGTAAAGACAATGATTGTGACGGCTACTACGGGGAGACCTACCTGTTAGGGTCTCGGGCGAGACAAGCAATTTCTGGTTGTATGTGTGATTGAAGTTGGTCACACACTCCCTAGCGAACTCTAGATGCTGTTTCTGGTCGTCACCAACAGGCACGTGGGTAGCACGGTGAACGAGGATGTCAGCAGCCTGTAGAACAGGATAGGAGAACAGGCCAAGCTTCAACCGCGAGGTTATTTCCTCATCTAGATCGCCTGCTTTGTTCGTAGCCATGAGTTTGCTCTAAAAGCTGAGTCAATACGGCATTGACGCTTAGAGGCTTGGGATATAATCGGGTTGTGGCTAACCTTGTACTGCGTCATCCGGCTTAGATATCCCATCGATGCCGTACAGCTTAATATCCACATCAGCTCCGTGTGTTGCATAACCTACTCATACCAGTATAAACATGTTAGATGATAAGAGATATAATATACTAAATGATATGGTAGAGCGATCACACACCGATGACTGGTAAAATAGGGTCGATTTCTCGGGATCTAACCCAATGGCTAGTAAGGCAGCCAGCATCTCTCTCCTACGGGTCCTAAGGGCTTCGGCGTCCTGCGGCATCGTGATAGCGTGGAGATCGACAATGGAGAAGAGTAGCTTGTCTTCATCGCCCGCTATGTCCTGCAGACGCTTCCATTGTCGCATGGCGCCGAGGTAGTTCCCCAAGTGTGGAGTGCCCGTCGGCTGGATGCCCGAGAATATCACGGCATGGTCGTGCTGGTTGTCTGGACCGAGACTTGATATCCCCCGTTTATACGCCGATATGAGCAAGCGTGGTGTCGTTGAGACTGACAGCCGTGTGCAGCACGTGCGCACTATCGGCAGCATTTAGATGTATATTTACATAAAAATATACTATGTATATGCTAGCAATTGATCAGACCCTAGTATCGAGACTTTTTCATATGTGCGGCGCGTTGAGTTGTGAGACAACCTTATGACTCAAAAGATCGACTTACTAGAGTGTAATAGTGTCTTCCTTACTTCTCACGTTTGGTAATTTACTTACTCAATGCGATTCCACAATTACCAATAACGATGTAAAAGGTTGAAGATTTCCAAGGTTTAGGGTGAGCTGAAGCTCGGGCCACTCGGAGGCATTTTAGTTAGTAGGTAGGTAGGTAGTTATACTAGTATTCAACCCGCAACTCCAAACGTCAAATGGCCGATAACCCCTTGTGTTCAGAGAGATGTCTTTAATCGCTCAATTCAATTGTTTGGGTGGAAGCATATACATGGACTCCTAATATGGAATCTATTGATGTACACTAATTGTTCTACAGCCAGCCTCATTTGGTTTACAGACGTCATAATCGTCTTCATCTCATTTCCCTATCCGTCGTCCTCTTGGCCACTCGCTGATTTGGGATCCTAACTCACCGGACCCGAACCCGTCCGAGTTAAAAGAAGATGAATGCAGAATACGAGCTAGTCGGCGCTATGCTCTCAGTTACCCTCAATGAGGCGACTGAGCTCCGGCTCCTCGGTTTCGCTAGTTTGCCTTATTCTTGCTGTCCCCTTTTACGCAGTATGCTTGAATCTCTCGCTCTCTAGCAACTCCTTAATCTTTTCAACTGTTCCTAAAACCTTACTTTGCCCTAGCAGTTCCATCTTCTCGTCAATTGATTTCTGCATTGACGGTAACTCCGAATCCATCTGCTTGCTAGTATCTGGGAGACTGTTAGGCCATTTACCTGTAAAGGTAGCATAAAAGCTTCTGTGGTACCACTTACCAAGGGGAGAGTACTCCCACATGTTGGCCTTCATACCGATACCATAGTAGGCGTGCTTCTGTAGAAATGCAAGCCATACTTGCACTGTTTCCGGGTGTCCATCCCTGATCTGAATTAACCTCCTCCTCGTGATACGCTCAAAGTTCTCCTGCGACTTCTTGAAGATGAAATGTGATCTCGGTACCGTCCATCTCTCTGTGATCTTGGGTAATGGTACCGGCCCGAAGGCGGGGAGGTTGAGGTAGTAGGCTGCACGTAGGGCAAAGTCGCAGAAGAATTCGAGGTTGGGGATGCTGAACGATCGAAGTTGAAGATCGCACGAGGGGACACCGTATTCGGTTTCGCGTCGGAGTGGCTGGAGGTAGAGGGCCTGTACAGATCTAGGTAATCGGATATCCTTCTCCTCGGCGGGATCAGGAAGCTCGTTTCTAGAATATTATATAAGCATATCTCATCACAAGAGACTCTGTCCGGGTGTACCTACATCAATTGAACTGGTCCGGCTTTCGGATTAGATCTGGCGGAGTTCCAGGTTAATTATCTATTAGGAAGAATAGAGTACAGAGAGCACGATGGGCTCGACTCACACTGACGCCTGTGAACGTGTGCTCATTAACACCGGGAGACTATTTCGAGGTTGTCGGACCTGATACGTGTTAGTTACCAGTTTGGGGTTCTGTATTGTGAGACATACGATCGGCCGTGACAAGGCCTGCCGTATTGGTCTTATGAGATTTGTCCTCGACATGGTGCTGCGATGGCTGTTCGCATTCCTCTAGAATATCTCAATCGCGATCTTAAGACTGACGCTGAGCCGGCATTTGGGGACCTCGTCTATGATAGGTCCCGAATTTTGGTTGTCTTTATCGATAAGTCCACCAAGGTACCTAGGTACTTATAGACCAGGGGGGTCTTACCTAAACTATGTAGGTAATCTACCATTCCCCCTGCTGATTAGCCACCACTAGCCACTTTCCTACGCCACAGTACGTACCTAACTACTGTGGGGCGCGGAGTTTTCAAGGGTATAAAAGCATGACCGGGGCTTTGGATCATATTCTTCACTTCTCGAACACACACCTTCATTTTACATATTTTCTGGCTAGGCTCTCGCTGGACGAGTTTTAATACAACCACTACTGTTCTCCGTTCTAGTGGCCACACTACCAAGTACGGAGTACTTAACCTACCTAGGTAGTAAATAATAGCGGCAGACCAATCGATAAGCCGCATCCACCTCATACATACCTAGCTCTCGGGTCAACCCCCCATATCCCTAAAGCTTAATCGCCTGCATCCCCCAGAGCTTCAGCCCTGCAGCCCGCCTCCAGCTCTAACTGCATCGACCTTCAACCTTCGAGACTACAACTCTCTATAAACACCACCAAATTCTTCATTCCTCGGGCACTGGGGAGACAAATAAAATAAACAGGGCCATAGATAAGTGTTCGTCTTCACTCACTAAGAGCTCGAGGGCTCCTATTCATTCATCTCCGTCGCACCTACGCTTTCGCATTCGTAGTCCTAGATCACTATTGCGACCGACCACACCGGCCTCATAGAGCACAATTTCGCCTTCTGTCAGCACTTAGACGACAAGGAGACTCAAATAAATTGAAACCTAGCGGTTGATTTAGGAGGAAAAAAAGCTAGCGGAAAGGGAAAGGGAAAGGGGAAGCAAAACGAACCACAAGAAGAGTCGGTGATAGAATCGCATTCGTTAGGTCGCCCCAAAACAGAATAGCATAACAAGATGTCGTCCTTCGACCAGCCATTACCACCGTATAATGCCTCGGATCCTACAGCGACGTTCGTGGGGACCTCATGTCTCGACTTCCTGCTCATCGAGCTCGTGCCTATGGCATACCGGATCGCGAACGAGCTAGAGGAGGCGAACGACGACAGTAGCAGCGGTAATGGCAATGGTAGTAAGAATAATGAAGAAATGGGGTCCGTCAACACATCGGCTGGCACGATAAGTACAGCTCCCGGGGCATCTTCGGCGACAGGGAGGAAAAGCAAATTGGATGAGGATGAGGAGAGGGAAGCCGTCTTTTTCCGCCTCGATGGTCTCGGATATCGTGTCGGGTTGGGACTTGTTGAGCGGTATGGCTTTGCACCCCTTTTCTCGGGGGCTTTCTCTCTACTTATCATCCTCCTTTTTCACATCTTGACTCTACCCGCATACACTACTCTTTACCTGCGCGATTCCCAACCCCATCTTTCACTTCCAATGCTAATTGTAAATTCCGGGCTCACAGCTTCTCCCGCGATCGCCCGCGCTTCACGGATACACTAGATGCTATCAAGTTCGTGTGCAAGGACCTCTGGATGCTTGTCTTCAAAAAGCAAGTTGACAACTTAAAGACGAACCACCGCGGCGTCTACGTGCTAACAGACCACGCGTTCCGGCCATTATCGCGCATGAGCACCGAGGCCGGGGGCCAAGCCGTCGCGCGGGCGCAACCCGTATGCTCCCTTTCTCTCCTATTTTCACAACCCCTTTCTTCTTTTTTACATGCCTCGCCCTTTCCACTCTTATATACCAAGAATATATCTAACGATAAATGCTAAAATAGTTCCTCTGGTTCCCTTGTGGGATCATCCGCGGTGTCTTGGCTGCCATGGGTATCAGCGCCACAGTGCAGGCCGAGACGAGCGAGTTACCAGGTGCCGTCTTCCAGATCAAGACTACACCAGCAGCTCCCAAGTAAACATTAGCAGCAGTAAACAAAAATCGAAAGAGAAAATTAACTAGGCGCTCAATCGGAGATTGAACCTCAATGCGGCTCAAAGATTGGAAGCTTAAAATCCACATGAGCTAACAACATAGTCAGCCACGAACATCCAAGTCAACTCCCAGCATTCCTTAAAAAAAGTAGGATAAAGCAATATGAAGCTAGGGCAGACAACAGGGCGCACACTACCAACTAGAAAAGGGATAAAAAATGTGTGAACCCGAGAGCTAATCGCCGGGTACAAAAAATTCGTCCCTAGCACCATGGATAATGAGAACAAGATACAAGGCCATCTATAGATACAGGGCGGGGAATAGGATCCAAGCCGTCTAGAGCAGAAGAGTCGGCGTTGGGGGCACGGTTAGATCCTTATCCAAGATGATAGTAATGAATTGAACGATGAGATGAACCATATAATGCACGTTCTATTTCTCTCGCTCCGTCTCTTCCTTCATACCCTCATCTATTCTCCCAACCCGTCTACCAAGAAACTTGTCGTATTTATTTACATTATGATGATGATGGTGATAAATATTTACTCGTTTTCCTCCGTCCTCATTATGTGCGCATGTGTATATGTCCGTAATCCGCGCACGACTTCTTTCGCCTTGCTTTCCCATCATCATACCTCCGAGAAAAAAAAACAGAATAATACCGCCGTTCCATCCACCATTCACGCCAGAGAATTCGAGTCGTAGGGAAAAGGAGAGGGGTCTTGCTTCGATAACGGGGTAGGGATAGCGGTGATAGGAGAAGGGCGTGTAAGATAGAGACAAGAAGCTGTCTGAACATTCGGATAAGGTAGGGAGCGTAGCAGCTGTCACTTGGAAGGGGGGTAGCTTCACAACCTAGAAGTTGAAACACAGATAAATCGTTAGTCAAATCCGATCTCTCAATTGTGTTGTAATTTACAATCGCGTGACTGTCTGTTTTGTCTCTCGTCTTAGATTTATGCCTCTCTTTGCCTCTTTTTTGGCTCTTTCTTTCTCTACAAACCACGCCAAAAGGAATCATGGCCGAAATTGCAGACGATTCGCGGTGTATATAGATTAGATGCAATCCATCATCTAAACATAGGCAGGGACATAAGAAACGCGCGCATAAAAAAGAGGCCCGAATCCTACGCCACGCAGCAGCAAGATCATTCCATGTCATATCTCATAGCATTGGAGGGGGGATGATTTACTTCTGAGCAGGGGTGTTGGCAAAGGTGATGCCCTTCTCGATATTGTCCTTGAGACCCTTTATGGCGACATCCACCAAGGCCTTCTCCTTGTCAGTGATGCCGGTGAGAGGGTTGGTGACCTTCTCAACACCGTTGGGCTAGGGATGATGATGTCAGCAATAAGCTCAATAGATGAAAGGGGGATTATCTTACACCAAGCTCAACGGGAGCGGAGAAGAAGTCCAAGCCAGTGGCCTCCTTGATCTCCTCACCTCCGGGAACACCTGGCAGGTAGACAAAGCTAGGCTCGACCAAGCCCTTCTCACCCTTGGCGGCTTTCAAGACCTTCTCAGCGAAGCTACATGAAGTCAGCTACCGTAAAATTGAGGGGGAAGTGGTTAGTCCTACCGGAACCCAGCGAAAGCCATGGAAAGAGTAGCAGAGCCAGCACCATCCTTAGCCTTAACAACCTCATCGCCACCGAACTGAACTCGGTTGACGAGAGCATCATACTTGTCATCTGGGATTGTAATACCAGAGCTAGCCTTGCTGAAGAGAGGGACAATGGTCTCTCCGGAGTGGCCGCCAATGACGGGAATGGTTAGCTCTGAGCCGGTCTTCTTGCCAGCTATCTCGGCAACGAAAGTCTCGGCGCGGACGATGTCGAGGGTGGTGACACCAAAGAGCTTCTTAGGGTTGAAGACGCCCTTGGCCTTGAGAGTCTCGGCAGCAATGGGCACAGTGGAGTTGACGGGGTTCGAGATGACGAGGATGAAGGCGTTGGGGGCAACATCAGCAGCAAGCTCGATCAATCCCTTGACGATACCGGCGTTGATCTTGAACAAATCGTCACGAGTCATGCCGGGCTTCCCTGCGAATATGTGAGCGATTTCATGGGAATAGCCAATGACGATCAGTACATACGGGGAATGCCAGCAGGGATGACAATAATGTCGGCATCCTTGAATGCCGCCTTTCCGCCGTCGTCTTTGGGCAGGTAGCCCGAAACTTTCTGTGAATAAGTTTGAGCATTTCAATTTTGGTGGCCGACTCACGAGCTATAATTTACTTACGGCAGTAGAAGAGATGTGGGAAAGATCAGTAGCAACACCGGGAGTGTTGACGACATCGTAGAGAGCAAGCTCGTCAACGAGAGGGCTCAGCTTGAGAAGAAGAGACAGCGGCTGTTTATCTCCATTGTCAGCTCTCGGCATATCTTGGTATATCTCTGTCTGTTATATCGTCCAATAGACCTAGCCCGAAATCAAATGATATACTAACCTGACCAATACCGCCAGAGGCGCCGGCAACAACTATTCAATCATAATATTAGTCGGCCCCCTCGAGCCACATAAAGAACTGGCTCGTCGAGGTTTCTTACCAGCTTTAACCATCTTGACTGTTCTGTTTGGAGTGGGGTAAAGAGCTTGAGGGTGCTATGGCGGGGTCAACAATCAATCGACGAGGTAGCTGCCTGAGTCCTGCCTGAGTCCTGCCTGAGTCGTGCCGAGTGGGAGAGGAAGAGCAGGTTCTTATGTTACTATATTGAAGGGAAGAAGATGGGTTGGAAATAAATCCAAGACGAGACACGGGAAACAGAGAGGAGCTACGAACCTTTTATGTTTTATACCTTGAGGGAAGCTTGGACTTCTGTGTGGAGTGGGAAGAGTAGAATAGAAGGTCAGTGAGTGGGCGTTGGTTGAGTGGGCGGGTGGATAAGTTGATGCGCGAATTGCGGGGTTATTCAATCGTCGTCCTCACACACAACCCCACCACCCACCACCCACCTCCCAACGCCGCCCAGCGCCCAGCGCCCAGCACCCAGCAGGTCAGATCCGGGTCCTAGATTAGTTACATTAGGTACTGACTTGCCTAGATAGCCAAAACCAGAAACCCCTCCCGCACTTTCCTTCCCAGACCTCCCTAGCCTATCGCCTGGTCTCCCTCCTGGCCTCCTGGCCTCCTGGCCTCCCTGTCACGCACGTCCAGCTCGGTACACTACTAGGTACCTAATGCTGCACCTCCATATCCCTCTATGGTTAGTTGAGAGGCTTAAACCACTCCCGATCGCACGTTCTCTATGCACTCGTTGCGTTATCCCGGGGGTCTAAGAGCACTAAGGTACCTGGGGTGTACTCCATCGAGGTGGGTTGTTTGTTTCAAGCCGTAACGTTCTCTACAGTAATTCTCGGGTACCTGATACAATTACATTTCATTTCATTCCATTCGCCGTCAGAATCTTACGGCACCTACATGCATACATGTATGTATGTGTGTATTTGGGTAGGATGTACCTATGTAGCAGTCCGAGTCGGAGGTACAGAGGTACAATACGTACACACACACACACACATGTGACGGACCGAGCTTGTGGGCTACCCGATCGCAAACGAGGCTTAAATTGCCGTGGAGGCGGTTAGGCCATCATCAGCGATATTATTTAGGGGGAAGAAGGGGGGTTCCCTTCGCAATACAGCCGAGCGTGTAGAAAATGCCAACTAGTTCCGAGTGTCACCGACGTCATTCACCGACTAGTTTTCTTAACATCCCGAGGTTCATCAGCGTCGGGCCGCCTCGGATTGCCTGCGTACCTATAACCTCGTTTGTGGCATCAAACATTGCCGCCAACGCATTGCTTGTCGACACTAGAATCACCCCATTCCGTCGAGTCGGAACGCCTATTTCCACATGGAGGTCACCTCTGCTATAGCGGTAGACCTATTAATGCTATCCCTAGTTTTATGCGCATGTCTGCAAGGCCACAATCACATATGTAGACGGATAAGCCAAGGATTTGAGATAAGGAACCCGTGGTCTATAGTCTTGAATCTTTTGTGATTGTGACTACCAGTTGGCACGAAAGCAAATATAATGCCTATCCGCCGGTTGACCTAGCCTAGTCTAGCCTCAGAATCCATGCTTTGCCGTACCCTGTACACTGGTGTCCCTTTCTTTTCTCTCATAATTGTCATACCATGTGGTTTTCTTTACTCGGAGGCCTTCTTAGCCTTAGAGCCACGGAGCTTGGGCTCAGGAGATGCCTTAGGCTTCTTGTAGGAGTGACGGATAGCGGAGGCGCGGGCAACGGCGGCCTCGCGGAGGTCGGCACGGTAGTTGCTCTTGGCGGCCTGGTTGGCAACAGCAACGTAGGTCCTATATAGTAAACGCATTAACATCTCTTGCTCCCCATATACGCAAAACATTTTCTGGTTGCGCAGTGAGTAATCGAGGTGTACTAACTTCCGTGCGGACTTGCCACCACTGTAGACGGTCTCGGTGATGGCCTTAGCGGGCTTGTTCGACTCTGAGGTCTTCTTGCTCAGAACCTTGACAGCCTCCTTATCGCCGGGAACGACACCAATGGCCTATTTTAAGTTTCCACTGTGAGCCTCATATTCATTCGTCGTATCGTTTTACTCGTAGTAGCTGTCATGTTCGTACCTTGTCGTTCACGAAACCGGCCCACTAAGCGTCTTGTTAGCCATTATCCGCACTAGAAGAAATCTTGAGTTCTTCCTTACCTTGCGCGCATTCTTGTTTGTCAAGTTCAGGCTGTCACGGGAGAACTGAACACCGCCAGAGGCCTTGCGCTTCACAAGGAAGGAGTTGTTGTTGCCTTTAGAATTTCGCAAAATTTAGTTTCAAGCCCTCTAAACACCCAACCCGTGAAGTCAAGCAACGAGGGCAAAACTCACGAACAATCTCCCAGACCAGGTCAGCAGAAGAGGATGCCATTGTGAAATATGGGATTTGGGGGCTTTGCGGAGGGAAATGTCGACGAAATTGGGCAGTTCTGCTTGTTGCTGTTGCTTCTGATTTCGTCTTCGTCTCCAGACCAAAGATGGTGCGGATATCGCTTAATTCGCCCGATTTGAACTAGCGTGGTATTTATCAAATAGCGGACCTAGCTTAAGTAATTACTGAAACGCGGACATGCGCTAAGACAACTTGGAAGCGCACGAGCCACGTTTCCGTCCTCGTACTCCGTACAGTATCAGATCAAGGAGATAGTGGGGCGAGTCTCAGGCAGAACCACCTATTCGCTGATCCGTCAAGTTGTCGTCAGCTGGACTGGTTTCAATAAGCCAAAGCCTCAATCGCCTCAATCGCCTCAATCGCCTCAATCGCCTCAATCGCCTCAATACCCAGCCAGTCTTGGTGTTCTCTTTCTCAACCTTCAAACCAGCTCGAGTCGCGCCTCGACGACATCGTTGATAGATGGCCTGATTAACATTAACGACGCGCTTCCCGTTCGCAGCTTACTTCACATTTTCGCTCTCTTATCTATTTGATATTCCGTTTCTAGTCCTTGTTCCTCTCATTCCCAAAATCTGACGATACCAACCAGATTCTAATAACCTCTCGGATTCTGGTCTTTTAATTCTTACTGTCTCGTCTTATCACGACATTAGCTTAGCGCTCTCCACCTATCAATTCGCAACTAGTTTCTTTCTTCAAAAGTAGAAGAAGCGCGACGACACCATGTATCTCCTCTACGGCCTAACGTTCACAGTCCTCGTGTTCGGCACGATACTCTACCTAACACGGAACTCGTGGCTACATCTCCTCCCCGACCTACCAGGCTCCTCCTACCTGTACTCGCGGCTCCCAAACAGCTTCTCTGGCGACATTGAGGCGGGGCTCTCGAGCAGCACATTTGACCTCGGCGCCAACGTCGAATCCGGAGATTCTCGCGCTGGCCTCGACAATGCTGCAAAGACTGAGATCCTCAAGATCATGAAGAAGCGGCGTTTGCGCTTTGATGAAGCTCGACGGGTATACATGGAACAACGTTTCAGCGCCAATGGCATCGGCGCCGACGGCCGACCGAGAGATCCGAAATTCGTTAGTTTCTCATAATCAAATCGTGGTTCCAGGGTATGGTTGCGCGGACGTAACGAACCGGATGAGTCTAGCGGCGCGGTAAATACAAAGAACTACATGTATTATTTCTGCAACTAAACGCCAGGCGAGGGAATTCAGTTAGCGGAACCAGAATCCATTTACGCGAGAACATTCGCGCTTTCATTATTGTTTGGTCGAGGCGCTGGGGATTGCTCTTTGGTTCAAGCGCATTTATTCTGGAATTCGAAACTGCTGTAGTGACAGCGATGGTATGGTGAAGGGGAGTCATGACACTGGTGTTTAGGTACGAAGATTAGGAAACCGGATGTCCAGAGGACCTCCCCACACATTGCCATCTTACATAGTCGTCATCCAAAACAACGAACTCCCTTCATAGCACATAATACCCCTTTGTCCCGCGTTGGTATTTACATATAGCAGATATACTCTGGATTTTCTATTTTGTTGATTGAAGGTCAGCCTTTCATAACTGAAATGATATCGTTTTCTGTTCGAGTTCTCGTCCTCATGGCTGCGACAAGGCCCCGTCTATCAGTTGCTTTTCGTATTGCACCACAAATGTCACAAACTTCTCGACTTGCTGAAGTGAAAGCCTGGTAACCTGGGTATTTGCTAACCTGGATTATATCTATGTTAGTCCCATCGAGAACATGGACTCCCGCCACGATAAACCGACTTGGAATATATAAAAGTCTAGATCATTTATACATATATCCGTTGCATTAAAGGGGGTCAAAAGCAATTCATGCTTAGAATTTTTTGCCCCAGGCATCTACCACCCTTCTAGATATATCATAGTGACATTCTACCTCCCAAGCCTTATCCTACACAACAGCATAATGTAGTGTGGGAACTATACACTTTAGGCCTCGTCTTTCGTCTTTCAAAACTATATACAATTCCTCTCTCGCGAGGGACTTCATTACTGACAGCCGAGGCTTCTGGCCTAGTCATTCTATGATATGATTATTAGTTCGTTTCGAATCGTCCCACCTCTGCTCTGCAGATGATAATGCATTCGACTCCGTTTTTTTCATGCATGATTGGGTGCATATCACCCCTCCCGAACCCGGAGCATTATAGGATTTGGTTTTTCCTCTGCGCAGTGAAAAAACGGGCTAGATTTATTTGCTCTTCTTAGATTCCTTGTGTTCGTACACACGGTCGTCAACGCCCTCGACCTCCTCGGCGATGCGCTCCATATCCTTGACCTGTCGCTTCCATTGGGCCTCGCTCATCTTCTTCTCCTTGTCGAAGAGATCGGGGTCGGGCTGGCGGTAGGAGCCGCCGAGACGATCCCAGAGCGTCGTGTACTGGCCATAGTTGTAGTTGAAATATAGGTGGTGCATGGTGTGGCAGGCGGCACCGTTGATGACAGGGCTATCGGCCACGTACTCGCCGTCGTGGATCATGATGGTCCAGAAGTTGACGAAAACGAAGAGAGCCACGGACGCGTACTTGTTCAGGGGGAATAGAATCGGGTAGAGGTGGTAGGGGAACGACTGCGAAAACCCGTCGATGGGATGGAAAGCGTGCGAGGCGAAAGGTGTCGGCATAACCCACTTGTGATGAGGCTTGTGGATGTACTTGTAGATCAACGGGTGGTGAAGGCCTCGGTGAATCAGGTAGATGAGAGAGTCCGTGAAGATCAGGAAACACGGGAACTGCATAAACTCATACCACATGCCAGGGCCGTCGGCAGGCGTATCGTACAGCTTCGTATATCCGCGAACCTCGAGGAGCCAGAAAACAGTCGTGAGCAAGGCCATTCCAGGGAAAGAGCCGACCGATTGGCGAATCTCCATGGAAATCTGGTTCTTGAGATATTTAGGGTGCAACTTAGTGGCCTGGTCAAACACCAGCCAGTAGGAAAGGGAGGCGAAAACGAAGTATAAGAGACATCCGAAAATGCTGAGCAGAAGTTAGCCGAAGAGCACGTCAAGTTGTTCGTCGAGGCAAATAGAAATGCATACACAGTAATAGTCCATAGCGATATGGCCTGACGGACGATGTTATTTCTGTCCCACGCACTCATGAAGGCGTACTCGCTCGGCTCAAACTCAATGTATGTAGAGGCGGGCTTGTACTGCCATGATGAGGCTGTCGTGTTGTGAACATCGAAATACTCGGAGCCGATCGGCTTCGCAGGGTGAAGCTGGGCGAAGACATAATCACCCAGAAAGGTATCCCAAACTTCAAGAACGACGTCCATGTTGGGCGTGGTTGTCGAAACTCAATAGAAAACAGACGAACGCAACAATCGTAAAGCAAATGTTTGAATGCAATGAGGAGAAAAGGAAATAAATAGGGGAATTGGTCGCAGCCAAGTTTAAGGGATCTGGATAGGGCGATCTCGACTAGTTCGAGGATGAGAATAGGGTGCAATAGACCCAGTTTCGGTGTTATGGGTGGACCCGTGCTACTATGGCTAGATCCCGCTCTCGGATCTGATAAGGAGACTGGGAGGTTGTTGATCAGAAGTGTGCTCTTCTGTGGCCGTGGTTGCAATAACAAGTAAAGGTCCTAGGTAGATGCAATAATGTCCGTTCAAACACAGCCTCACGCCAGCGAATTGATTCAACCAATTCGGTGTATTCTCTAGTTGAAGACCAATTGATTGGAAAGGGCCCTGAATAAGTAAAAGATGCTGTGACTCGCGGGGCCCCTGAAAGACTGTCTGCGTAAGGGTGCTGCAATTAAAGTTGGTGGTGTTTCCTCATACTATCAAACATACCTAAAGCAGGATGGGGAATGGACAGTTATATGCGAACATGTTTTTACAGCAGCAAAGTCTATCGAACCATGCCAATTAGACAGTTGAACAATCAACATCGAATGCGAACACGAAACGTACGACCACCAATGCCAAAGCATCTAGATGTGGCATCACTGGGGTTTTGATCTGGGTTGGCGCCAGGTTGCCAGGTTGGACAATCGCTTCTGCGCTGAATCGGATTACTAGTAGGCGGCTGAAGTGCCATAATATTGGGTAGCTGCAGAGTGTTTGCCCTGCTTCCGTCGCGATCCGAGCTTCTCATTGGCCACTAAGCCCATCACACCACTGGGTGTTTAAGATTCCGGCCGATTGTCCCCTTATCGAGCGGGATCCAATCAACATTCCACTTAAACAGACAGTCATGTCAATCACACTTTGCCGCGTTTTCGTATTCGTATCGAAGCTCCTCAAAAGCTTCCAAGTTCATTAACATGTTCTACACATTAAAACTGGAATCAACGTACGTCAAAAAATCTCGCCACTGCGTCAATGTCTCCAGTTTTAGCTACCAGAAGCTGGAATCAGGAACATTCATTGGCTATCTTGTTTCACTTAAACGATTTCTCGATATGTGCGAAGACTCGAAGGACATCAACGTTCCTCTTTATCATTGCCCTCTCTATATATCGGGTTTGCACAACAAGAAAACAAGAGGTCGATCCACCGATTTATCATACGGATAAATCCCACTTCACATACTCCCTATGTAAGCACCGGGTATCTATCATGCGGACAGCATGCGGCTTACTCCGTAGGATTTACTATTCCTTGTTCAGGCAAGTTTCTCTTAATTATCCAGTCATTCGAGTAATTGAAGTATTCTCTCCGGCGGTGTGCATCATGCATAGTGTAGAAACTCGTACTCGTTTTCCGAGAACAAAGCCGGTAGAATTCCCGACACATAACATCGCCGCTCGGCATGACCTGTCGGTCGAAGACGCAGGCGGCACTAGCCGTGGAAACAAATCAATGTTCAGGCTCGTCGGAGCCTCGCGGTACCGTATGGTCGACCGCCCACTGCCGTATGCTCTCAAAATTCCTACATGTGTGCGGTGTACTGTAGTCTGGCCATGGGTCACCGTCGTTGAATGGGTAATTGAAACTAAACACTCCAATGTCACCCTGACACATGACGAATTGTCTCAGTGCGTCGATGCAATGGTCGAGATGTCCTCGCAAATCCATCAGTGGCGCCGAGGTGTCGCCTCCGAGGGGAGCATAGTAATCCTTATACACGTTCTGCCGTAGCAAGTTGAGGCAGTGTAGTTGGTGGAAGACCTCGATGGCCACGCGGTATCCCGGCTTTCCGTTGCGCGGATCAGTAATCTTCAATGAGACGTCCGGGTTCAGACCCAATTTGATCATTTCTTCGTGGGATATCATGGTGTCTCCGACTAATATATCGGTTAGGATTTTCTATCGAGAATGGTCGGGGGGGAAGCTACATACTCGCTGAGATGTAGTCCCATCTTGCGTCCACATCGTCACCTTTCCCAATGAAAGGCCCTTCTGCTATCGGAGGTAAATCGAAATGCTGCGTCTCATACGTGATAGCGTTCGCGGCCGGTGCTGTAGAGACTATTAGCATTCGAACACGCGCATTAGCATCAAGATTCATACACCATGCTGAGTACTTTTTTGTATATTCTAGATCGGATACCTTTGCCGTTTTCGCACAAAAACTTAACGCAAAGAAAAGGGTAGATGCTGACAGCAATATTACATGCGCGAGCCATACCCAATGTGGGTTTAAATTCTGAATTATAGAAGCCAAAGACTCGCTCTCGCCTGTCCATGTGAGCCTCTCCTGCGCTTCGGTGCGTTCGCCTTTTTCTAGGAAAGGCTCCTCGTCTAGAGAAATGGGATGATATTTTTTGGCCATCCTAAGTTTTATGAATATAAAATGCACACCTGGTGCTGAGGAATGAAGATTAAATTGAAAAGCAGAGTATAACCATAGACCGAACCAGCAGCAAGGTCAAGAATGGAAAAGAAAGAGGAGAGAGATTCTGAATCAAAGGTTGAGGATTGACTCTGTTTCCCCAAGAGTCTGACATTAGAGGTGTAAACTACCAAGTATTGCCAAACGCGTCGCTAAAACCTGCACATACCATGTAAGGCGTTACCCCGACCGATCCACAATTCATGGAGGCGAAACTCGGTGAGTGGAGGACGACATCGCGAGTTCTCACGAAGTTGTGACATCAATGTCTCAAGTTTGGTCGAGACGTATGAAGCCTGGAGCTAAATGCCAAGACGAAACATCTAGGACCTGTCATACATTTCCAGTTTTGGATGACCCACGATGTTGTTACAGGGATGCCCCAAACTATGAAACACTAATCCTCCCCATCACCCCAGGAGATCACATGTTAGAGACACTGAACTGGGGATTGACGCCAGCAAAGTCGATCAACGAGTAGGTAGATGCGCAGAGATTTCCCCCTCGACGGAGATCTTGAAATATACTATTCTTGTACACTCGTAGAATTGTATAATACCTACTGCTTTAATACAGAGTAGGCTTGCATGAATTCTTAGCGAGCACCTCCTCCGAATATTAGAATGGGGACTTCGCCTGAGCCAACTTCCTAGTAAATTTCATTTCTCGGGGAGCTACGCTAACCTGAGGCATCTATTAATGTTGCCTGCCATGAATTCAACCCCACTTTGAAGCTAATCGCAAAGCTTCACCATACCGCCACACTCTTCCTTTTTTTTTTTTTTTTTTTAAAAAAAAAAAAAAAAAAAAAAAAAAAAAAAAAAAAAAAAAAGGAAGGTAAAGCTTGGGAAGTTCCCCCAAAACTCTATAAAACTGGCCTGGGCTAGCTTCCTATTGGTCTAGAAAAAATCTGCAAGACTCTATGACTAAAATTGAGATGCGAAGCATTTTGATTTTCACTAGTATTAAAATGGAAACCTAGACAAGGTACTCGTGAAGCTTTCCATTTTAGTGACAGCTTGCCTGGCGCTACTGCGACTTATATACTACTATGTAGTACGATGTTCTTAGCTAGTGAGTAGCATATGGCTCCATTTCGAGGACGGCCCTTCAGTCCATACCAAATTATATTCTAAAAAAAAGTTACATTACACTATAGCGTCATGAGAGAATCACAAGGAATTTTCGCAGAAAGATGCTGTGACGGCGAATCGAACGCCGGTCTCAAGCTTGGAAGGCTAGAATGATAACCACTACACTACCACAGCTTTGATGACTTCGGAGATCTCGAAGCGGGTCTCGTCGGTAGTTGAAAATCTCTTCGATATCAGGATATACTACTGAATTCATGGTTACACATAGAGGACCAGAATCGATATAACGCACAGAAAGGGAAATACTGTGAAGCGTCAGATACCGAGGTCAGCCACGTTCGACGTGCTACTTAGTCGGGCTCTAGATGAACAGGCCATCGCATTTGACGTAAAGCTAGCGGCAAGAGTTTTATCGTAGTGTAGTAGTGTAGTGTAAAACCTTCTTCAATTCGATGAAGCTTTATTAGCTTCTTACACAGGTGAAGCGAGCGACGCCAAGATCAAACTCGTGATCGACACAAGCTACCCCATGCTATCATCGTTCGAGGGCAACAACCGCCTCCTCTAAAACACTAGCCTCTAATGCTTGTAGGGGAAATCCTGGGAGATCATAGCGGTAGATCTTTACATAGTATAGCACCAACTAGTGTAGCCAATCCCTTCGGTTAGCTAAATTCAACAACATAGTGTAATAGGTGAAGCCGTCTTCATAGCCGTATTCAACCATAGCTCCTTCCAATCATGGGTCAAGGCTCAAAGCTCAAGTCCTACACGAGAGGAGGGGGATGAAACTCGATTGATTAACATCGCCGTCAGTTGTGCCGCTTGCCTCAACAGGGACAGTATTTGTCGTTGATGTCTACTACCAAGTCGTTGCTTTACTGGCTACAGAGACTATCGCTTAGCTACTACGGGAGACCTCAGCATCGTAGGCCACCGTTTTATTTTTGATGACCCACGTCATCACGTTTCGTACCCTGTCGTCACGGTTATTCAGCCTAGATAGTATGCTTGTGCGCGAAATTTCATCTCAACGAACGTGCCTAGGTTCCATGCAAGGTAAACGGGACGAGACGATCAAGCCGAGATGGTTTATTCAGTAGAACGAACTCCTTTGAAAGGGGTTCCCGGCTACCTCTAGTGTAGTACGATGCAATCTGTGAAACCAGCAACGCAACCTGTTCTTGGTATATAAAACTCGTAAGTTACTCTGCCCATCTCTCTTCTTGGCTCTCTCCATCAACTCCGCTCTCTGCCCGCTCGTTCGAGATTTTCCGTCTTTTCATTCGTCTCCTTTCGTTCTGTGTGACCCATTTTTATATTGACTGCCGGCCAGCCATTCACTCACGTTATCATCATGCATACCCCATCTATCACTCAGGTTTTCGTATCGGGTCTGCTTGCGGCCTCGGCTGTGAGCAGCTACCAATTCACGGGCCCCCGCGACTTGGCCCCCTGCCATGTGGTAAGCAGTACGTTATGAGGCAATGAAACGAGAAGCTAACACGGGTCTTCACAAGGGTGCTCTGCTCGCTTTTGCAATTCCTGTCTTTAGCGCTCCTGTGGTAGTCGAGGATAGGAGTCCTGAGGTAAGCCTTGATTTTATAAGTAATGGCCTACTTCTGATAGCGACTGACTCGCATTATAGCCTCACCATGCAGGGAGAAAAACCAAGGGGAATAAATCCAACAAGAACAAGCGGGACCCTGAGCCCTTACCTCTCCCCGAACCTCACCATTCTGGAAAGAAGACCAAAGGGAATAAAAACAACAATAAACGAACGCCGGAACCTATTCCTGAGCCAAACCCCCATCATGCTGGGAAGAAAGGCAAGGGAAGTAAAGGCAATAATAATAAGAGAGAACCAGAACCTATTGCCGAGCCAGAGCCAGCTCCAGAGCCACATCACTCGGGGAAGAAGACCAAAGGGAACAAGAATAACAATAAACGAGAACCTGAACCAGAACCCCTACCAGAACCGCATCACGCTGGCAAGAAGACCAAGGGGAACAAGGCAAATAAAAATCAGAACAAGCGCTCGCCAGAGCCGCATCACGCCGGTAAAAAGGGCAAGGGGAATAAAGCCAACAACTAATTGCATGACCTGGGTGTGGCTCCAAGTAGGCTGTGTTGGTCATATCCCTTGGAGAACCTAACACATCATATCACTCTCATTCTCTACTCGAGACGAGAAAACTCCCAGGCAACCTGGTTACAGGTGCCTATGCGTGTATGGAAGGTGCCTTTTCTGGTTTGGAGAATTGAAAGGTCACGAAAGAATAGTCTATTTCTAGCCCAGGAGGCTACGGCACCACAGCATGTAAGCACATTCGTAAGGTGCCAAACATGTGAATATGCTTAAGCGGTTGATTCCATGTAGTCAGACAGGTTAAACTCGCTCGTTTTTTTAGGGTGGCATTCTTCTATGTTAGACTATCCGAGCTATTACATTAGGGCCTAATAAAGAATACTCAACGCCTTAACCCTTAGTCATGCATAGTTTTTAAAAATGAACTTTGTGAGAGTGGCCTATATCACCTTGTGTATCCGTCTTGTTTTTGTTTTTATTTTTTGGGGGGGAGGAGGGCAGGGGAAGGGGGGGCAATTTTATATGCCATCGTTTCTTGTTTCTTGAATCTAGCAAGTACCGAGGGTTATCGCCTAGACTATAGTGCGGATTAATACAATTCGGTGACATCACCCTGCGACTAAGCAAGCATCAGTGGTTTAGTGGTAAAATCCATCGTTGCCATCGATGGGCCCCGTGTTCGATTCACGGCTGATGCAATGAGACAATTCTTTTTTCCACTGCTGTGTAGACGAGAATGAAGTATTTAGCTTTCCTTTCGTCATATTTTATTTCTTGCCCTCCATAGGGTAACTATATCCACCTGGGTCTGCTGTTAACGTGATACCTGAAGCCATATATTACGGTAGGGCTATGTGTTGAGTTGCTGTTGGGAGAGTTGTATGGCTTGAAAAAGGGGTGATGTAGAACATTACGGTCGTGCATCTTATAGAGACAGCAAATTCATATCCGCCCCTTTCGGTGTAGCTTGGATTGATCTTTTCACTATTCGGATTTGTCCTCTGCGACATGAATACGCTCCAATTACGATGAGGCTGAGTCGCCTCATTATTGTTTTTACCCTGTAGTTATACTCAACTCGGCGATACACGTTACGATAACTGACTCCTGGATATTAAAATCTCATCTAGGGGTTTTTTTAGTCATCTATACCACTTCAAGTTAGAACTAGATGGAAGCACCGTTACCACAACTCCTGCCCTAGCTCGGGCTTCACGGCGAGCCATCTACTATAGTTGCCTGGTTCATCTTCATACATCTTCTTATTCCTTTTTTTTCTTTCGTAAACTCCACGATAAAAAAAAAACTGTCTACCTCCACGAAAGGCATTAACTGCGGATATTTTATTAATGTTTTCGGTCTTCTTAATCATGGATGAGCTCTTGAAACGGAGAATAGAGACATCTCAATTTGTGTTCAGCTACTACCGTCTATTCCCTTTACAATATCAAGGCTGCCCAAAGTAACTCATTGGCACACGTGCTCATCTCAATGTTTTCCATTCGGGTCGGAATAGATATAAACATTTCGGTTTTATGGCGATGTATTGTGCTAACTAATGCGTGGGACAAGGCTTGGAGCTCTGTAATCATGTCTTTATTATACAAATGTTGTGGTAGATTCGGGGAGCGAACCTAGTTTGGAGTCTTTCCAGCCCTACTTGGTGCTGGGGTGAGAAACAGGGAATCGGTGGCTATCATAGTACCTTGTACTTAAACATCAAATTATTGCATTGGCTGAGCGTTTAATCTCTACAAAATCAATTTAGATGCACCATCGTAACCACTGTTAGTGAACTTTTTCTGGCAGGACTCAATCATCTTAAGGATGGTTGTGGATGATGGGGCCCAAGGTTAACTAACGCCTTGTCTTCAATAAATGAACCCGCGCAACAAGTGTCATGCACGTGCCCTGACAACAAGGTGTCCTCGTGGATGAATAAGTGGTCTTCCACTATATACTGGAGGCTTACATAAACTTTCGCAGATGCACCTAGTGGCGACGCAGCTGGTTGGTATATGATGAATAGTGATAGCTTATCAATTCGAGACAAAGTTGGCGATGCTGATTTTATTAATTACAAAGCAAAACATATAGTGTTTGTCACATGGGATGCAAGGACGTTTCATAGGAGGAGAAGCGTTTTCATGGGCCAGGGCGACTGGGAAGTTCATTGGGCAAATATAGGAAGGATTGTATCCGATGGTAACATCCCGCAGGATCGCAGACATTAATGGATGATAAATTGAAATAAATTATTGAGCCAGGTCAGTTTGATCCAAAGAGGAAAGACTTAATCTCCGTCTTGTGGAGCTGAGACGATTCCCATTTGGGTTCCGGAACTTATGAATCGGAATCTTGCTATATCGACGGCTGGGCGTTAGCATGGGTTTTAGCTTAGCACCGACCCGAAGTTTGAGCCGGCGTTCTAGTCCTATGTAGATGGTTGAAAATAGGCACTGCCACCACAGTATATAACACGCATATATAGTGTGGTCAATGCATGCATACCACGTACTCTATTTACTGCCTTATCACCTTCAGACCGCTTCTTATTATTTCTATGACGCTCTCTAGCCCCCAATATTTGCCGCATAAGTGTGCCTTGTCACCGAACTCCTCCCCATTGCGACCCATCACATACTCTTCACGCACGTCGTGGAGTACAGTCGCCACCATAGTACATATTACCTAGCCTGCTTATGAGGAGAGGAGCCCATCTGTACATCACCGGGTGCTATTATTCGAGTCTCACACATATAGCATGACAGAGAGAAGAGAACTAGGCAGGCAGGCAGGCTCCTTCAACTTGTGCAACTTGTGGTAACCATGGCACACTCACAGCGACGAGGACGCATACGTATTTTGTCTTAGGCATGTGACTCCTAGATGATTGTTTGCGTACATCTTGTGTGAGTTTATTACACTGAATAGCTTTGGGATTTTGCCCTTGTAATGCCAAACTATTTCCCATGTGATCCGACTTAAGGCCGTGTCCGAGGCAGGACTTCCAAATGTTAGGTACGATAGTCATAGCAGTCGAGCTAGATGAGAAAAAAAAAGGACCGAGAGGCGTCTTCCGGTCAGACAAGCACAGATATTTCCACTGAATACCTTTATACAAACGGCGTGACTTGAACTAGTCCACGTTCTCTATATATATTCGCAATTAGTGTAGGTATATACCACGGCCATCTCCACGATGAAATACGGACAGCGGGGCAGGACCGGGTAGTTGTAAAAGCTAGTTAGGGTGGTGGCCTGTGGCAAGGGCTCGGAATCTAGTCCTCTTTACGTAAATAGAGTGTAGGGATGGATATGTACGTACTGTTATTATCGCAACAAAGTACCGTGTTGAGAGGGTTTTCTGGTTACTGTCGAGAAAACCGAGCAAACCCGAATAGCCCGAATGGGGGATGGGGGTCCGGGGCAGGTTGAGCGCGGGGGTGTTTCCGGAGGGGGATCGGTAGGTACACTACAGAATAATGCTACTGTAGTGTACATAGTATGTTCACTGCCAAGGTACGTACCTGCTAACACTGCACTAAGCTACCTAGGTACTTACTATTACCTACAGGCGATAGGCGACAGGCTACATACACGCGAGCAGGTCCCGCTAAGGGACGCTTGTTACCCTCCCTACCTAACCCAGCAACCCAGTACACTACCGGTCTTTCTCAGTGGAGCCACAAATGGGTCTCTGTGCGACCACTCTTCCTGGCATCTCCCTGGCATCTCCCTGGCGCCCTGTCGTGTTTCCCTGTCGTGAGGGTTACCTAGGTACCGTAGGCCGTGATGACACCCGTGAAAGCGTGGGTATATTGGCACAGTGGCTTAGCCAGTAATAATATGTGAGCAATACTTGGCGAGCAGTAACTTGCCATATTGGGTAGTAGAAGATATAAGGACCCATCCATCTATGACGATACTGTATACCAATGCGTGAGAATATACGACTCAGCTGTGTACAGGCCATTTTATAAAAGCCCCCACTTCGATGCGAGACCATTTCGCTAATAGTAGGTACAACAAGAAAAAAGAAAAAAAAAGAGAGAGAGAGAGTAGAACATCTATCTTGTGTAGCATTTGACACAGTAACTTTTATGTTCATAGCATGTGTGTATGATAGTGCATGTTTGGCAATGGTATGGTATAATATTATATAGATGCTATGAAGAGAAAAGAAAAGAAAAGAAAAAAGCTAACCTAGGAGTGGGCGTGACTAGGGGAGAAGGGATTGTAAATAAGCACACTTCCCAAGACTAGTAGTGTGGATCTGTCTATAGGTATAGACCTATACACCGGTAGTGTACAACAATGTCTTTCTTTTGAACATGTTTAAGAGGATCTATTTTGGAAATAGAACAGATGAAGAGGTGACAGGAGACGGGACAGAAACGGGGAACGATGTGACAGATATTAGGTATCTGCCTAGAAATAAGGGCTTTGTTTCATGTCAGACGATCAGCAAAACATGAACATTCTTATCTCATATCTACGCACCCCAACTTACCTCCTAACTATGAATACAGCATTTGACTGACATACGACGAACATACCTCTGCTTGCAACCATACTACCTACATACTTACATATAAAGTGTACGTAGGTATGGTACAGTACCTATAAAGTCAGATTCAATTCAGAGTCAGAGTATACTGTAATTTGCATACTACATACTACCCACCAACTTGTACATGTACTATGTACTATAGAATCTAAGGTAGCGGTATACAAGGTACACACTACTTACACTACACTATACATACAATGCTGAGCCAAAAAACTTTCCTCCCCCAAGCATGTTGTTCTATCCTTATTGCAAGGTCTCCCCCCCTGCAACCCGCCCACGCAGCAGCACACAGGCTGTTTTTACGACCTGCAGGAGCTTACATAGGTACATATCACCAGTACTATGTAACTAGGTAGGTAACAGCAGCAGCATCTGTTAGGGTGGGTCTCTCGGTTCCCTCAAATGCAAGTCAAGCAACCATCACACCTAGGAAGCCGTCGCTGCCCAGGGTAGCCAAAGCCCGCTGGGAGCCCACCGGGAGCCCACTGGCCTGCAGCAGCCTGCAGAAGCCTGCAGCAGCCTGCAGAAGCCTGCAGCAGCATATTACATAGTAGAGGCCCATCGGGTACGCTAAATGTGCGGTAGTATTTTAGTGAGGTGTAGGTACCTAGTGGAGTACCTTGTGTACCCAGGTACAGTTGTATATTACCTTAGTGGTGTACATATGTATGTATAGTATGACAGGGAGTGTTGTATACCAAGTTTAGATATACCTACTTCTATCTACTTGCCCAGGTATATTTTAAATGTATTCAAGGTACCCACTAGTTGGTATCTGGCCAATGTAGATACGCAGTTACCTTATTTGATGTACATGACCGGTGCACATGTCTCAAGTACAGACGGTCCTAGGCAGTCCAGCGCCTAGTGTACCTCACTACCTGAGGCATGGGCAGCTGCAGTCCAACAAAATCTGGGTACATTACCGATGGGGACACCACACAAGCCGCAAGCCGCGCTGTTGCTCGGGCTCCTCTTCTCTTCCATCCACCCTGCCGCCGTTTCTTCTTCCTTCGGCGCCAGAACGAAACTATCTTCTCTCCTTTCCATCTGATCGAATCATCCAGTCCATTCACCTAGCACTCCCTCTACTACTACCACAACAACAACGACAATAGCACTCATTCGAATACTGCATAGCATCGAACCGAGCATCACGGCCTAGCCCATTTCGACCTGCCGAGAGACAACAATAAATATGTTTTAAATTGAGACGAGGCTTCGCTACTCATTCGGAAGTCTTGCCTAGTCTCGTCATTTGCGACAATTGGGTCGACCAGGGCAGATTCTCCTAGGTCTCTGTTACGACGCATCTTAAACGATATACATCCTTCTGTATCAACAATATACGCCCGAACTATATCCAAAATAAACTTGGAAAGTTCCGTTCCGTCACGACACGGTACGCATGCAAAACAATACGCGCCTCTACCCGGGATTAAAAAAAACAATAGCATCCATACCCTATCCGATCGATATAACGGCGCGTCTACGTCGAAGTCCATTAGTCGCAAACCTCTGCCCACCATGTCTATGTACCCGCATCGTGGCCTGCCGCAGAGTGGCGGCCGCCTCAACGAATTGCTAGAGCAAATTCGCGCCGAGTTTGATGCCCAGGCTAGGATCAACGAAGGTTATGAACAGCAGAGTAGGTTTCTCACGTAGCATACCCGTGTCTGGATATACCCCTGAATCATTCCTAATCTTTCTTCCCCTTCTCTTTTCTCTCCCAGTATGTCAGAACAGCTGGCTAACTTTTCGACAGTCCAACAACAAGTCCAGGAGTCAACACTTATTAGAGACAAAGTCTATCAATTGGAACAGACACACGTAGCTATCAAGGCAAAGTATGTAGCTTATTTTGTTCCATTACAATCTTTCCCTCCAAACCATCCCTGACCTGATATAGGTACGACGAGGAAATTGTGCTGCTTCGCCGTCAACTCGAAGCCGCTCGGGGAGGTGCACCTCCGCAGCCTGGCATGCCTGGGCCTCAACATGGCGGTCCCTCTGCTCCGCCGCCTTCTATTGGTGTTGGAAATAATCTCTTCGGTGGTATTATGACTGGCCAAGGGGGTCAAGGTGCTGGCTTGCCCCCTCAACCACCTCCTGCAGAGCACCAGCCGCCCGGAGCTCAGCATCAGATGCCCCAGCCGCCCCCGGGTCTTCAAGGCCCTCCGCCCCCTCCTCCGCCACCATCGCAGGCCCCTCCTTTCCAACCAGGCTACGGGCAAGGCCCTGGTCCAAACGGCTTCCCCGGCCAAGCTCCCCAGACCACCGCATCTCCCGGCCCCGGTAAGCGTGGCATCGGACGCCCTCCTGCTGGTGGCCCGGCTACTCCCCAGATCAACACACCTCTTCCGTATGCCGGCCCTGGCGCATCGCCTCAGGTCCCAAATCACCCTACACCTGACCACAGAGTTGCTCACCCACCACCTGGCGCCATGGTGAACAATGCACTTGGGGAGCTAGACCCCGATCGTGTCCCTGCTCATGTTAAGAAAACACGCGATGACTGGTTCGTCATTTTCAACCAACAGGTTCCCCGTGTGTTAGATGTTGAGCTCGTTCACACTTTGTCCCATGAGAGTGTCGTTTGCTGTGTCCGATTCAGTCACGATGGGAAATACGTTGCCACTGGTTGCAATCGTTCCGCCCAAATTTACGATGTTACTAGTGGCGAAAAGGTCTGCGTTCTACAAGACGAAAGTGCTGATGTTACTGGTGACTTGTATATCCGAAGTGTCTGCTTTAGTCCCGACGGTAAATATTTAGCTACTGGAGCAGAAGATAAACTTATTCGGGTATGACTTCCGTTAGCAGCTCTGTCTCTCGACCATACAACATACTAACTTTTCTAGGTTTGGGATATCGCCAACCGAACTATTCGCAATACCTTTGCAGGTCACGAGCAAGATATCTACTCGCTCGACTTCGCTAGGGATGGCAGAACTATCGCATCTGGCAGCGGAGATAGGACTGTACGTCTTTGGGATATTGAAAATAGTACTAACATATTAACCCTCACCATCGAGGATGGCGTTACTACCGTTGCTATTTCGCCAGATACGAAATATGTTGCGGCTGGCTCTCTCGACAAGAGCGTTCGTGTTTGGGATATTCATCAAGGATATCTCTTGGAACGTCTAGAAGGACCTGATGGCCATAAGGATAGCGTTTATTCCGTTGCCTTCTCTCCTAGCGGTAAAGAGCTTGTCAGTGGCAGTCTCGACAAAACAATCAAGATGTGGGAGCTTTCGGCTTCTCGACTCCCAAGCAACACCGCACCCAAAGGCGGCAGGTGTATCAAGACTTTTGAAGGACATAGAGTGAGTTTCCCCAGGTTTCGTCTCTTCCATGGTACTTACAAGTGACAGGATTTCGTTCTGAGTGTTGCCCTCACCCCGGATGCCAACTGGGTAATGTCCGGATCTAAAGATCGTGGGGTACAGTTCTGGGATCCACGCACTGGTTACACCCAATTGATGCTTCAGGGTCACAAGAACAGTGTTATCTCTGTTGCCCCCAGCCCGACTGGCGGATTCTTTGCCACAGGCTCGGGTGACATGAGAGCTCGTATTTGGTCATACCGACCTCTCACGCAATAGGGTGCAATCAACGACTCTCGGCGCAAGCATAGGCTTCGACAGCCTGCAGCCCGCCCAATATATCAGTAGATAAGCATTACGTGTCTGCTGTTAGTACTACGCTTTACACAGGGCACATCTTGAGCCATGTTGGAAAAGTTGGGAATCGCGATGAGTAAGTGAGATGTGGGAAGAGCACTGGATGAGCGGAATTGTAAAAACGGAATAACTCGGGGCTATTAATGACCTTTCCTACGCAGATAGCGGAGTTACAACCCAATATTAGTGTGTTATTGCTTTTTATCTACCTACTTCCAAAGTTGTATTACAAGTCTTGCAAAGAAGTCTACCTCGCTCCCTGTCACATAATTTAGCGGAGCGAGGGGTGTGTGGGATTTGACCGGCAGCTGACTTACCGTACAACTCAAGTTCCGAGGATATGAAGGTGAGTTGGGCCGGAAATTCAAGAGACGTTCAATTATTGTCTCAGAGCGGTGACCAGTCTAATAATCTATGTCCCTTTTAGAAGAGGCCCTTGAAGAGATCGTCGAACTCGTCACCCTTCTTGGTTTTCCTCTTCTTGTTCTTGTCGCTAGTCGTGCCTTTTCCCCTTTGTTCTGATCTCGGAGCGGCCCTCATCTTCTTAGCCGGTCTAGCAAGTTCGTCGTCCCCTCCACGCTCTTGGATGGGGTACATTTGTCCCTTACTAGATGATGATATCGAGGGTCTTACTTCAACCATCTTAGATGGAGTGCTACCCCTTGCGCGATCGGTGGTGATGGCGGCGTCTCTTTTTTTGGCCTTGACTGTTCCCGTCTCAGTTCCCTTGCGGAGCTCCGCTGCGCGCTCCACGTCCTCGCGGGATATGATCCTTCCTCCACTGCCTTTTTCGCTTTTGATTTCTTTCTTTTCTTCTCGCGATGTTTGGCTCTCGCTTGTTTTGGACCTAGGCTCTAATGCGAATAAGTTCCCGTCCTCTGCGTCTATCGTTGTATTTTCAACACTTGGCAGCTGGGACTTATCTGCCGCTACGACGTCCTGTGAAAATGGCGATGGTGGCGCAGGGGCCGTTGGTTTGGGTGCTACTATATCGCACGCTGCTTGCATCTGAGCTAGAACGCCTAGGAACACAACGCCGAGTGGCGCGAATTGGTTGTCTGCTGTGAGCTGGGAAAAAGCTCTATTTAGGGAAATACATTGGTCAGCGATGTACCGAAAGCTTGATATATACCCGAAATAGCTATCGATGAAAAATAGAAGGGGGCCAGCGATGAGTGGGCGTATGTATGATGGGGAGAATGCACTTGTCTAATTCTCAGGTAGATAGTACAATCTAAAGCAACTTTTCTTTTTCTTTTTTTTATGAAAAAAAAAGGGGGGGAGCGGGGGAAACACCAAAATGCCATGTTCTCAAAGCCTTAATTGAAGGCAGACTCACAGGTAACACTTCGGAACCAGGACATCATGTAGCCAAGCAGCACGTCTAGCAACATCCACATCCGTCTCCATGTCCATCCCAGCCCCTTGCACATTCACTGCATTCTTCCCACCTATTCTCGTCCCCAGATCGGCAGCAGCGAGCTCCTCGCGCCTGCGCTTCTTACCCTTGGACTTAGCGGCCTTGGCAGCCCTCGCGGCATTCTTGCGCGCGGCCGCGTCCGCGGAGATCAAGTCCTCCACAAGCTTCGCGCAGTTCCGGCGCAACATGCCGAAGTGGCGCCACCATGCGGCGCGACGGTGCTGGTTGCGGTTGCGGTGGACAAGACCCGCGAGGACGGGCTGCAGCGGCTCGAGACGACATAGAGCCTGCGAGTACGGTGTGGCGGCTTCTTCTGGTGCCGCTTCTGTGACGGGCGCATTTGTGGATGCAGTCTGTGTGCTTGTGAGGGCGCTGCGACTGCGAGCGGCGCTCTGTTGTGTAGCCATTACATTGTAAGACTGCGAGACGGGTGGTCTCTTGATGTCTCGTTGGGGAAGCGCCGGTTTAATCGTATTTGGAATGAGTTGAGGTTTGATAGAACCCCGACCAGGTAAAAAGGACCAATTAGGCTCTTTTTTAGGCTCCTATGATTGGTGGGCTTCGGCCCCAATTTTGGCTTTGGCTGACAGCATATTAAAGCATTTATACATACTGCGAAGGTGGATGAGTAGATCAATTGACCTATGTCGAGCCGATATTGGTTTCTTGGCTTCTTACGAAAACGATAGATAGATAATACTCACCTTACACGCCGCAAAAATGTGGCCGGCATCCGTCCTAGGCCTCCACTAAGGTAATTTGGCGGCAGAGAAAGATAGCCGTAGAGCACGAAGGATAGGAGATCCAGGAAGGAAATCCAGCAAACCTACTGAGCATCTAATCTAGAAATAGAGTGATGTTGCCTAGAAAGTTCTTACATAAATAGTGATTCTTGTGGTTTTTCGTGGTATTTTTAGACTGTGCATTAAACAATCTCATACTATAGAAACGCAAATAGCCTTGCGACCACGTTTACCGCGAAATCATACAACTGCCTAGGTACACCGTGTATGATAAAAATGAGGTTTCCTCATTTCTTACTGTTGCGAGGAAACAGATATCGTGCACGCACTTAACAAGGATGGCCGGTCTTTAGGGAGGCAGCTAATCGGTTCTGCACATCTAGCACAGGGTTTAACCCATATGAACAAGACTACTCCTAGAGTCTTCTGATGATTCCCCGTTAGTCGAGCTCAAAGTCTTGAGGCGGCCATTCCCCAAACCATCTGATTTTGCCCCATGACTATTTTTGCACAGTTTAATCTACAATGCCGACTAGGAAAACCGTTCATTGTCCTAGCCTACGGTATAACCCACTCCCGTAGTTGTCCCTCTCTCCTTTTTTTTTTTTTTTTTAAATTTTCTAACCATACCCACTAACTGACTCAGAATAGGACCTTGAGGTTCTTATGATGAGGCGGTGGGCAAGCTTTTTTCCCTGTATAGTTATGAGTGAGTATTTCTGCAGCTAGATGGGGGTTTTCAAGGACTTACTATCTTCCTGGGACGAATTGGGTGGCCGAACGACACTATGCAAATTGAAACCGCAAATTCTGAAACGTTAGCTATGGCTTCGAATGGCGGTATATTAGTTCTTACCGCGACTTAGGGAGAATATGAAATACAACATCTAGCAAAGATGTACGACGAAACGAAACAACAGAAACCTCTCAGCCAAGCCTGGCGAATATGCGCTATGACCGATGCAACTTCCAGGGCTATCAGAGGGTGTTCTTCAGGGTGGCTTAGCAATCACCCTGTACGGGATTTATCAAGAGAGCACTTACTCGCGTATGCTGCTTACTCCGGGAGCATCTTGGCATAGAAGACTCCGTTGTCGGTAACATACCAACGGAAATTTCCCATGCGGTCTAGGGAAAAGCGGCTGCGAGAAATCCACTGACCATCGAGTTCGCGGCACCAGTACATACGGCTTACGTCGTTATCGGCAGGCTTGATGCCCTGAGGCTCGTTCATCTGGTTATGTAAAGAATTGTACTGATTCTCAGCGTCAATTTCGCCCTTAGTCTTTCCCATCTCGAGACCGCCATAGCCCCCTCCAGGGAAGAATCCACCGGCGGGTGTAGCGGGAGGGGTAGGTTGTGTAACGCCAGTTGCGACGTACGTTGGGCCATTCGGCACTGCACTGCAATTCATGGAAGGCATGAGACCGGGTGGGAAATTGGCCACGGGGGCAGGCATATACGCAGCTTGCATAGCCGGTAGTTGGGAACCCGGAGCCATCATTGGAATTGGGGCGGTAGCCATGCCGGGTTGAGCCTACAGTAGAGAAATGAGTTAGCATGGGTGATTTAATCTCTGCAGGGCTAATAGTTAGGTGTAAAAAAACAAGCAGGGCAAGACGGCCTGCCATAGGTTAGTGTGCACATCAGAGGGTAACGCGCCCTATGCCGACGCCCAGCGCAGAGTTAGACTTGCATTCATGAAGACAACGGCGGGTACACTAGACGCCACTGGCGTATGCACTGGTAAAAAGTTCTGGGGTTGTACCTGTTGATAAGGGAAGACACCAGGTGCATAGAGACCTGGATTAACGCCAGGAGCGACGCCATTCATCATATACTGCGGGTCAGATCGAGGCACATAAGTGTACTGGAAAGGTCCATTGGTGGTGTCAGGCACGGGGGGTTGGTAGTGAGCCGCATTTGGGTCGGGCATAAGACCAGCCGCCACGGAACTCATGTTGACTTGATAAGGCTGTGTGGGATTATTGATGAAAGAAGGGATTGGTTGATTATAGTTGCCGTTAGGGAAAGGCTGGAACTGAGGTTGAGAGCCACCAAGATAAGAGTGAGCTGTAGGTCCACGAGGTTGAAGAATGCCGTCAATGACGAGTCCTTGAGATGTATTGGTGACGGTGTGGGTAGGTATACCGGCAAAGCGGTCGGGAGAAGGTGCCCGGGAAGGAGGACGGGTATTGTTTGGCGGTGAAC
Source organism: Xylaria sp. Z50 (assembly GCA_037356035.1). Classification (NCBI taxonomy): domain Eukaryota; kingdom Fungi; phylum Ascomycota; class Sordariomycetes; order Xylariales; family Xylariaceae; genus Xylaria; species Xylaria sp. Z50. The sequence goes on from JBAWJU010000079.1 coordinate 159,664, forward strand.
GAATGTCGCTCCCCTTGTTGACGTTGTTGTGATTGATTGCTGGTTTGGGGGTAGAGTTGCGGTGAGGAGGGCTAAGATGGGATTTGGTAACGTTTGGGGAATTGGAAGTAGCAAAGGAAACTCGTCTCTGCTTTTTGGGATAGTGTTCAGGATCGGACATGCTGGGCCCCAAGTATGGCAGCGTAGTGTCGAGGAGGTGACCTCCGAGCTCACAATATGAATGGATGTAGACCCAAATTTTTCTTTTCTTTGCCCGTGCAGCTCTACACAATGAGCAGTGGCACCATTTGTGTTTTCCGTAACCCAGGTATGATAGTCAAGAAGGAAGTTTTTATGTGACCGTCTTGGCTTCTAGGCGATTCGTGGGAAATGGCAAACGTAGAAATCAGGGGAGGGTCGTGGAGGACGTAGACAAAGAGAAGGAGAGAGGGAGAGAGATGTGTGCATATGCACCCGAATATAGGACTGGATTTTCTCTTTCTTATGAAAATTTCTTCCGGTTGTTCCACTGTGCGTAAAATGAACCTTGCTGCCAGCCTAAGGCTTAAAAACACCTTGCTTACCTCCTGCTCGGGCTACCAAATGCTCACATGTCAAGGTCATGGCGGGATTCGAAACTGCAAACAATGGCCTCGGAAGGTGGGGGCAGGGGAGGGGAGAGGGGTTGGAAGACAATAGCTTCAATGGCTTGCTACAATGTCCGACTCGCAACAATGGTGTTGAAGCAAATAGATAAGCAAGTGTACGTGCAGACTTACCCTATCACCTATGGTAGGAACCCAATTGGATCCATTCCATACATATTGGAACATGGTCATTTCGGGGACATCTTCGAGCTCGATGTCTCGAACCGGCCAAAATGGTAAGCAACACATATTAACTGGAAGCCTCTTGTTTTGGGGTTTACTAGTAGCCGACTAGCCAGGGGATCGGGAGATACTTGTCGCCGTGGTATGGTCCGAAGACTTACGGTGGGAGAAGCCGAGTTAGTAGGTGTAAGTGCCCGCAAATATCTCGTGGGAAGTGAATTCGGCAATAAGCGTGATGATAAGAGTGTAAGAAGAAGAGAGAAGGTCTGTTAGAGGAGGTGGGAGGTAGATTCCAAGGTTTTGTCGGTTTCATATCCCAATCTGCTTCAGAAGTAGGCGTTATTCCTGCAAATTGTGCAGTGGCCCCCCTCTCATTGTGTTAGGACTTAGTTGCCATTGTGAGTTGCTTGCCCATGTAGGAATACAAGTATGCCGCCTGTTTTGGTCATCTATATACCTAAGTGTCGGGTTTGGAAATCCCCAACAATCGGTACACCTCGTAAGTAGGTAGTCATCGTAGAATCTAGCATCTCCTTCATCTTTGCCCGCACACCTAATCCCGGCTACTTGATAGTTACTTTGAAGCCCCTTGGCCTTTATTCGGGCCATCGTGAGAGAATGATACGGTATTATACCCCCGACTATACTAGTCTATTTACCTCTCCCCGATTTATTAGTGATAGTAACTATACAGTTGTGATACCATTAAAGGGGGAAATCCCGTAATTGGATGCCGGTGAGCATCCGTTTCGTAAACGGACGACTTATGTAACTGTTAACTATATACTATACCTAGAAGGATAGCGTCTGGCCTTCTAGAAGTGACTTACTATTAGAAATAGCCTGCTAGCCTACGGCTATAACATCTATCTCTACTCCCTGAGGTGCAGGTTTTGGTTTGGACTTTGGAAAAGTTGTGGGACTAATTTGAATAACCCATCATGAATCTCAACAAATCAGGGATTTCATGGGGCGGCTCTAGATTCATGTCGATACATTTCTACATCGTGACGTCTTGGTTAATGCCCAAAGTTGTTCAAGTTCTGGTAACTTGGCCGTCGACCTCGCTGTCCCAGGGACCGAGTGCTCTTGATTAGAATTAGGGCAACTATATCTTCCTAGTTGTGTGTTGGATCACCGTCACAACTTATCATGTTATCGAGTGTGTACTGGGATAGGATAGAAAGCCTTATAGCGGACTGGATTAGTCTCAGGTTGAATAATTACATTTAGGATAAATTAAATAGAAATCTTGAATTCGCTTGATAACTGGGAATGCTATTTCCGAAAACAAAAC